>QEPC01012358.1:1076131-1192282 GCA_003113815.1 Sphenodon punctatus
CGTTGTTGCTAGAGGTGTCCCGGGCCGGCTCCTGTTCCTGTTCGGGCTGCCCTGGCAGGGTGGCCAGGGGGGCGAGGCCCCGGGGGGCCCCCCCTGCCGGCTGCACCCTCCGGAGGCCAGCGGGCACAGGGAGGCAAATGTGTGACCCCGGGGGGTGGCTGGGGGGGCAGTCCGGGGTGCAGGGCCGCGGATGGGCCCGCCATGGGTGCCTGGGCAGGCACTGTGCCCATGACATAGGCACACATCGTGCCGGCATGCAGGAGCAGCGAGGTCCCAATGTCGTGGGACCTGTCCATCTTGAGCGCGTGCTCCTGCACCATGGCTTGGATGTCCTGCCTCAGGCCCCCGAGCAGCTCCTTCTGCCTGCTGTGTTCCCTGCGCTCCCAGCGGCGCTTCAGGCGCACCTCGGCCTGGAGCCTCCTGTCCCGCTCCTCTGCCCGCTCCAGGGACCGCTCGATGCCCGCCTCCATCCGGGCCACGGCCGCGAGCATCCTCTTGCCCTGTTCCTCCGAGGAGCGGACTATGTCCTCCGCCTGCTCCTCCCTGCGCCTGCGGACCCGTGCCCGGTACTGCCTCATGCGCTCGGCTGGAGGCACGGGCCCTGGGGCAGCTGGCTGCTGGGGTTGCCCTGTGGGTAGAGGAGGTAGTTCTTCAGTGAGGCGTGGGCCCCTGGCCCTGAGGCCATACAGCCCAGGGGCTCCGCAGCCCCGCTCCCATGTGACCCGGGCCCTCCGCCCCCATGGACCCGTTCCTTTTCCCCCTCCTCGCCATGACCCGGTAGCTCTTCGGTGAACCCTTGCGGGCCCTCCATACAGGACCTGCTGCCTCACCTGCTACCTCAGCCTGCTGGGCGGGCTCCTCGGCGGCTGACTCCTTTCTCTGCTGGGTGCTGTCCCGGGGTGGCCCGCGGCCTATGGGCGAAGGGGGGGGTATATCAGTGTGGTGGGGTGCTGTTGGGCGCACTGTGGCTGGGCCCCCCTCCCGCCTGTCATGGGGGCCCTGGGTCTCCCCCGGCCCATGCACTCCCCCCCCAAATGGATCATGGGCCCGTGGGCACGAGGCCTATCCCCCGTGGGGTGGGAACTCACCATCTGTCTCTGCCACGGAGCCGTCGGAGGCCAGGCCCTCAGGAGCCCCGGCTGTGTGTGGTGCGGGTCCCGATCTCTGACTCGCCCTGGCTGGCCTGGGCCGTGTCGGTCTCTGGGCTGCTGTCCGGGGTGGGGGCTGTAGGATATTGAGCACCCGGGCCGGTGTTCCTGTGGGTCCGGGGCCCTGGAGCTGGTGTCCACTGGGGGGGCGGCGAGTGGGGGGGTACCTCCACACATTCTCTGCCCTGCTCCACCGCGCTGCCAACCAGTCGCGGGGCCACTATGGACCCCTTCATGTGGAGGAAGCGGTCAAGGGCATCATAGTACAGGGCTGTCCGGGCTCCGTGCCCAGACCTCCTGTTATTGTCCCTGATCGCCTTGTATCCCCTCCTCAGCTCTTTTGCCTTAGACCGGCACTGTGCCACTGTCCGGGTGTGCCCCGCCGCCTCCATGTCCCGCACTATGTCCCGGTACACCTGCTCGTTGCGCTGGTTGAGGGCGAGCTCCAGTTGGTACTCGAGGGTCCCCCATCTGCGAATAAAGTCCCTGGTCTCCTTGTGTCCCCACTGGCCCCCTCGGTGGTATGCCTTCCTTCCTCCTCTCCGCACTGGGTTTTCTCCCTTCTCCGAGCCTTCCTGCTGCTCCTCCGGCCGGGCTGGCCCGATGTGCTCAGGGGGGTCGCCCGCCCGGGCCGTTTTCCGTGTCTGGGGGAGGCAGGGGGTGGGGGAGGGGTCGCGGTTCATTAGAGGTCGGGAAGGCCTCACGGGGCACCCCTTGCCCCCCTTTGCCCCCTGTTCCCCTTGCCCTTGCTCCCCCTTACCCATTTCCGGGGTGCTTCCTCCGCCGCCGCTGGCGCAGCTGCTGTCCCCGGGGCATCCTGTGCTGGCTGCTGCTGGTGCTGTCTCCCTCCCACCATCTCCATGTTCAGCGTGACCCCCGGCACCCCCACCCCCTCCTGTGCTGTCTCCCCCTCCACCACCACCACCAGTGCCCCTGCCTCCCCCTCCTTCTCGCCCCTCGCTCTCTCCTCCGCCACCACTCTCTTCCTCCTCGCTCCATCCCGCCACGTTAACCAGCCGCTTTTTCCCCTTTAAATCTCCCTCCGGTGAGTGTGTTGATGCCGGTTGCCTGGCAGCACCGTTACGTGCATTGCCCACGCCTGGGGATCATTTACTTTGATCCCGAACGGTGTCTGGCGTCCAGACATTACTTTCTGTTGATCACGGGTGGGGATCTCATTGACCACGAGTCCACGGGAATTGGTGCGGCTAGCCCGGGAAGCGTGGTTGAAATTGACCCCATGTGGGTATTGAGCGTGGTGAACATCTGGCGCGCGCCGACCAGACGTTCAGGGCTCTTTGGCCCCGCCGCGGGGTTGAGTGTGGTTCACTGTGGTTGAGCGTGATCTCGTAACGTCTGAAAACACCCATGGTTAAGTATTTTTGAAGTTCAGAAATCAATCTAGTTTCCCTCGCTAGTTGAAAATCTTGGTACAAATGTTTGCAGAGTGTAAGAGAATAACACTGCTTGATGCAAGAACTAAATGAAGAAAATCAGTGCCAGCTATTTTTCTGCTCAGTCCATGTTCAGCCATATGTTTTTAAGCAGGATTCCCCATCATTCTGATGAGTTCCGTTTAAAAATTGTGTAAGAGCACATGCTTAGCAGTAATTGTTTTTATTCCTATTCATAAAGAAGTTTAAAAGTGAGTACCTGTGGAATTTGTTAGGAGGAGAAACAGACCAATTAAGATGCATCCAAAACTGGCAATAGTGCAGGATCAGATCTAACAATAGGGGAAGTGGAGGAATGGGGTACAATTGTACTGAGACCCCCAAATCTAAAAGAATTTTCTTTCTTAACGAACTCTAAAGTATGAGTAAAATAATAATTGCAGGTAACAGACGTGTAAATAAAGTACCAGTATAGTATTCAGAAATTGATTTCAAAACTTACAGCAGGGGGATGGGAGACCAGGGGTTTCCAGTTACTAGGATGTAATGGTCTGTGTGGGATATTAAAGCTACCTTAATTTGGAAATGTTAAATCAATTGCTAGAGAACAGAAAAAGCAAGATTTCAGCATAAGTGAGGTATCTTTTTGCCTTATTCAGAAATAGAAAAAAGGAAAGAAGAAAATGCCAAACATTGCAAAAAGTTAAAAAGGAGACTTTTAGAGCTTACTCTTACTCAAAGGACTTCTGCAAAGGAGGAAGGAAGGTACAAAATCTGAAGAAAATAAATCCCATGCAACACAATCAGGAGATTGCACTATTCATAAAGCACACTGAAGGAATAGGAATCAGAAATGGGAATCTACAGAATTGGTAGATATACAAGAAGAAAACTAAAATCTGCAGGTGAATATTTTTTCATGAATTCAGGCAAGGAAATAGTGACCATAGCAATTCAGCCTTTGCTGTACATCATTATTAGGTATGATTAATAGGGGTGGAACTCTGGGCAAAATTTCTGTTTCGGTAAATTTCGGTTTTGGTTCTCATGTATTTCGGTTCTCATATTGGTATCGGTTGTATCGGATTTTTTGCACTGATTTTTGTAGCGGATTTTTAACATTGCAGTTTTCTCATTGAAGTCAGTGGGCACAAACCGCAATGTTAAAAATCGAATACAAAAAACATTGCAAAAGATCTGATACAACCGATACCGAAAAAACCCTAAAATTTTGGATTCATCCGAAATGGCCATCATTGGGTACTTACGGTTAATTCCGAAACAGAATGTCCCATCCCTAATGATAAATGTGGTTTTGGATTAATCCATTGCTGCCCGAAATGGGCTGTTACGGATGAATCCACACCAATCCACACTCCTTCCTTGTAAGTGTTGCAGATCCGGAGTTGTGGATCCCCACCCCAACCCCCCGAGGTCCTGGCACGTACTTACTGGCCTCAGAGGACTTGATTGAAGCTCCACTGGCCCACTGCTGCTGGGGGGGTGGGCTTCCAGCAGGCCTCCTTAACGTGATGCACTGCCGAGCTCCCTGCTTGGGAGCTTAAGCCTTTCATTCTAGAACTCTAGATTATACATTCTCTTTTATGTTTTAGTGACTTTTGGAAAGTAGAGGCAATTTCTCCTGAGTGAAATCTTGAAAGAAAAATAAAATTGTGTAGTACAGAAGAGAAATAGAAGTAAATGCTGCTGGGTGAGAATCATCTTTAATTTTAGCTGTCTACTTCTCATAATTAGGAGCCTTCATGCATAGATGTCATTGGCATCATAATTTTTTTGTCATTGCTAGATTGCACTCCAATGTATTGGCAAGCAGATATTTATGGAGCAGCAGTGGAAGAAAGACACTTAGGCCAAGAACTGTGTAGTTATGACAAAATACTCCTGAGGTATGCTTTCTGACATGCTAGAAAGGCTCTTGCAGACTCAGCAGATAAGGAAAAACAGTCTTTGCTATCTCCCAGATAGAACAGGAAGAAGATTCCTGGCAAGAAAACATTCTTGCATTCCTTCTCATAACAAATCATAGTGGCAGTAACAGGTGTGTGGATGTTTCTATCCTAAGCTAAGCATAAAAGCATTAAATCCTTAGAACAATCTCTAATTGTTTTGATGCAATGTATGATCACAATGCATGTACCTGTCCTACCTGTATTATAGGAAGACACTGCCTGTGAATAAACAACTAATAGGTTAGTATTCCAGAGTTGTATTAAGTCAAACCTTCCAATAGGCGATATATTGCAAATAGTAAGAAGTCTTTAATTGTTTTGAGATGTATATGGTTGTGTGTAAAAACTAAATAATTTTGTCCCAACTTGATACAAATCATTCTAGAAAGCTATGTGTGGGTAACAGCAGTTTCCTGAACTTTTTACAATACCAGTGATCTAAGAGGTAGAGGAGGGTGGGAGAAATGAGAATTCCCTCTGCATATTTCCACTTAGAATATCTTGAATGTCATCTGCATATTCCACTTAGAACATTTGCACTATCTGGCACTGAAATACTAATTGTATACATTCGCATCCACTATAACCTTAATTTTTGAACACTTGTAGATTCTATAGTTCCTTTGACAGCCTGTTATATAGCTTCACTGTTTAAGTGAAAATCTTTTTTACTGAGTCATGCTCTGAGGAAAAATGGTAAGATACTCTAAATATTTGCTAGATCTTGCAGATCAACATCCATAAGCTGTATTAATTTCACATTTGTGTCCTAATATTTACATCCCTCCCTTCCCCCAAATACTTCCAATGCAGAGTAATCATCCTTGAAACATAGGGTGGGTGTTAACAGACATGATGTTGGCCCACTGTGGCCTGGGACCCACTGGTGCGTGTGTTCACACGCTGCCAGATGTGGACCTGCTTCTGCCCCAGGGTGGGTAGGCGGCTGGCTTGGGATGTGCCCTGGGCCCAATTCCAGGTGTCCATGTAGGCCACAGTGGGCCAATGTGTCTGTTTGGTCCTGCCGTGGGGTGGGGGCCACCAAAGCCATGCACAATGGCTGGTCACCATGGGTGTGTATCATGGTGGGGGGAGGGGGCATAACTGGCCGCCCACACATTTGTTGCGGTCCCCCCCACCCCCTCAACTTGGTCATGCAAGCAGTGGGACGACTCTCTCAACAGGAGGCATGTTTGTTCTGGGGAGTGGTGGCCTGTATTTTGTTCTTGCCACAGTTTTCCACCCTAGGCTGGGGAACCGCCTCACTATCTGCATGTGGTGGTGTTTTTTTACCCATAGATACACTTTATGTTTTGGTAAGTTAAAATAGTATCTCTTGCATATACCCGGTGCTTACCAGGTGCCTGGCAGCTGTGAGGGATTGGATGAGGGCGAACCAACTAAAGCTGAACCCTGACAAGACAGAGGTGATGTTGGTGGGGAAAGCGGCGGGGGTGACGCCCCCCATCGTTGATGGGGTCTGCCCCCCGCTGGTTCCCCAGGTGCGGAGTCTGGGGGTGCTCCTTGACTCACAGCTCCACTTGGATGCTCAGGTGGAGTCTGTGGCAAGGAGTGCCTTTCTCCAATTACATCTGGTGCATCGGCTTCGACTGTATGTTTCGGACTCTGACCTGGCCACCATCATCCATGCTTTCATCACCTCTAGGCTTGAGTACTGTAACGTGCTCTATGTGGGACTACCCGTGGTGACGGTTTGGAGATTGCAGCTGGTGCAGAATGTGGCGGCCCATCTCCTGATGGGACTGGCCCGCCGTGAACACCGTTTCCTCGATCTCTGCACTGGCTGCCTGTAATCTTCCGGGCCCGATTCAAGGCATTGGTGTTGGCCTATAAAGCCCTAAACGGCCTCGGTTCGACCTATCTGTGGGACCGCCTCACTCCCCGGGTCCTGGATCGACCCCTGCGGTCATCGGAGGGTGCCCTCCTTGAGGTCCCCCAAGTCTGCCGGGGGGCCACGATGTGGAGAGCCTTCTCAGTGGCCGCTCCATGGCTGTGGAGCTCCCTGCCAGTGGAGGCCCGTTTGGCCCCGGATCTCGCCTCGTTTCGATGTCATTGCAAGACATGGCTGTTCCACCTGGCTTTTGGGGGGGGAAGGTGGAGGAATGGGTTAGGAGGGTTGGTGGGTGGGTGGGAATATTTGTATGCCTCCCATTTGGTACTATTTTAAAATTGTTTTAAAATCGTTTTATTGTTATAATTTTGAAATGTTGTTATCCGCCCAGAGCTGCCTGTGGCAGGATGGGCGGGCTATAAATGTTTATAAATAAATAAATAAATAAATAAATATATCTATTATAAAATTAAAAAAGGAAGTTGGTATGCTTTGAGTTTGGTCTTCTGTACATGAACACAACTGCAGAATAAATTAACTGTGGCAAAGTGTGTGTGTATGTGTGTGTGTATGTTTATGAACACTAGAAAAATTATCAGGTCATTGCAAAGTTATTAACACTTCGTCGTTACAGGAATTTATACCTCTGTTCCAGATTAACTGTAGAGTTGCTGTTCATGTATACACTTGCCTTGTAAGTAAGGTCTGCAAACTTTATACACTATACTTACTCACTCCAATTTAGGCATATTCCAGGATTCCCTATTGGCAGATAAAATCAGTCCATACAGTCTCAAAGGCTACTGTTTGTGTATATACTCTACTGAGTAGCAAATAACTGTTCTGCAAATACCACCCCAGTTAGCACTGCAGAAAAGTATAAAAGTGGCCCCTGTGAACTGTAGTTGTAGTTATGTGATTGTCCTTTGGGAATGTGTTGAGAGTCTAATAATTTCTTCGTCTGAAATGAAAAGAAGAATGGTGATTTCTCAATTCTTTCCTGTTGCTGGTGATATGACACTTTGTTTACTTGATCCCCTTTTTTGGATACCAAGTCACGATAGCAGCATAATAGCAACATACAGCAGACAGAATATCTGTTCCACTGTATTTTGATCCCTTAGCACGGATGCAAAGGCAGAAGAATGTGTTAAATAAAACTAAATTTGAAAGGATAACAAAGAATTGTCATCCCATCATCTTTATATGTTGCACTCTGCATCTAGTGCTTGCTGTTCAGCACTCTTTAAACCATTCATTGTTTAAAAAGAGGCAAATTATACAACTGTTTTATACAGAGGCAAATTGATCTTTCAGGGAGTCCATATCTGTGGGAAAGGTTGAATAATCAGATGCTGCAGTTACTGCTAAGTATCATTTTATTACCTGCAATCATGTAGGTGATTATAAGAGAATATTGCTTGCTGCATTGTAAATGCATTTGAACATAATTATGCTTTTTTTAAAGCCATTTAGAGATGATTGGCAAATACTTACAGTTCTATAAACTGACTGAGTGTGTGTGCTAGGAGTTATCCTGGGCATGAGTCCCACTGAAATGAATGGGACTCTTGCCTGTTCTAACTTCTAGCACTTGTGCAGTCTCACAGGACATTGTGCTGTTAGTATTAAGTTTCCAGTGATTGTAGCCTTTATAATTTAGAAGCATGGGCTAAAAACAAACATGACTGCAGACCAGTTTGACACACCGTGGGATGCTTGGGCACAGACTCTGCCTGCACATCTGTGCAGGCAATGCCAGATGTTGACCCAAGGTATCCTGAGTCATAATGGCGACTAGCCCGGGCTCTGACCATGGAAAACCTCTGAGGTCAAAGCCTGGGCAAGGGCCTCCCTGATTGGACCAAAATGGGCCACCCCAGGGTTGCATGTGTCTTTCCAGGCTGGTCTGCTGGTCTGGGCCAGATCTGTAATTGGCCACTATGGCTGCCCGTTATGGCAGGGTGCTGGGCACAGTACAGGGGTGGGGATGGCAAGCCCCACATTCCCTGTTCTCCCTGCCTCTGGGCTGTGTGGCCATCGGCCCGGCCGGGCGCATATTTATTTTGTACCCTGACCCAGAGCATACCATGTCTGCTCAGCCTACCTGTTCCGGTCAACCCCGGTGTCAGTTCTTTTTTTACCCATGATGACACTTACTTGCTTTATAAACATCTTGCTAACGAATGAGGGCACCTGTGTTTACTAAGGATGCAGAAAATATTTTGATAAGTGTTTGTATCTGGAATGTATTGTGTATTTTGCTTATTTAAATCTAAAAATTGGAAATAAAGTGTATAGGTTTTCTGTTTGAAATGTCACTAGACGTCTATGCATTTCCTTATATACATATCACAGCAGACAAAAAGAGAATGGAGATTTCCACAAGTGGTAAGGCAGGTGATGACACAATAAGGGAAGATAAGTCAAGCAGAGATAATATATGAAAGGCCTTAAAGGTAGGAGCAACAATTCTGGAGAAAAGCAAGCCAGAGAAGGGCTTGAAGGAGAGTGAAATGTGGGCAGAGAACAGGGAAAAGAAAATATTACAAAGCAAGGCTTGTGCTTTTCCCTATATGTTTGTAGTGTTTTAATTATGTCATCGGTGTGAACCCTTATTTGTGCTTTGACTGGAACAAAGTGTTGATTTCCTTACAAATCAACTTTACATTGTTGTTTCAATTCCTGATACAATTTTGTTATACAATTTCCTGTATTTTGAGCATTTAACAGCAAGGATCTTAACACTGTTTCTAACTGTAATTAATGTCTTGAGGGTCATCTCTTGTGTACAGATGAGAGAGAACTGACCCAGAGGAGTTTTTAATCAAATTCACAGAGCAAGACTGTGGCAAAGCTTGAAATAGGATATAGATCACCTGACTGGCTGCATTGTGCTTTAACTATTGAACCCCCCTGGATCTGTGTAACTGTAGTTGCTAAAAGCAAGAAGAGAAAAATAAATTTTAATTTCTTCTGATGAGACTGTTCCATGATGGCTTATCAGCAGTGGGGAAATGACCAAGAAGTTCCAAAGTACTTTAAAAAGGGACAGATTTTACATCAAGGAGGCAGCAGTAACTTGGGCACAAAGGAGAGCCTTTATGAAAAATTCTGCTGAATTGTAGGGAAAGGTTAAGTGGTGTAGAGTTCCAAAGATGAGGGGAAGAAAACCTGTTTACACTTCAAAAAAAAAGTGTGCTTTTAACTGGTTAGCTAACTAGAGCTGAAATCCTAGTGTTGACTGGTTAACTTAATTTCAAATATACAGTAGTCGAAGTTAATTCTATATCTTGCACTATGGTCAGCTAACTTGAATTTAAAATATTAATATTCTTGGTATTCTCTCTTGGAGTTTTCCTGATTTGCATGCTCTTCCTGTCTGTTTGCTTAAAGCTGCTTGTCCGCAAGTGCTGTCAGGATTGTGTCTTGGACTCTGGGTTTTAACTCTGCCTACAAGACACAGTGCAGAGACCACAGAGTCACATTCCAGTGATGTATTTTTCTATATAATGAAACTATTTAAAGAATTCAGCTTAATCATCTAGCAAGATTTGTACTACTTTCTAGAGATAGTAGGCTATGGAATTGCCCTGACATATTTCACAAAACTGCATAATAAAATATTGAACTCAAAAAAATGTTTTAGTGGAGGAGTTTGAGCTGATAGCTATTTAGTACAAATAAATCCTGACATGATGCAGCTTGTCCAGCTAAGAGAGTAGTGCTCCCAGCAAAAAGAACTTTGCTCTCCCTGTAATACAAGAAAGCTATGCTGTTGTTTTTTCCAAGGATTTAAAACATTGTGAAACTATGCATTGCAAGTTTAAATGGATATTTCTATAAACCTACTTGCTGTTTTTCTAATAATAGACATGCTGTTAAAGTTTATATCCTAGAAAAAAATCCAAATAATCCTTTTCAGCCCACATTCTAAACTATCTTGGGGGGGGGGGGGGCACTTTCTGTGTATAGTTCGAAGTTTTATTGTCCAACGTAGCTCACCTTTATTTGGCTAGAAGCTGCAAATAAAACTAACTAACTAATGTAGCTTAATTCTAGGAATACACTACCAGAATCTGGCAAGCATGTTAACTGTTAGCAGGTCTAAAACAAAAGGAAGGCCTTCCCTCAATGCATTATTATTATTATTATTATTATTAACAAACATTTATATAGCGCCAGCAGTGTACCTGGCACTTTACAAAGTAATATAATAGACACGGTCCCTGCCCCTAGGGCTTACAATCTGAGAGACAGGAGCTGGGGGAGAGACTTAGGAAGGGGAACAGAGGGAGAGACAAGGGGTCTAACATTCATGAAGATGCGAGGTCTCAAGTGCACGTACTTGACTTGGTTACGATGAGAATGACAGCAGGCAGGTCCATGTTGCAAGGATAAGGGTAAACCGATCGTAGGTATAGGAATAGTGGCTCAGCAGGATAAAGAGTCAGACAGAGCAGAGCGAAAGAGGTGAGTTTTGAGGAGAGATTTGAAGGTATGAAGGGAGGGGGCAAGGCGGATGTGGACAGGGAGGGAGTTCCAGGCATGGGGGGCAGCAAGTGAGAAGGGACGAAGGCGCTTAGGGGAGCAGAGAAGGCGTGGAAGGGTGAGAGAAGGGACAGAGGAGGAGCGAAGTGCACAGGCTGGAGTATGGAGGGCGATAAGTGCAGAGAGGTAGGGGGGAGCAAGGTTGTGAAGAGCTTTAACCTGGGAAATACATTATGGGATGGTGTGAAGGCCAGTAGCATAGTTGGGTGCAAAAGAGGGTTGGATAGGTTCATGGAGAATAGCCCATAGCTATTAAACAAGATAGTCAGAGGTTGGAACTAGGGCTGAAACTCAGTTCTCGCTTTCCTCGGTGAGAATCCGGGTTCTTGGCTCGTTCTTCTTACAAATCAGAATGAGCCAAGAAACTGCCCAGATTCTCACTGAGAAAAGCAAGAAACTTGAGAAAGCCCTCTCTTCCCCCACATGCTCTCCCCCCTGTGGATGGCTTTGCAAGGGTTCCCCCTCATCACGGGAAATGACGAAGCGCTTAGCAACTTGCAAAGCCATGAGTGAGGTGAGAGAGGGGATCTCAGCTCTGCTCCTCCTCCTCCTCTCCCCCCCCCCCCCCCCCCCCCCCCCCGCACAAGTTTGAAATGGGCAAGGGCACTTAAGAACATAAGTAATGCCATACTGGGTCAGACCAATGGTCCATCAAGCCCAGTACACTGTCTCAGCCAGTGGCCAATCTCTTTCTCTTGGAAGAAGTACCCAACAGGTCACAATGTGCAATCCATTCCCTATTGTTCCAGCCCCCAACACTAAGAGGATACACCATCAAAACCTACATGGTTAATAGCCATTATTGACCTATCCGCCAAGGATTTATCCAATCCCTTTTTAAAACTAGCTACACTACCGCCCGTGACCACTTTCTCTGGCAGTATGTTTGACAAGTTATTGTGCACTGAGTGAAAAAATATTTTCTTATTTGTTTTAAATCTGCTACCAGTTAATTGCATGGAGTGTTCCCTTGTTCTACTACTGCTAGAGAGGGTAAATAGCTATGTTTATGCTCAGTAATTTTGTTTTTAAGAACCATTTCCACCAGTTTGCTCGGCACCGACATCAGACTCGGTGTCTGTAGTTTCCAGGATTACCTCTGGAGACCTTTATAAATATTGGTGTTACATTCGCTACCCTCCAATCCTCGAGTACAATGGCAGGTTTAAGCAATAAGTTACAAAGTACTAATAATAGGTCTGCAACTTCATATTTAAGTTCCTTCAGAGCTCTGGGATTAATACCATCTGGTTCTGGTGATTTGATACTATTCGGTTTGTCTATTTGCTCCAGAACGTCCTCCAGAGTCACACTTATTTGGGATAGTTCTTCTGATTCATAGCCTACAAAGATTCAGTCCGGCATGGGTATCTCTTCAACATCCTCAGCAGTGGAGACAGAAGCAAAGAATTCATTCAGCTTCTATTGTGGTGTCCTTGCCAGTCCTTCAGAACTCTGGGGAGCGATCTCTGGCATGATCACAAGGAGGCAGCACTCCAAATTCTTCCTAGTGCACATGCCCAAGGGACTCGTGCCCCCTGGACACCAGTTTGATATCTGCCTCACACGGAGGAGCATTCCTTGAATGCTGTACCTAAGATAGGATTGTTCTTTTTTCTTTTAGTTGTGTTTAGATTAAGGTTTAAATTGTGCTTAGTTTAATGATTAGAGTTGGTTGTTAGTTGTGGTTCATAGCTATTTATTGTTACCACCTCCCCACCCCACCCAAAAAACCACCACATTTATTTCTGGAACTGCTGTCCTTCAGTTTTTAAAATCACACTCTTTACTTGTTAGTAGTAGTTTTACTTCCCTCCCCTGCTGCCACCAGGGGATATCCTCACTCTCCACACCTCTCTCACCGGGGGGACAGCTCCTCATCACCTTCACCAGTAGGCAAGCTGCATTTTGCACACACACCAGCAATCCCTCTACCTCTGCTTCTGCCCCACCCTCCTGGCCCAGCCAAAGGGGCACAGTCAAAGGACAGGCCCTTTTGACCGTGCTCCTTCGGCCCACGCCCGCAGCACAGCCTCCGGCAGCTCCTGGTCTTATGGAGAGTGTGCTGGAGATTGGCCTCCCCAAGCCCTGCCCCCACAAGGGTTGGGGGGAGAGCAGACAGTTCCATGGCCTGTCACTGGCTGCAGCAGCACTCTCCCTCCTGCTTCCCAGTAAGTGTCCATGGTTGCAGGGGGAAGGGAAGATAGTACCTGCGCTGCCTTTGCCTCTGCTGGTCCCACGCCCGCTCGTGCCATTGCTGCCTCGTGCCATTGCTGCCATATGAGGAGATTTGTCGGGCGGTGGCTTGGTCATCGCTGCACTTGTTTACCAGACATTACAAGATTACTGTTTGGGAGTCTGCGGGTGCAGCTTTTGGTAGACAAGTGTTACAGGGGGTGTTGGAATGAATTTCCCGCCCATGATCTCTGAGGGTTCTGCTTTGGGACATCACCAGAGTTCTGAAGGGCTGGCCAGGACACCACAATAGAAAGAGCAATTGAGCCACTTACCTTTGTGAATTGCTTTTCTATTGATGCTGTTCTGGCCAGGCATTCAGTCTGCCTGGAAAATAATTTTTGATGTTTAGATCAATTGATTATGTTTTTAGTACAAAGCATAGATGATAGGTTTTCTCATTGTTGTTTTTTAAAGTTTAGTTAAGAATATTGGAATTAGTCTTTAAGGCGCTTATTAGTGTAGTTAGTTTTCTTTAAAGAATTTTAGAGCTTAGATATTAACTGGTGTCCAGGAGGCACGAGTCCCTTGGGCATACGCACTAGGAAGAATTTGGAGTGCTGCCTCCTAGTGGTCATGCCGGAGATCACTCCCCAGAGTTCTGAATGCCTGGACAGGACAGCATCAAAAGAAAAGCAATTCGCAAAGGTAAGTGGCTCAATTGCTCTTTCTCCACAATATCCTCATCCTCCCTGAGCACTCTTTTCACCCCCTGGTCATCTAATGGCCCAACCGACTCTCTAGCAGGCTTCTTGCTTCTGATGTACTTGAAAAAGTTTGTATTATTTTTTGCCTCTTTAGAAAGTCGTTCCTCAAATTCCCTCTTGGCCTGTCTTATTAACATTTTACATCTAATTTGGCAAAGCTTATGCTCTTTCCTAGTCTCTTCATTAGGACTAGCTTTCCACTTTTTAAAGGATGCCTTTTTGGCTCTAATGGCCTCCTTCACCTCCCCATTTAGCCACACTGGCAGACGTTTGGTCCTCTTGCTACCATTTTTTAATTTGCAGAATACATTTGATCTGTGTTTCCAAGATGGCATTTTTAAATAATCTCCACACCTCTTCCATGCATTTAACCCACGCAACTGCTCCTTTTAGTTTCCCTTTAACTACTTTCCTCATTTTTGTATAGTTCCCCTTTTTAAAGTTAAAAGTTACTGTGGTAGGGGTTTTTTTTTCAATCTCCCTCCTATAGCTATATCAAATTTGATTATATTATGATTACTAGTACCAAGCGGCTCTACAACCATAACCCCTTGCAACCAGGTCATGCACTCCACTAGATCCAGAGCAGCTCCTCTTCTCATAGGTTCCAGAACCAGCGGCTCCAAGAAGCAATCATTTACGGCATCTAGAAATTTTACCTCCACATCACACCCTGGAGAGACGTTCACCCAGTTTAGGGTAATTGAAATCACCCATTATTGCTGCGTTTCCAACTTTAGTAGCCTGTATAATTTCTGTTCGCATTTCATGGTCAGTTTCACCATCCTGATCAGGGGACTGATAGTACAACACATACTTCCCTGTTGCACATGGAATTTCTATCCAAAGAGATTCCAGAGTACATTTAATTTCATGTAAAATTTTAAGCCTGCTCGACGCAATGCTTCCTCTAACTTATAGCGCCACCTCACCACCAGGTCGATTTACTCTGTCATTTTGATATATTTTGTACCCTGGTTCTTACAGTATCCCATTGGTTATCCTCACTCCACCAGGTCTCTCAGATTCCAGTTATGTCTATATCTTCATTTAGTGCTAAACACTCTAATTGTCCCACCTTGCTTTTTAGACTTCTAGCATTTGTATATAGACACATATTCTTTTTACTTTTATTCTGTGGATTGTTGCATATTTTGGTTAATTTTGAGGTATTTTTTCACTGCACTTTCGGGTTGTGACCGAAAATTGTTGCAGACGATTTGTTTACTTATTGCAGATCTTTAATAAAACTGAATGGAATGGAATAGAACATTAAAGTTTAGATTCAGGTCTTTGCTGGTGAATTTGGGGATGTAATAGTGCTGTAAATAAAAAGTTAGATGGGAAAAAAAGAGCTTGTTAATATTAAGGGAAGTTACATGTAGTAATATTAAGGGAAGTTACATGTAGTAACGTTGTAAAAAAATTTCTAGTAGTAGTTGATGGGCCACATCGATTTTTGTTTCTGTTTGCTAGGGGTATTGGGGGTGGGGTGTCGGTGCATAGTGGAAAGAGGGCAAACTTAATAAAAAGTTCTCATTGAAATAATGACACTTTGAAGAGAATAGAAGAAATTATGTTGCACATGCCTATTGTAGCTCTAGCATTGGATATACAACATTGTATACATAGCTTCAGTGTGAAGGAGAGCTGAGAGACTAGCTGGCAGGGGTGCTGGGTTAGGTTAGCTGGGGCACGGGGGTAAGTATAGGTGATGGAGGTCAGGTTAGCTGGGGCCGGGGGTAAGTGTGGCTGGTGGGGAGGCAGGTTAGCTGGGGCGGGGGTAAGTGTGGCAGGCAGGGGGACAGGTTGGGAGTAAATTCTGTTGTAGGGGATTGCTCGTTTGTTGGGTTACATAGTTTTACGGGGGCCAGTCTACTCCACAAGTTGGCATAGAAGTACCCCTAACCTTACTGTCGAATATTCATCACTGCCACAGCAGCATGACCTACTAAAGTGTTGTGTATATATATAGTGGTATAAGTCCCCCGATCGGGAGAGGGAAATATTGCTCAAACTAACACTTTTTTTAAAATTAAATTAAAGGGTATCTGGAATTTAACTAACAGCTCCACCTTGTGTTCAACAAATTTATAACTGATTGTAAACTGTTTTACTCATACATCTTTTCTGTAATTCACACATTTCATCTGTTCTTATATTATTTCTCACTCCACTGACTTCCACAAAATATTATTCAGATGTACTAATTCAAAAACCAGATTATATTTTCACATCTAAAAACCTTCACTTTTAAATTCATAGTTAAGGCGAATTAGTGAAAATTAACCATTTCACTACTGTACAACTGACAAATGTCTTACGATTATAATACGTTGTTTTCAACTACATCAGCATTACTCAATCACATATATTTCATTAACAACTCTCTCTATATCAATCTCTTGTCAACATCATAACTCACCCACCACTTCACCATCTCTACTAATTAAGGAAATCTATTTTCATTCAAACACCTGAGTTAATTATTTATTACATTATAGTAACTTAGAATTTATATTTCATTTGTAGATTTCAAAAGCAAGTATACAATTTCTACAGAAAAATTAACTCATTAAAGCGTATGAATGAAAATGAATTTCTTAATTAGTATAGATGGTAAAGTGATGGGTATTTTTGTTATAATCTTGATGGTATTTAAGGAAGAATGAGAGTTATGATGAGAAGATATTGATATACACAGAGTTATTAAATGTATGTGATCGAGTAATTGATGTAGTTGAAAATGATGTACTATAATCGTAAGTTATCTGTACATTGTACAGTAGTGAAATCGTTAATTTGCACTAATTTGCCTTAACTATGAATTTAAAAGTGAATGTTTTTAAAAGTTGGAATCACTACTAATGATGGCATCCCTTTGGGTCGCTTCCGTCTGAACCACATGCTGCACAGCAACTGTTGGCTTTCCCCTAGATCTTAGTTTAAAAACTCCTCTACCACCTTTCTGATTTTTAGCGCTAGCAGTCTTGTTCCATTTTGGCTAAGGTGGAGCCCATCCTTCTGGTATAGGCTCCCTCTTCCCCAAAAGGTTCCCCAGTTCCTAACAAATCTAAATCTCTCCTTTCTGCACCATCATCTCATTCATGCATTGAGACTCCAGAGCTCAGCCTGCCTCTCTGGGGTCCTGCACGTGGAACAGGAAGCATTTCAGAGACTACTATCCTGGAGGTTCTGAATTTCAACTTCTTTCCTAGGAGCGTCACTTCATGAGGTGTTGCCCTGGCAGCGGGAGAGGAGGACCAGGGTCCACCCTCTCCTGCTGCCAGGGCCCACCCTCTCCTGCTGCCAGGGCAGCATCTCATGAAGTGCCTGCGAACATGGCAGTTTGCAAAGCCATACATGGGGGAGGGGGAGCATGGGGAAGGAAGCATGAATTCCTACTCTGTCTCCCCATGCTCTGCTTTGCAAATGGGCTAGGGCACTTCACGAGGTGCTACCCTAGCATGGGGACTGCCAGGGCAGCCCCTCGGGAAGCCAGCTTTGCAAAGGACTACTCAGCTCTAACCAGAGTGGCCCCTTGCAAAGCCACAAATGGCTATATGGTCAATTTTAGCCTGAAACTGACTAGGCAGGTAGCTGCTTGAGGGCTTTTGCAAGAGGCTGAATTAGCCAGGAGAGCGGCAACCCCTGGAGTCCCAGCTCTCCAGGCCAGGGCAACCCATTGCAAAGCCAGGTCAGTGCTCTTTCCCCCCCCCCCGCCCCCCACCACACCATCAAACAGATGTTGCAGGGGGGTAGGGTAGGGACTCAAAATCTCACAAGAACTCGAACCCAGGTCTCATTCTCCCACGAGACTTTTTTTTTTTTTTTACTCTTGATTCACTTGGAGTAAACAAAAGGGAAATGGATCTTTCCACTTATGACCTGTTTGTACATTTCCTCTGAGGCATCCAGTGCTAGCCAGTATTGGAGATGGGATACTGGGCTAAATGGACCATTGATCAGACGGACAGAATGGAGAATGTGTCTTATGAGATGAAGTTAAAAGAGCTTGGCTTATTTAGCCTAACAAAAAGAAGACTGAGAGGGGAATATGATCACATTGTACAAATGTATAATGGGAGTTAATACAATGGAAGGGGACAGTGTGTTCAAACTAAAGGTGAACGTGGGCACAAGAACTAATAGATATAAGCTGGTTCTAAATAAAGTTAGGCAAAAATTAGAAGAAAGTTTGTAACTATCAGAGCAGTAAAATTATGGAATAGGCTTCCAGGGACAGTTGTGGGGGCAAAGAACCTGAATAGTTCTCAAATAATTAGATACATTTATGAGGCATAACTTGTGAGTCTTCCATCTAATGCTACAGTAAGAAAACTTTCCCAAAAATACACTTTGTTTCCCCCTGCTCTCCTTTCTTCCTAAAGCATCAAAGTTGTCCACAACCAGAGGTTGGGTTCATGGTTATTATAAATATGTCAGGTGCATGTCTGGTGGGACCTGTACGCATGCTCACAGACTAATTGATCACCATATTTGGGGTCGGGAAGGAACTTTCCCCCAGGGCAGATTGGCAATTGACTGAGGGATTTTTGCCTTTCCCAGCAGCATGGGTATGGCCCACAAGTTGGAGACATCTGGAATTTTCTTTTTATAAAATTATTCCCCGTTTCAGGCATTGGTGTGCTCTGGTTGACCCCCACACCTTTCCCTTTTGAACTTCTTGGAGAAACAGATAGATACATTTTAGAGGAGAAAAGGAAGTGAAGATGTGGTATGGGAAAAGAGTGAACTATGATCAGGCCCACCTCCACCTGGGAAGCCTGTTTGTTTATTTATTTATTTAGCGCCAGCAATGTAGGAACTGAAGTTTAATGCACATGCTTAGCTTGGAGAAGGGATGCTGCATGAAAGGATCGCATCAGTGAGCAGTCGGGGGGGGGGGGGGGAGTATCTAGGGAAGGCTTGATGGAAGAGGTAGGTTTTTAGGAGGGTTTGAAGGTTGGGAGGGAGCAGATCAAATGTTTCATAGGAAAGGAGTTCCAGGCATGGCGAGCAGCACAGGAAAAGTGGCAAAGACATTTCCAGGAGCAGGGGGCACTGGAGCAGGTGAAGGTGGTGGAGGAGAGAAGCAAAACTCCTGGATGGGGATGTAGTGTAAAACAAGTGCAGAAAAGCTAAGGTATGAATGGGGGAGGTCAGTAAGAAGGAAGTTGCAGTAGTCCAGGCAAGAACTAACTAGAGTATGGACTAGTTTTGGCAGTGGAGGCAGTAAGGAAGGACTGGATTTTAGCTATGTTATGCAGAGAGAAGCAATAAACAGAATGGATCTGAAGTTTATAAAGGAGAGGGAAGAGTCAAAGATTAATTCTAGGCAAAATCTGTGAGGAACAGACTGGATGGTGACACTATCAGTGAAAATTGAGAGGGAAGTGGGAGAGTTGTTTGTGGTATAGAAATAAAACAACACTACCACACAAATATACTTGGGGCCAATAGTACCCACAGTGTTAATGGTAACATCCCACAATGATGGTATGGGGGTTGAATTGACAGATCATTTTTTTTAACATAAGATCTATAGAAACTGCAAAAGTAACAACAATAATAGGGGAAGGAAATGACCCCATATACCTATGATGAAAAGAGCGGTATTGAAAGTTCACATTATGAAAGTGTTAACTGCCGTGTAAACATAAAACAAAACTGAAGTTAGTAAGTGTGAGACCCCAATGTCCTTGTAATGATATTTTTCTATACACACAGAAAATGATATTTATGAAAACAGACAAAATGCTTAATTATTGTACTTAGTCGACTTCAAGAACACTTAATGGAAAGAACGGGTTCTGGTTTAAGTATTTTTTAAAATAATAATAATAATAATACTTTGGGGTGAATATGACCCCAGTACCCTAGGTATGTAGTGCTTTCATTTTCCCATTTATTACAATTGGAGTAAAACTTATCCCAATACCATTTTAGTGAACTTCTCTAATTTTTAAAAAGATCACTATAAGAATGAACCAACACAGGACAATTTGACCCCTTTACTGTTGAGTAATACATGTAATATGAAGTACAGGTTTGCTTTAAAAGTTTTATTAATTTTTTGTACCCCTTTGGGACCAGATAGACCCCCAAATCCATGGGAGGGTTAAACTTTAGTTGGTGGTGAGACCTCCAAGCAGAGATGTTAGACTGGATGGAGGGAAAGAGAGTGGAGGTGGAGAGAGAGAGAGTTCAGTGTCATTGGTATACAGATGATACTGGAAGGAGTGAGATTCACTTAGCTTTCCCTGGGATAGTGTGTAAAGGGAGAAGAGAAGAGGGCCAAAGACAGAGACTTGGGGAACTCTGACCAAGAGAGGAAGCAACTTGGGGAAGGTACCAACAAGAGAGACATTGAAGGAGCAGTAAGAGAAATAGGAAGAGAGCCAGTTGGGAGCTGAGCTCTGGAAACTATGGGAGTGAAGTGAATTTAGGAGGAGGACATGGTTGATTGTTCAGAGGAGGTAGAGAGCTTGAGCAGGACAAGAATGGAGTAAAGAAGCCTATAGGCTTAGCTCAGAGAAGGTCATTGGTGATTTTGGCAAGAGCAGTCTCAGTCGAGTGGAGAAGGTGAAAGCCAGATTGAAGGGGGGTCAAGGGAGGAATTGGAAGTGAGGAAGTCAAGACAGCAGGTCTTGGGACACAGGGTTTATGTTTAAGTCATTCCTTAAAGCTTCACCTGGTGAAATACTAGCTTTAATTCTTCTCGTGGTTGTGGAGAAAATGTATGAAAAATGTGTCTGAAGTGTACTCAAGGCCAGGGGCGTAGCTAGTTTGGGATGGGCCCAGGGACCATAGATGTCTTTGGGCCCCTCCTCTCTTTTTTCCTGCTGGTGGTGAAGCTGCCGGCTGGCCATGGAGCTCCTCCCAGCTCAGCCGCTGTGCTGCTGGTGACCTGCTACTGTGTCCATCCGTCGCTAGGGCTAAGTGCAGCCAGCAGCAGCAGTGCCATTGCTGCCCCGGCCCACCCAACCAGCCCTGGAGGCCAGGGGCTGGTTGGGCCGGCTGGAGCAGGCTGGGCTGGCTCGATGCGAGGAGCACTGGAGCGGGAAGGTGTCCGGCAGTGGTTCTACTCGGTTACTGAGTGGAGATGCTGGTGGGCACCTTCCTGCTTGGGCTGGGCCTCCCTCGAGCCAGCCCTGCCCGGACCAGGTCCAGACTGGTGGGGAAGGCTCCTCCTCCATGACGAAGCACCAGGGGAGTGAGCCAAGCTGCGAGGCTTGTGAGTGACCTGACCTGACGCTAGAGTGGCCATCCCTCCCCTTTAAAAGAGAACGCTTATGAAAAATACATGGTGCAGGGCTGCATTGGTTCCAATGCAGCCCTGCACCATGTATTTTTCATAAGCGCCCTCTTAAAGGGGAGGAATGGCCACCCTACCTGATGCAGACTGCTGCATGGGGCCCTTCCCCCTCCCTGCCCGTGGTTGCAACATTGTTTTAGACAACATTGAAACCGTAGGCAGGAAGGGGGAGGAGGCCCACGCAGGAGCAGGAAGGGCCCTTATCTACCTTGGATATTGAGCCCCCAGCCAGTATGGGCTCCGGGATGAATGTCCCTGTTTGTCCAATGGTAGCTACGCCCTTGCTAAAGGCGGAGAAATCAAATAAACTTTTTGTTTTAAAACTTTCATTTTTTTAAGCCAGTCACATTTTTTTATTGAATGGGGTGAGAGCCATGATTTTGGAACGTTTTAGATTCCCTCCCCCCTCACAGAATAGTTGATGGTGTAAGAGCCTCACAGGAAATTTTATGTAGATTGAGAACTTTTGTTTCCGGGAAAGTCCAGTTTTACTGCTGCATCAGGCAACATTCAACACTTTGATTTGTGGTGTGTCTTTGTGTATGTGTGTTTCCTGCTTTCTTGAAGATTTCAGGGCTAAACTGCTTAGTTCCACTTTCTGAAAGGGCACAAGGCATTGCCAGACAATCCTTAATTTTGTATTCACACCAGATTTTTTGGGGTAATGAACATTGTCATTTCAAATGGGATGGAACAAAATGAATGGTAGAGTAAAATGTATGTATTGGTTGTATTTCACCTTAAGCTGAGATGATTGAGGATGCAGTCATTCAATACTGTGGGGTACCAGAGGGTGCAGCCAGAAGCTGGAGCCCTATCCCCTGATTCCCTACAATGTCAATGTGCACAGTTTGCAGTCCTCTATCTGCTTAGCTCACAGAGTCAGCACTAATGCAGTCAGTGCACCTAACCACAGACCAGGGTATTACCGGCAGTGAAGTGCATGTGCATGTTGACACACGAGTACTAATACCATCAGTACATCTGGCTACAGACCATGGGTGATTTCAGAAGTGACGTGGTGAATGTCCACCACAGTCAACCTCAGTCAAACGTGGGGGGGGGGGTGAAAGTGTCTGTTTGCTGACATCCAGATGTTCACCACAGTCAAACGCTGCCCGGGGTGAAGCTAGCCACGCTTCGTGAGGGCGGGGTGGAAGGAGGTCCAGAAGTGTGGTGAATGGTCACCACGGCAGGGGTGAATGAAAAGTAACTTCTGAACGGAAACCCACAGCCGGGGTGGAAGGAATTGACCCCAGCCGCAGTGCATTCTGGGGCTCGAACCGCGGTCCATGTCTCCACTGCATGTCTGTTGTGTTCCCCCGGCCCATGTTCTCTTTGATTGCCCCCGGACGGTGGTCACGATCCTGTCACTTCTGTTGGGGCCACACGTGTCACCACAGCCCGCGGTGAATCAGTTCACACTGGGGTGGGATTTACTGAGGTGAATTGGAACGTGTCACTTCTGAAATCACCCCTAGTTATTTAACTGGCATCTGCCATGGCCAGCCAACATTGACAGGGTAAGAGGTCCTGGATTGTGATGGGGGTAAACAGGAAATGCATGGCATCCCCACTCCCAGTGGGACAGTGGGAAAGAATAAACACACCACCCACTGTGTAACTCCCCCAGTCATGTTGGGATGAGGCAGTGACTGTCAACATGGGACTCCCTAATACCACACACAGCAGCCACACCACATCATTATGTAGGTGAGTGCAAGGAGACCCAAGACCCATAACAAGCAATGGGGAAGACCACCCTTAGGGTTGTGACAATGCCAGCCTTTGAAAGAAAGAAAAGAAGAAGAAAAAAGGAATTTGCAAATGCTTGAGAAATGCTGCTTTTCTGTGATCATAACAATTCTTTTCATATATATAAAGTCAAAGTCGGGCAGGACAGAAATGTGTACTACTTAGAGGCACCATAATACTTGCCTTCGCTTGTATTGTGAATAGTCTTAATGTGATCTAATTCCCAGATGTGCAAACCCCATAAAATGTTGTTATGGGAACTATGATAGCATCAACAGCCAAAGTCCAAATCTACAACATTTACCCAGAAAGGAGCACTTTCACATGAGAGACAATGCAGTACTTATGAATTTATCCAAGACATGCTATTTACCTTCGGTCACAAAATACCTATTTGAATAAGATGTAGTGACAGAGTTTCAAAGGCAAAATTTGCATTTAGGCTCCTAACTTCCATGGGCTTTCAGTTTCTTGATGCACGTAAATGCATTGCAAATCTACCACCTTTATTACTAAGGGACCATTTCTGCACTCTTTACAGACACATTGAGAGTAGTACCTTGCACAGTGAGAAACTTCACTGAAACAAATGTGTATAATGTTTCTCTGTATGGAGAGGGGCTCCTCGTTGAGCAAAATAACATCCAGAATGTATAAGGGCACCAAATCTGTTGGTGGTAATTTACTGAATTTGCTTAGCTGTTCTTCCTTTAAAATTAATACACAGGTTGTATTTTACACCTGTATTAGTTTGGGCTTTAGGAACTTTCTGCATGAAACCAGGATACAATATCAGCTATAGGCTGTTCTTAGACCAAACACTAACGTACAGGTCCACCCATCCCCCACCCACCCAAGCGCCCATCTGAAGGTGCTGTGGGTGGGCGTGCACTCCCGTGACCCACATAACCCTCACCCATGGCCACTCTCAGAGCAGTGGAGAAAAAGCCAGGCTGCTCCATGCAGGGGCTGGCAAATCCATGCATGGGGAAAGGCCCCCACACATCCTTTGCCCTTGTGAATGGGGCCGCACACCCACCCAGGAGAACAGGTTCACCAACACTGGAGAAAAGGCACTGCAAAGGCCAGGGTGGCATAGTGGCTGCTCCCACCCACCCTCCGGTCCTACCCACACCCCGACCAGTAGCCCTTAAAGGACATGTGCATGAGATTTAAATTGCGGTGGAACATGTCAGAGATCCACTGCGATGGTGAACAGCAACAGCCAGGTAAGTAAGCGGGAGCTTAAAGAGAGACCGGGGCCGGTCCCGTATGGAGAAGCCGCACAGGGAGAGCAAGATGATAGCGGATAGTTTCTTCACAGTTCCTTTATGCTTTGTATGAAATATTTGCCCTGCTGGAGTTCCACCTCTGTGTGTTAGAGGGGGGGCCATCACTCCCCGTCATCTGTGCCAGCATCCTGCTGTGCATACCCAGGGGTTATTGGAGGGAGCAGGGAGAGTGCAAGGACTGCATGCTTCAGCTGTGGTTCACACCACCAGCTAGCAGTCCCTATCTGACAAGTGCGCCTGATGCAGCGAAGATGGCAGTCCTGTTTGAGATTTGGACCCGCCCAGATATCCAGGTCGCTCTGGCTAGCGGGGATCCCATTGAGCTGAACTTCATAGTGGAGCAACATATGCAGGCACGGGGGTAGCAGAGAGAGATGTTTGCATGGGCAGGATATGTGGAAGATGAGGTTTTCTTGACCCTGGCTCCACCGCAGCCATGGACCAACCAGCTTTGGAACAATGTTCGGTGACCGTACCCCCACCTCCATCTCCCGTTTTCCTGTGTTGAACTCTGTCTGCTTGACTTTGCCCTTGGACTGCGCCGCCCTGGCCCTCTGCTGCGACCACCCCTGGACCTAGCGCTGTGAGTCACCTGTGTGAGTCATCCTGTTTGCAGCACGAGGTTCATGGCTTCCACCCGAGCAGCCATGATCCCCCTTGGAATGGGGCCCTGTGAACTGCTGCTGTTTGCCCTGGGCTATGTGGGGCATGTGTTTGGGACAGGACTGTCAGCCTGATGGGGAGTGTGTGTGGATTGTTACTGTTTTTTTCTGCTGCTGTCCCATTGGTCTCTGTGATGCATTCAATGTCCCCTTGTTTTCCTGAGCTGCCTATGGGTTGTGTGACATGCCCCACGATTCCATGTGTTGTCGGTCTGCCTCCCCCTGTCCCTCCTCCGCTGCCCTTTCAGATTTCTGCTGTGGGCAGGCAGAGGCAGCTGCAGTGGCTTCACTTGCCCATGAACAGCCATGATTTCACGTCATAAGGTGGGGGACTGTTGATGTAGGGGCTGGATGGTTCTAGACTCAGCCGGTGGCCTGGCTGTCCGTTTGAACTGTGGTCCAGGCTGGTGGGTAGAGGGATGGGTGGGTAGGAACCGTGAACTCCCTGAGTGCCGCCTGTTTGAATCCCTCCCCACTCATCTGACGTGGGTGGTTAGTCCATGGCTGCTTCACCCAGTGCACATGGACCCACCCACCCCAGCCTTGGCCATTTTAAAAATGGCCATAGTTAGCCTCTTGATTCTCACGGGTAAATAGTATGCCTCTCTTCCCAGCATTGCCCCTCAAAAAAACAAAAACAACCAGAAAAAAACAGCAACATCTTACAGTTCTCTTTTCTTTCATTTGAGATGGTAGTTTCCAAGCTTCTGAGACTCCATTTGAAGACTATATTTAATTCCACCACCATAGACAGCAACAAAGACATGAAAGTATAGCAAATACTTAGTCAGGATTGTGACCCTATCCACAGACAGCATGGCCCTTTTGGTGTCCAGACCCATAGCGTGGGAACCTCTGACTTATGATATTCTTCCTAAATGGAGGTCTTTGGGCTAGGCACTTTTCTGTTGGCTGAGGAATTTTATTTTTATTTTTAAATGCACTTGGCAATAACTTAAAGTGACATGTTGCATCTTGAAGAACAGATCTTCTCCAGTAAACTAATTGGTCCATTATTTAAGAAATACAGTCTTTGTATACTGCTCCCTAGTTGTTTAAAATCTCTGGGCTAATGTAAAATTGTTCAGATTGGGTGGGGTTCAGACTACGCATTCTGTTGAATTCCTTATGTTGGGTTACAGGAATTCATGTTTTCTCTTCCAAAGTCTGGGGCCTTTCCAGACTTACTCACCTGCCACGCAGTACAGTAATGGCTATTTACGATCCAGATCATAAATCTGCAAAGTATTTCAGATAAGAATGCCTCTGCTTGGCAGTGAGATAGAACTCACCTACTTTTTTCTAGCTTTCAGTTTTAGATGCTATATTTTAGTGTGTTACTTGCTGAGAATATTTTGTTTCCCATAATACTATATTAAGGGAAAGAATGAGGTATAAATGTTAATAAATAAGTAAATTAATAAATAGGTCAGCCAGCCAGCCATTTTCAGTCAATTGCTGGATCCCCAGCTGAATATAATTTCCTTTGATATTGTGCCAGTCTCATCAGGAGTCCCACCTGTTAGCTCATCTCTTTCTGACTACTTCCTTTACAGTCAATGCAACACCATTTTAGGGCTTTCCTAGTCATCTTTCACCAGGTTAACTACCAGAGTGGCTTGGAAATTGCCTCTCCCTTCTCTTTTTTCTAAAATCATGGCATCATTTTACTTTGTCTGTTGTCAAACTTATACATTTGTTTTCCAGTCCTGTCCTTCTCTGAATTGTCTTCAAGCAGTTTTCTTTTTTTTAAAACTAGCATGCAGGTTTCAGCACTTTGGCTGCTTTCACACATTACTCATGCCTGTAGCACGGGCAGGGAATGACATATCTTTGAAATTCTGTAGCTGGTGTTTCGAATGAAGGCATGGCATTACCCAATAGACTGGTCTGCCCAAAGAAACACCTACTTCAACCTCAGCTGAATCAGCTCTATTGCAGCAAAACACTGTTGCCACCAAGGAACTGACCTGTGGCAGCAGGAACACCCTCCTAGCCATCCTGTCCCTGCCCCAGTGTGTCTCCTGTTGTGATCAGACCCATTCTTGCATTATCTTGCTATGTGGGAGTCCTAAACTGGGGCAAATTGCTCCATTTTTTTCATTCATTCCATCTTTGGCATGTAGCCAGATCTCTGTGTGTTTGCACAAACTCACAAATGTGGATTTGGAAGAACAGTTATGTGTCTAATGAGAAATGTGAAAGTATCCTCAGGGACAAGAGGCAGGATGCATTGATGGTATCATTTCAGCTTTGGGGAAGTGGCATCCTTCCTTTGAAAAAACTGTTTGCAGTTGTCTGCTGTAAATCATTCCACACAGGTTATAGCCTTCAGTTTCACCTCCTTGGTTTCTGTTTTTACAAACCGTTTAGCTAAGGCAGCCATAAAATATTCTTCCTCAGTTATGTCATGTTGAATTTGCATTGAGCATCCATATACCAGGTGTGTATGACATGACTTTGAAGACAAAGTAAAGAGAGAGAGACAGATGACAAAATTGGAACAATAGTAGGTATCATCTGAACTGATTTGTCTTCATCTGTTTCTTTCGGTACCAAACACTGCAACGACACACTCTCTCTAGACATGACTGTGTCATCTTATGATTCATGTCCAGATCTATCTGACTTGCCTCAGTAAGTCCAACAAACATATCTTCAATCTCATTTGTACTTTCTAGCAACAGAACGATGGCCTTCTTCAAACTGCACATGCTTGACTCTAATGACATAATCAATGTTAAGACCTTAATGCTAAGGAATATTCTAAAACCATTTATTAAACCACTTTGGGTGCAGTTTGAATAGATTAAAAACTTTTAACAGTTATTTCAAACTCACATTTGATAACTATTTTACCTGAAGTTGTTTTTTCAAATGATGTTTAAAATCAGAGTCCCAGTTAAGGAAAACTAACATCCTTGAGATCCAGTCTACGCTAATCACGCGTCTGTTTTTAATTATTAAACTAGAGTGCCAAAGCTACAGAACAGCTGAGTCATTATCTGAGTTGTTTGTAACCTCTTGGAGCTAGTCCCACTAAATTATTGTCCTGTTTGTATAATCTGTTGCAAAGGTATGAGGCCGTACGTTGAGTGGGTGTGGGTTCCAGGAACACTGCTGAGAAGACTTCCTGTTTGCTCATGGGGCATGATTGCTCATGTATGGATCCAAGTGGATATTTACTCACAAATATACGGATAAATACCCATGCAGATATTTACTCTCAAAAGACTTATGCAACTTTTATCAAAGCAAAAGTAGGTCTAAACTTAACTGATTTAAGAAGTAGCTTCAAGACCTTTCTTGTAGCTGACATTGTTTAGTTGCTCTGCAAAAGGAGGGAATAGAAGCTATAATTTTATTTATTTATTTATTTTGGGATATTTTTATCTTGCACCATCCTAGAAAACAGCAGCTTGGGGCTACAGACTTCATTAATGTTTCCAGTAATGCTATAAAGGACTACAGACTTCATTTTCAGACTCCCTTTTAAAAGTTACAGAAAGCCACTTGCATTTATAACTGTGAAACAATTTGGGATTTGTAAAATAAAACAGAAAATAAATTCCTGACTTAATACCTCTCTCCTTGCTCCCTATCACCACATGAGCAAATACAAGTAAGAGTTTAGGCTTTAGAGCAGAGTTTCCTCTTTATTTCCTTTATTTCAGTGATTGGGCCTTCCTCCATCCTTGAGACTTAGGCCCTTTCTACATGGGCTGTGGCGTGGCCTCAGGGCATCAGTGTTAGCGCTGGTCTGTGTGCGGTGGGTGGGTGGAAGGTTTAGACGGGTGCACACTGACCCCCACCCACCTCCACCCATCACCCACGCATGGAGCAACCGCTGTTTTTGCTGGTTGCTCCATGTGTGGGGTGGTGGGTGGGCATGCGTGTTCCTGGGAGCACGCACACACACCCCCACCCACCTGCCATGGATTTTACATGAGACTCACCTATGCATGAACACCCAGATTTCTGGGTGTTCATGCGTGGGTGCCGCCTGTGTAAAAAGGGCCCCAGTTTGGTAGACAGCTTGACACGAGAAAGAAAATCACAAGACTCCTCCTGTGTGCAGTCCAGGATTTCAAATCTGTCCAACCTGGAAATGTGGATCCCTAAGACAGGTAAATATGACAAAAAAGGACAAACATTCTGTTCGGGTCTTGGATGTGCTCCACAGAAATGCCTGGTATGTAAAGAGCCCATGGGCGGGCTCTTAAAACAAAACAAACAAACAAAAAAGGGTCAAATGAACATGTCTACCAGGAGTCAATGAAAGCACTATCATTAGAAGAGCTACCAGCAGCATCAGGATCTGGTCCAGTCAAACCCATGTGCGGGATACTCTCCACTTAAGCCTGGCATCTTCTATGGTACTGGAGAGTCTGAGACCAAGGCTGCTTTCCCACGTTACTGAGCCGGTTAAAATGTACGAGAAGGAATCTCACGGTAGGGAAACTCACAGCAATGAAACCAACCTGAAATTAACGCCCTACCTTCCGTGATTGAAAACAATGTGAGATGTGTCATGACGCTTTTAACCCCGCACCCATGTTCCAAGCTTCACGTTTGTTTCCCCACCATAAGTTTCCCCTGGCTCAGTAATGTCAGCAAGCTTCCCAAGATGTGAACCTCATATAAGCCTCTTGCAGACAGTTACTTAATTGCAGGCTGACTCTCTGTCGCCTCCATCCTCCACTTACCCTGCTTGTAAGACCTGCAGGATGGGTGTGAGAGTGTACTGCAGAGGTACAAGCCCTGTGGGGCAATGCTGAGAGAAATTAGGTTTGGCTGTGAGAGAGTGTTACTGCCAATGTATAACAGAGATTCTCAAAGAACTCCAATGGCAGACAGTTAACTTTTCCTTTTTTAAAGATTGAATCTCCTTCTAATATTAAAATATCTGATTTATCAATATTGTCATCAATTTCTGTTTCTTAAAAACATGGTTATACTCTGCACTAGTATATTTTAGCAGTAGCATTAGGCTGTAGTGTTGAGGTACATTAGAGTTACGGTGTAAGAGCATTAGTAGTGTGAGATTGAAAGTAAAGGAATCAAAACTAAAGATGCAAGCAATGCCACAAAAACACTGTAAACTGATAATTAAGGATGAAAGTGTCTCATAGATTTATTCTTTCTTGCTCTGAATCTCTCAAGGACTCCACTATTTGAATGCTTGGATAAGATTGACTGTCCTCTTTATTGGTAGAACAATTTCCGTTACTAAAACTAAGCGCATGCAGTTCAGAGTTGTCTGTCCCATCCATCCAGATAGCTGTCGGATTGACATTGGTGTGTTTGAATTTTCAATGTCTAAGTATGGTGCGTTTTCCTTAAAATTCATTTTTTATTTCTCGAGTTACCAGGGTCTTTAGTAGTAGTTAGAGCAGAGGACTGGGAGTCAAATCTGGGTCCTCTTCTTGACTCTGCCATGGATTACTTCATGTCCTTGGACAAGTCATTTTGTTAGTCTGTGTCCATTTGCTTATTAATAAATCAGAACTATATTATCTGTATAATCTACTGTAACTGATACTTAGTAGTAGTATTGAGGTGGAATAGTGCTGTATTGCTTTGCTTTCAGAATTTGTACTATGATTGATTTTATCCTGTGACATTCGTAATTTATCTTCTTGTGCATAAAACCCACTCACGCACTTAACATTATTATTGTGCGAAAGGCTATTGATGTGAATAATATACCTTGCAAGGAGGTATGAAGGACTTTAAAAGGTTTGAAAAGCAGCTTACAGTGGCTGGAAAGATAATTTGAGTAATCTTACTTTACTCACAGATCTGACTAGGTAAATATTCTCAATAGATAAAACTGACTCTGGAGTACAAAGTTCTTTTACAACTATTGGTTATGGATTTGCAGCTAGCAATTGTTTGTGCAGCATTGAGGTCATTCATTAAGGTTAAAGTACCACTGAAAAGTAACATCTGCAAGCACTTGCACTATTAATATGTGTATTTAGCAGTTAATATTGTGGCTAGCCAAATTGTTCTATGGATTTGATCTTGCCAAATTTATACCAAGAAGGAAAAACACAATAAATATTTTCATTTTTTGAAGTTAGAAGAAAACACTGAGGGAAATAGATAACCCTGTCGATAACCAAAACCAATTTAAATTTGTTATAAAAAATACTTCTTGCAGGGAGCCAGCCTTGTGTACTGCCCTGGTATCTAAAAATAGGCTAGATTTTTTCTTGTCTTTTGCAATGCTGCAGTCATAAAGATTCTGTCATCTTCAATTAGTGAAGTGGCTTGCTCAGAGCTATCCTGTGCGTCAGGAGCTTTGGTTGCACCACAGGAACCTTGTGAAATTCCCATGGTTTTAGTGCTGGTTTTTTTTCTAGTGAGAGCAGCAATATCCAGAACCCAAGTGTAGAAAGCCTGCTGTCTGCTGTCATGGTTTTAATCACTATGCCAATCAACCCATGCTCACAGCAAGCATAGAGTGTACCAAAATGTAGCATGCTGTCTATACCAGGACTGTCAGGGTTGATAACAGGGCCCCTTGACCCGGTGTTAGGAGTGGCAAGAAATCTCATTGTTATACTGAATGGCATTGTTTCTGGGTCTTAGCACCCTTCCACTCCTCCAACCCCCACGCTATCAACTGTTTAGCGCCTCCCCTCCCATGGCAAAACACTTTTATTTACTTTTTTTAATTCTCCTTTCCTAATGACGGACACGCTCAACCTGGATGGGATGAGTGCAGAAACCATCATATGTCCCTCCGTGTCAGTGCAGTTGTTACTGACTGAAGCTTAAGATGGGGGATTTATAATTCCTGGCCACTTTCACATGTTACCAGGGAGGCAGGGAAATCTCCATCAGAGCAATTGCAGTTCTGTTCACATGGGAATTAGTGCATGCAGGAACGCACTATTCCACTTTAATCCCGCGAGAATACTCGTGCATGACCAGGTCCCCAAATGTAGCATTTACAAGGACAGGTGTTCTTGGGGAATAAAAGTGGGAAAGCGTGTTTCCATGTATGCTGATTGCCACGAGAACAGAACCGCAATTGCTCTGATGGAAGTTTCCTTGCGTCCCTGGTAATGTGTGAAAGTGGCCTCAGCAACCTTCAGGAGAAAGGACAAGCACAGAAGAAAGAGGGTGGTGGGAATATGAAGAGGCACTGTGGGTTGAGGTTAAAAGCATATGGCAATGGATGGGGAAAGTGAGAAGCTAAGGAATGTGTTGGAGTTCTGGAATGCAAATCATTGGGTGTTTCCAGATGAGATGCTACCCTGCATGGCCACCCAGGAGCAACAGAGCTGACTGCCCGTCTGAATGTGGAGCGGCCGGATGTGTACTCCCATGAGCCTTGGAGCACCCACTCGTGGAGCACTGCCAGGAAATCTGGAGTGCACCATGTGGGGCAAGCCAAATAGATATGTAGTAACAGGTGGCCATGGAGCCCCTTCCTGTGTGAACGGCAGCAGTCAGCCATGCCAGTAGACAGGTCCACCACAAATAGGCACTGTGGGCAGGGGGAGTAGCCTTTCACATAACAAGAACTGGCCAGGAGCTCTGGGGACCCTGGGTTCCCCAGTGCTCACACCCAGGACATGTCACTTGCAAAGGTCAGCCCGGTATGCTTCTCCCTCCCCCATGGTCTGTGGCAGCGGGAGTGCGTTGCCGTTGCCACTGTGACCACAGTAGCTATACCCATTTAAATCCCTTACTACGCACTTCACTTGCATGGGTGCTCTGCAGTAGTGCCACCCAGCGGCCACAGACCCCCCCCTCCCCCCCCACCATCACCTTGCTTGTTTAAAAACACCCATACNGAGAAATCAAATAAACCCCCATCTGATGCTCAAGGTGCGAGTGTTCGTCTTACTCAAGAAAAAAAAGTATTATTTCTCTGCTCTGTCCACAGATCTTGTTCTCTTTACTTGTCTTGTAGGTTCAAGCTTTATGATTTATATTTTCAACGTTTTCTCTGTAACCACAAGGTCTAGAAGCTGTTTTGTAATGAAAGCTGAAATTCTCATATAAATCACTTGAGCTGAAGTACTGGCTGCAAGAAAAACTCCAAATTTGTCTATGTGAAATTGAATAATAGAATCACAGTTGTAAGAGACTGTGGGTGGCTCCGCACAAACTGCTGGGGCTTAATCCCCACACGGCCCCATGGCGGGCCAGCATAGCCACCACACTGAGGGGCCAGCACAGGGAGCTGGACAGATGAGCGTCCCTGTCCCTGTTCCCCACCACCACGTAAGGCAGCTGACTTGCTGCTGGAGATCCTGCTGGGTGGGCCAAGCCAAAGCTCTGGCCACACAAGCAGGCCCCCGCCCAACCCTGCCTCCCTCCCCCAGCCCAACCAAATTCTCACCCCATTCGTGACATGGCAGTGAGTAACGCGTGACGGTATCTGCTGCTGAAAGCCCTACCACAGAGCTCGTGGCCAGGCAGGACAGGCCCTGGCACACAGGCAGCCACTCTTTGGGCAGCCTTAACCTATATGGGGTAAGGCTGCTACGCAACACATCCTCAGAATTTTCCTGAGGATGCTGCTTGTAGCAGCCACCTGCTCCCCCTGCGGGCATGGGGAACATTTGGCGGGTGCCGGGCACACAAGCCACTGCATCATGTGACCCAGCTTCCCAGAGTGGGTTAAGGCTACCCAAGGCATGGTAGTCTCCCCAGGGTGTCTCGTGTGGCAGCACCCCTTGAGGGTCATATAATCCAACATCCTGCTTAGATGCAGGTTGACTACACCTAGAACATCCCCGAGAAATGGTTGTCAAGCCTCTTTTCTAAAACGTCCAGCGATGGAGATCCTACAACCTCCCTAGGCAACTTGTTCCATTACCACACAGCTTTTGCTGTTAGCCTGATATTGATCTGAAATCTACCTTCCTGTAATTCAAGCCTGTTATTTCTAATTTTGCTTTCTGTAGCAATGAAGAACAGTTCTTTTCCATCTTCTTTGTGGCAGCCCTTTAGCTATTTTGAAGACTGCTATTGTATCTCCCCTTCATCTCCTCTTTGCTATACTAAACATACCCAGTTCCTTCAACCTGTCTCCATAAGACTGGCATTCCAGACCATTTATACTCTTAGTTGTCCCCCTCCGAGCCTGCTCCAACTTGTCAATGTCCTTTTTAAAATGAGGTGCCCAAAACTGGGCACAATACTCCAGGTGAAGTTTAACCAGTGCTGAATAGAGTAGAATTATTACTTCCACTGACTTGGAAACAAGGCTTTTGTTAATGTAGCTAAAATTTCATTAGCCTTTTTTCCAGCCACATCACATTGCTGATCATATTTTGTTTATGATCAAGTACAATTGCTAGATCCTTCTCACATATGCTGTTGTCAAGCCAGGTATTTAGGGACAAAAAAAACCAAATGCACAAATATAAGATGGGGGATCTTATATTTGTGCATTTGGGGGTTTTGTCCCTAAATACAGACTTTTATCTCTGTTGAGTTTCATTTTGTTAGTTTCAACCCAGGTTTCCGAACTATCAATATTTTTAAAATTCCAAAACCTCCCCAAGTTTTGCCTCATCTGTGCACTTGATAAGTATTCCCTCTACTCCTTCATCCAAGTCATTAATTAAGATGTTGAATAGCACTGGACCCAGGACAGACTCCTGCGGGACCTCATTTGATACCTCTCGCCAGTTTGATAAGTCATTGAGGATCACCTTTTGAGCACAGTTATTCAACCAGCTATGCATCCAGTTTTGTTGTAGTGCCTTCTAGCCCACACTTTGCAAGCTTGTCAATGAGGATTCAATGTGAAACCTTGTAGAACATTGCTGAAATCAAGTTATAGAATGTCCATAGAATTCCCCTCATCCACTAAACTAGTTACTCTATCAGAGTCAAGATTAGTCTGGCATGACTTGTCCCTGACACATCCATGCTGACTATGAGTGATCACTCTGTTGTCATCAATGGGTTTACAGACTCGACTTTTATAATCTGTTCTAGTATTCCCCAGGTATGGGAGTCAGGCTGGCTAATCTGTAATTTCCAGATCCTCCTTTTTCCAAGATAGGAAAATGTTTTGCCCATCTCCAATCTTCTGCCACCTCACCTGTTTTTCAGGAGTTTTTAAAGATTATTGATGTAGGTTCTGAGCGTACTTCAGAAAGGTCTTTCAGTACCCTAGTATTGTATCCAGTCCTGTTGACTTGAATTCATTCAAAGTAGCCATATATTCTCTTAACTGCTTCTTTATCTATTCTGGCCTGGAATCTTTTTTCATCTTCATTCATAAACCTTTTCCCAGACTGGACACAATTTCACTTTTTTGTCAAGACGGATTGGTGCAGCTGGAATGAGAAGTATACATTGACCTGAGAACCCATTATTAGTCTTCATTTCCTTTAATATTGTAGGGCTGCAAACTCCTTTCAGCAATTTTAGAGTATATTTCGAATTTATACACATGCTCAAAAGTGCCAGGTACACTGCTGGCGCTATATAAATGTTTGTTAATAATAATAATAATATTATTAATAATAATAATAGTCCTTGAACATTTAGATAACATTGGGTGTTAAGAAACGTGATGGTGACCCACGAACCACCAGCATGTTTATTAGTGCCCTGCCAGATGTTCGCCCATCATTTCTCCCGAGTGTGTCAGCAGCAAGCCCAGGCTGTAATCCTGGAGACCTCGGGGATTACAACCTGGACTGCTGTCCGCACGATCAGGCCACAGTGGGCTATAACCTTTGTTATGGCTTGTCATAATCCAGCCCAGATTGGGTCCACCATGGTGACTATTATTGGCCGCCATGGCTGTCCCTCATGGTGGGACCGGTCGGCCACACACTCATGCGGCTCCCTGTCCTCCCTGGTGATTCAACCACTAGCACATTCATTGGCCAGCCAGGCCCAGTTGGGACCGTGTTGTCGGCGGGTTCCCGACCCAGGTCGGGTTGTGACAGCACTCCATCACTTGTTAACACCCAATGTAAGTAGAATCTGTCTGAATGGTTGCTTTTTCAGATGGAGTCCTCTGGAGAAGAATGCTGAATTATTACCTCCAGTCATCCATATTTGCTATTGTTTAACACTTGGAAAAAAAATGTCTTTCCATTCCCAGTGTCCAGCCCAGCAGTGCAGAAAAAAAATCAATTTTCCTCACTATTCCTAGCTTTATTTTTGTTGGGTTGAGCTGTCTTCTTTCAGTTAAGATTCTCAAGGATCTCTTGTGCTATGTAGGCATCCTTTTTATATGCAAGTTGGTCCTTTTCCCCTCTCTTCCCGCCTTTGCAGGTAGCTGGAGTGATGTCGTTTGGTCTGTTTGGGATGTGTATTGGGGCCAGACTACTTTTGTCTTAGCCAGCTGTGCTTTATCCTGCTCTGAATTCCATTTCCTGTTCTTTCATCCTGTTCATTTGTCTAAGCTTTTCCACAGCTTACATTCATGCTGGTACAATTGATATTTTATTTCTTACAAGTTACACCATGCTATTCTATACATTACAGTGATCAGTTTGACACCAAACATTGATATACAATAGTAATACAGAGTATTAATTTGTGGGCATGTATGTAACATGTATGTTAGTTTTGTGATCTTCATCACATGTGAACCATAACATGTATATAAAATGTTATGAAGCATGAGCTGGAATTGGACAGATCTTTCATCTAACCCTTTCAACAATAATATTTCATGTGGAAAAGTAATTACTGTTTACCTCTTCCACATGCTCTCTCCTCATTACACCGTGTATATTGCTTGCTGTTCTTACAAACTACCTTTGCTAGTTGACTGGCAATAATGCAAAATTCTGACATATGCTGAAGATGAACTAGGTAGGGCTGTAAAATATATGAAAATCATTCATTAGCTAGGCATAAAAGGTTCCTTGACAGGCTGGGACTTGCAGAGGGAAGAGGAATCAGGGCTGTGAAAATCCACTCGCCAGCTCAAAAAGGATTCTTGCAAAGGCAAGCAGGTTAAGTGGATTTTTACAGCCTTGGAAAAGGGCATTACCTTCTAAACCTATGAGAAGATTGAATTCACACGAGAGACAATTTAATTAAAGGATTGAATGTGCTGATTATTTAGAGCCTGACAGTTAGCTTTTGGACACTAAAACGTTACTGATCTTGTAGTACCATTACTACTGTGTTGAGACAAATCAAATTATACAGCTGCAGAAGCAACTGTATAGTTAAAGCCAGCTTGCATCTTTCTGTTTAACACATGAACATTCTATTGCTTAGAAAATCAGTACCATTTATCCTATTTATCTGAAATTTGGCAGAGAGGATTGCTTGGGTGAGGGGTACAATTGGGTCAAATGTCATGCAAATCGGATGAAAAGCAAAAAGGTTATAGCTTCAGTGTTGCCCCCAGCCTGTAGAGGAAGAGGATTGGGGTGAAAAGTCCAAGGCAAAGTGTGGGCACATGGAGCCTAAGTTGTAAGCGAGCACAAGATGAGACTGTACAACGTCGTTACTGCTTACATGGCACCTTAACATAAATTTCCATGCTTTTTGTAGCATGATTGAATTTCTAAGGGCCTTAATTTCTCTCTTAAACCAAAGTTTTTTTGAGTATAGAATTTACCATTTCAGCTGTTTCAAATACAAATGTTTTTAATACTTGTTACAATTCTATGTCTTGTTAATGTGATTTTCTTTTTCAGGATTCACCTTTATTTGATCATATAAAACAGTCAAAGGAGCGAGAAGGCCAAGCTGATCAATCTGAACCTACCTGCACTCTTAACCTGCCGCTCCAGCATAATCACACTGCTGCAGACCTGTAAGTAAAGTACCAGGTTAACATTTGGTTTGGTGCTAAATCAGTTTCTTTCTTGCATTTTTCATCTTCCTTTTTCATACTATGGCATGTGCTACTTTCTTAAGCTGACTTGAGCATTGTATTTACATTTACTTATTAAAAACAGACAAAGTGCAATCAGATTTTGAAATCCTGTATTTAAATCCTACCGCAACTGTACTCATGCTGTCATGTCAGTGTACCAGAATTTTCCTACGAAGTGTTGTGATGCTACGTGACTTCTTCAGCCTAGAAATATACTCTTTTGTACATATAAAAATGTGTACCCCTGCCTGTTTTGTCCAAAATCTTGGGGTGCCATAAACCCGTGGCAATGAGCAGCTTCTTCTCAATGCCACAAGCATTGCTAAACTGATTATTTTTTTCTTGCCAACTCTTGGGTTTTGGCCTTTCAACCAGAGCAAAGTAAGGGGTGGGAAGCAAACCCCAAAGTTTGGGAAGTAAAGAAAGGGGCAGGGGCAGCCTGGCAGAATAGAGCTTTGCTTATGGGCTATGATTTACCCAGACCATTGGGATGATCTCGCTGTTATACCAAACATTACTTGGGGCTGGAGGGGTCTGGGTACCATTCCAGCAGTGCCTCTGTTTTACAGTTCATAGTGCTGAGGGTGACCCATTTAAGTGGAGGCATTTTTCCTAAGAGGAGGCTTGCCAGAGTGTCTGCATGGATTGTGTATAAGTTTTGTATTATTATTTTAAAGCGTTGCTCTGTGTATTTCAGTATTCCTTTGTATTTGTGCTGCATATTCATGCGTGCGTTTGATAAGGTCCCTCATGAGAGACTCTTGAGGAAATTGAATAGTCATGGGATAGGAAGCAATGTCCTATTGTGGTTCAGTAACTGTTTAAGGATAGGAAACAAAAAGTAGGATTAAATGGACAGTTTCACAATGGAAAAAAGTAACTAGTGGAGTGCCCCAGGAATCTTTACTGTCACTGGTGTTCTTTAATATATAAATTAATGATCTGGAAAAAGGAGTAAAGCGTAAGGTGATCAAATTTTCAGATGACGCAAAGTTAATAATCAAGGTAGTTAATCAGACTGTGAGGAATTGCAGGAGTATCTTGCAAGACTGGGTGACTGGGCAACTAAGGCTGTTTTCACACGGATGCTCCCCCCTCCCCCCGCCCACATGTGTGGGTGGGGGGGTGCCCATGTGAACGCCACGGCAGGTACAGGGAGGATGGGTGGGTGCCCATGGGAATACTGCGGGCGGGGGGCGTGTGCGCTCCCGCGCTCCACCTAACTCCACCCATGCACGAAGCAACGGGCACCAATGCTGGTTGCTCCTTGCATGGAGATGGGTGGGGGTCCATGGGAACACCCCCCCACATACTGCCCACCCATCTCGCCACGCACCCGCGCCTGTGTGAAAAGAGCCTAAATGGCAGATGAAATTCAGTGTTGACAAGTGCAAAGCGTAGGGAAAAATAATACAAACTATATGTACACAATGCTCAGTTCTAAATTAGGAGTTACCACTCAGGAAAGGGATCTTGGAGTCATTGTGGACAATACATTGAAATCTTCAACTCAATGTGAAGCAAATGGAAAGTTAGGAATTATTCAGAAAGGAATAGAGAATAAAACTGAAAATATCATAATGTTTCTATATAAATTTATGTTGTGACCACATCATGAATATTGTGCGCAGTTCTGGTTTCCCCATCTCAAAAAAGATATATTATTTATTTATTTTAAAATGTTACTACCCTGCCCTTCCTGCCACAGGCAGCTTGAGGCAGCTTACAGTTCATAAAACATAAAAACATCAACTAAAAACAACTCAAAGGAGGAAGAAAAAATACCCTCCCACCCCAAAGACCCTCCTTCCTTTCACCCATCTCCCTCGCCAAATGCCTGGCGGAACAGCCAGGTCTTAAAACTTCTCCGAAAAGAGGGGAGATCTGGGGCCAACCAGGCCCCCATCGAAGGGAGTTCCATAGCCGTGGTGCGGCCACCGAGAATGCCCTCCCCTACGTGGCCCCCCAGAAGACTCAGGGGACCTCGAGCAGGGCACCCCCCAGACAACCGCAGGGGCCAATCCAGCACCTGGGGAGTGAGGTAGTCCTGCAGGTAGGTGGGGCCCAGGCCATTTAGGGTGTAATAGGCCAAAACCAACACCTTGAGTCAGGCCTGGAAAACTATAAAAGTTACAGAGAAGGGCAACAAAAATGATAAAGGATATGGAATGGCTTCCATGCAAGGAGAAGCTTGATAGGTTAGGGCTCTTCAGCTTGGAGAATAGATGACAGAGAGTGGATATGTTAGAAGTTTAAAAAATCATGTGTAATATAGAATGAGTAAGTAGGGAACAGTTACTTATCCTCTCAAATAGTACTACAGCTAGCGGACACTCCATGAAACGTAACTGGTAGCAGGTTTAAAACAAATTTTTAAAAGTATGTTTTTTACTCAATACACAATTACCAGAGACAGTGGCCAAGGCCATTGAGAGGATCTTGGAGTCATTGTGTGTGTGTGTATCACAACCCCCTATGAGAGGGGGGGTATGGGCAGGGCTGGGGGGTAAAGGATTGTGCCAGGTCTCCCCTATAAGAGGGGGGGGTACAGGCACATGAGATTGGGGTGGGGGGTAATGCCACAACACACACGTCCCTGTGAGAGGGAGATATAGGCAGGGGTGGGGTTCACTGTCTGCCTCCCTGGCCAGTTTTTCTCTGGAGAGGCCCTCTGGCTTCTTGTGGAATCAGGGAAAGGGGGTTTCTGTGGTGGGGAGGAGTTACCAGGGCAGCTATGAAACCGATTTGGGTTGTGTCGGACATGGGGACGTATGGCGGGGGGTGGGGAGGAAAAATCATCATGGGTACGGGGCAGATGCTTAGTATCCCCTGTCCGCCTTTCCTCCTGTCTTGGGATATTTGGAGGTTGAGGTCGGTGGAGCCTCTGATCTGTCATTGATGCTGCTTAATGCAAGGTCGGTGGCTAATAAAACAGCTACCATCCATAATCTCATTCAGAATGAGACCACTGACCCTGTATGTATTACCAAGACCTGGCTGGACGAGGCTTCTGGGCCTGTGTTGGCCCAGATGGTGTCAGTTGGGTACTCAGTGCAGCATCAGCCTCAGATTGAGGGGTGGAGGGGGTGGAGTGGTGATGATCTGTAAAGAAAATCTGGTCTTTCGAAGGTATCCAGTGTCTGACTTGCCCATCTCATGTTTGGGGACCAGGGTAGATTGGGAATTCTGTTAGTGTACCGACCACCACACTGCACAGTAGACTCCCTGACTGCTCTAGCTGAGCCAGGAGGTGGGGAGGGGTCACCCGGACTTATTGTCTTAGGTGATTTCAGCATACACACTGAAGCTGGCCTTTTGGGGGCAGAGCAGGGGTTCACGATCACCATAACAACCATGGGCCTATCCCAGGTAATTTCTGGCCCAACACACAAGGCTGAACACACGTTAGATCTTACGTTTTGCACTGGCCTGGAAACAGGGGTTCCAGTTGTCAGGGATGTCACTATGACACCATTATCATGGTTGGACCATTACCTTCTGAAGGACCAGATCCCCGCCTTCCTTTGCCCCCATCAGGGTGGTGGACTGGTTCAGATGGTCCGCCCCTGGAGACTAATACATCCAATAGGATTTCAGAACTTTCCGGGGGATTTCCCCACTGGCCTCAACAACCTCCCTGCCGATGCCTTGGTCGATCTCTGGTATGATATTTTGACCCAGGCTATTTACATGATGGCATCCAGGCGTTTGCTTCCTCCGCAGCAGCAGCACAGATCTGTCTCCCTGGTATACAGAGGACCTGAGACTGCTAAAGTGAGAGGATGGGTGATTAGAGTGCAGGTGAAGCTCGACTTATGCCAGAGCTGACTGACTGCAGCATAGACTGTTTTTAAGCTGTCCAGCAGAGCTCTTCTGGGTGGTGAATAGCATATTAAATCCTAGCTATCTCTGCCCAGACTTAATCATTGGCTGCTCGCTGTGATGAGTTTGCCACCTACTTTGCAGATAAGTAGGTTTTCATCCTGAGCATGGCACTGAGACTCTGTTTATGGCCTGGGTTGATGATCTGTGCTTGGAAATTGACAGGGGAAATTGTACCCTGTTGATTTAGTTAGACCTGTCGGCATCCTTTGATGCTGTTGATCATGGGGTGGCGTTGACATGACTGCGGGACCTGGCAGGGGTGCACGGGACTGCTCTTGAGTGATTCCGCTCATTCCTGACTGGGAGAACCCAGGGGGTGGTGATGTCAGCGACTCATAATCCCCTCGAGAGCTCTCTTATGGGGTCCTGCAGGGTTCCATCTTGTCTTTACTCCTGCTCAATGTGTATTCGAGGCCCCTGGGTGAGATTGTTCAGAGATTTGGAGTTAGGTGCCATCAATATGTTGATGACAGCCAGCTCTATCTCTCCTTTTCATCTGACCCAGGTCCTGCAGTCTTGATGCTTACCCAGTGCCTGGCTGATGTTGGGGACTGGATGCAGGGGAACTGGTTGAAGCTGAATCCAGACAAGACAGAGGTGATGATAGCTGGCCAACCCATGTGACCTGGGAGATGTAGGGACTCGTTATTGATGGGGTTCAGACTCCTTTGGTGACTCAGGTTTGCAGCCTTGGGGTTGCTCTTGGATCCACTGCTGTGCCTGGATTGTCAGGTTGTGGCAGTGGCCAGGAGTGCCTTTCACCAATTACATCTGGTGAGGAGACTGCAACAGTTGTTATCCGATTCAGATCTGACCACCGTTATCCATGCCGTCGTAAGCTCAAGGCTGAACTACTGCAGTGCAGTCCATGTGGGGCTGCTCTTGAAGAGTGTTTGGAAGCTGCAGTTGGTGCAGAACACGGCGGCCCCCCCTTTCCTTGGGGAACAGGTTGCTGGGAGCACATTACACTGGTGCTCCAGGGTCTACACTGGCTGCCAGTAGCTTTCCGGGCACAGTTCAAGGTGCTGGTTTTAACCTATAAAGCCCTAAACGGCTTGTGCCACAGGTGCCTGAAAGACTGCCTCCTCCCTCACGTCACCTCACAGCCCCTGAGGTCAACTGGGGTGCCCTCTTGCAGGTGCCATCTCTCCCAGATGTTTTTATAGCCAGGGCACGCAGGGAGGTGTTCTCAGTAGCTGCTCCGTGATCATGGAACTCCCTTCCTCCAGGGATCCGCCTAAGCCCAAGCCTGTTCATCTTCCAGAAACAATGTAAGACCTTTCTATTTGGCAGGCAGGGATAAGGTTTGCTAGGATAGGGTGTAGGTGTAGGGGAGAGTTGGGTGGAGTGTTGAGGGGATTGTTGATGATGATGATGATTTTATTAATTATTAGTATTATTTTTATGACTTTGTGGGAAGGGTGGTATATAAATTCAAGAAAATAAATAAAGGCTAGTAGTATAGTTGGGTTTTAAAAAGGATTGGATACGTCCATTATCAGCTATTAGCCAAGTAGGTTGGGAGATAAAAATCTCTTGCTGTCGGGAGCTGGGAGTGAACAAGAGGGAATGGATTGCCCCATTATAACCTGTTGTGAGTAATTCTCCCAAGCAAACAAGATTGGCTGCTGTTGTTGGGAGGCAAGATGCTGAGCTCAATGGACCATTGGTCTGACCCATTATGGCACCACTTACATTCTTATATCCAGGTATCTTTCTCCTGTGAGATCCCCTAAGAACAAAGTCTCTTCAGCCCTGGTAAACACCACCCTAACTACAGATGCTCAACCTACTTTGGTGCCTCAGCCTCTGAAATCACAGAAATCTACCTCCCTCTCTTTGTTTTACAAAAAAGGTTAGTAAAACATATTAACAAGAATAATGTTCTGTGTATTTGGAAACAACAGAATAACCCATCATTATCTCTTGTGCTTAAAAAACCCAAATATCCTAAAATATATAAACATACTGTGATAATCCTATCGTACATTCTTTTCTTAGTGAAGGCATTATAAAACTCTTCTAGTACAAAGCTGACAGCTGAATGTATTACAGTGTGAGAAAGTAAACTCATCTGTAAACAGACAGGATCACTTTAGGGTTTTGAATTGTTGTAGTCTTTCATTTTCAGAATACATTGCAGTGTAACTGTCAGAATATTCATCTAGGTAGAAAATTCCTATAAAACAAACATGGTGAAATTTGAACATAAACAGTGTATCTCAGAAGGATACTCCTTTCACAAGAAATGATATGCAGTCAGGCAGTGTAAGGGAAGTCTTAAACCTTTCTATAAAATAACTTTGCCTTGTTTCTTCTGTTGTGCTTAATGGACAACAAAGGAATGAATAATGCTGGTGTATTTCAGTGTAGTGTTAATAAAATAGCAGATTAGGCTCTTTGCATGGGTACTGATATTGGTTATGGCTCATTCTTGGGGAAGCACAGAAATACCATGAGAGCCAAAGTAGAAACTCCTCTGGCTGACAGCTCTGACAAAGAGCAGGGATGGGGAACTTCAGGCCTAGGGGCCAGATGTGGTCCACAGCTGGCTTTTATTTGGCCCCTTTCCAGTTCCTGGATCTGGCCTCTGAATCCAGTTTCTGCCTCCAAGCACCAAAATAACGAGCAGATAGAATAAGGGTAAGAACGCAGAGATGAGGGCATGCACTCAAAGATAGTGGACAGATCCATGGCACAGATCAGTGATCTGGACTCTCCTTTTTCCAAGTGCATCCTTAAGCACCTCCACCTTCTCTGCGGCCCTTGAAACCTGTACTAATTTTCAGTGTGCACCCTACAAGGGAAAAGGCACTACACCCTTGCCATAGAGTTTCGTAGTCTGGTGAACAGCCATTAAATTAAAGGCAAACCTAGAACAAGCTGAGTAGCAGTCTGTGCTAGCTTCTCCAACACCAATTTTTCTTCTCTACAGTGTACATGTTGGCATACCTTCGGTTAGATACCTTATGCTCACGCCTTCTGGCTGACCACCTGGAGCTGCTAAAACCTTTGATCTGGACGCTTTTTCAGCACACGTTGCAAAATGAATATGAGCTAATGAGAGACAGACACTTGGACCAGGTAACATACAAATGGGATATTCCAGGGGTAGAGCAGAAACGGGTACTTAATATAGTATCCATGGATAATAGCTGCATTTTTGGGTACCTGATGGGTTATCTGGGTACTGATTGGGTACCCATATACCCCCAATATTGATAACTTCTGGCATCGATATTTTGATTTGCCGATGCCCAATTGGTATATCAGTATATCAGATCAGAACATTGAAAAATAGGCACAATTTTTTTTTAAAATGTGACCATAAGTTGATTTTTCGGGACAGAAAATGGATGAACAAGTGTCAGAAGTCCATAAGTTTTAAAAAAAAAAAAAAAAAATTGGACTGGAAGTCAATTTTCTAGAACAGGAAGTTGATTTTCCAAGACTAAAAACAGATAAATAGGTGTCGGAAGTCAGGATATCAATGTAAAAGTAAAAAATTGGTACTAGAAGTCAATATTCTGGGACCAGAAGTTGACATTCCGGGACGTCAGGTACCCAAATCAGGTCACGGTTGGTACTGATTGATACCCAAAGTTGGTGGGCCAATTTGGGTATGGAAGATTTGATGGGTTACCCATTTTTGTGGGTATTCTCTTTCAGCTCCATCCAGGGGTGCGCAAAATTCCTAAGCCAAAAAGCCCCAAATCAACGTTTTCATATCACTGAGAGCCACAAGACACATTACATTGATTGCAGGTTCCCCTAATCCCTAAGAATGGGACAGCGCAGTGGCCCCCAACTCCACCCCAGATATATAAAAACTCGAGGTCCCAGGCAGTTTAGTGGGTTCATGAAGCAGCAACAGCAGCACAGGGCATGCCTCCCCTGCTCACACAGCCCCCAGGAAGCTCTGATAGCCGAAATGGTGGTTCACCTTCTCTTGCTCCTGAGCATTTCTATGGACAGGCTTCCTGGCAGCCACTTCTGGCAAGAGCTAGCAAGATTTGCCCACCTCTGGGATAGTTTATACTTCTTGCTTCAGAGAAAAGTAGTAAATTCAATATGAGATTTCTACCCCGCACCCCCGGGCAGATTATTCCAAGCAAAAATTTAGTTTACTGTAGTGAACTGACACATTTTAGTAGTCCTGAGTTATCGTCTAAATGCTTAAAGTGAATTATGTTAAAGCCTTGAAGATAGAGCACATTCAACTAAAAACATATTTTAAAACTCACTTTCTGTGGATTTTTTTTTCTTCATGAAAAAAATGCCAATGGATGGACATATTTTCATTCTAACATAAAATGCTGGGTTGTTTCACTGTATCTAAATGTTAAGCTGTAAGGAGATAAGTGTGGGTGCTTCCTTGGCCTGAAAGAGAAAAAATATACTGTATTTCTGTTGATCTCTATGTTCTATTAATAGATCATGATGTGTTCCATGTATGGGATATGTAAAGTAAAGAATATTGATCTGAGGTTTAAAACCATTGTTACTGCCTACAAGGAGCTCGCCAATACAAACCAAGAGGTATGCAAAGTCTTTCATTATTATTATTATTATTATTAGCATTAGCATTAGCATTTATATAGCGCAAGCAATGTACCTGGCGCTTTACAAAGGATAAGATAGACAGCCTTCCCTAAAGGTGTTGGAATGATGCTTTTCACCCCTATCCCAAAATTCTCCCAGCAGATTGCGCTGTCTCCAGTTTGTATATGGGTACTGAGGCTCAAAGTGGTTAAAGTCTGCGCTGGCTCCCTATAGCTTTCCAGGCATAATTCAAGGTGCTGGTTCTGACCTTTAAAGCCCCCCAAAGTCTGGGCCCCACATATCTGAGAGGCCGCCTGCCCTTCCATGCCCCACTGCAGCCCCTGTGATCAGCTGGGAGCCCCCTCTTGCAGGTTCCATCTGGGTGTGCAGGGGGGCGTTCTTGGTTGTTGCCCCACTTCTGTGGAACTCCCTTCGCCACAAGGTTTGTTTGAACCCGAGCCTAAGCATCTTCCAGAGGTGGTGTGACACTTTTTGATTTGGCAGGTGGGGATAGTGGTTGGATGGGTTTGTGGGTAGGGCTGTGGGGACGGGGGGAGGTTTTATTGCTTAAATTTTATTATTATTGTCTGATTGTGAGCTTCCCTGAAACTTTGTGGGAAGGGCAATGGATAAGTCTAAATAAATAAAAATAAAGAAGTGAATCACTCAACATCATGTAAAGCCTCTGGGAAACTTTAACAGTTTCCTGAAAAGAAAAGAAAAAAGCTTTTAAAATATCCTCCCCCCACCCCCCATTGCATGTATTCTTTGATCTGTGTTTAAAGGTGTTTGAACGTGATTTTCAGAACAATGCACAGTGCACTGTATGGTCCGAACATAGTACAACAGAGTGGGGAAACTCTTCCCTCCCAGGGGCCACTTTGAAAATTAATGCAAGCTCCAAAGGCCACATAGATGTTGAGGGGGGAGATGTTAAACGGGTGCATTCAGGAAGAGGAGGGTCCAAATCCTCTGTCTTCCACACTTGTGTGTGTATTCCCTCATCTTTGCTCCCTTACCCTGAGCTCAGTCTTTCAGTGCTTGTCGGGGGTAAGAACGGGTTCCAGGGACCAGATGAAAATTAGCCACAAGCTGCATTTGGCTCCCAGGCCTAAGGTTGCTCACCCCTGCGGTACAACAATGAGACTTCGCAGAGAGTAGCCTGAGACCAAGGTTACGATCCACAAGCCACTTACTCTAGAGTATTCCAAGTAAATGGTTTGTGGACATTGCATCCCAAATGTGTCCGCTTTCTAAATACAGTGTTTAATTACAATTACACACTAGAGTTCCCAAATGGATACCTAAAGCTGGCTCCTCTTTCATACTTAGACAACTACATAAGTGCCCTGATTTTTAAGGGCTGAGCACTGAGCTGTTTCTCCTACCCATTTTCACGGGGTCTGTTTTGTGCCAAGTGTTCTGACACTCAGACCTTTTCTTTGTGTGACTAAGTAGGTGATTCAGAGACCCTTGTGAAACAGTGACTCCTGTGCCTGGGACGCTTGACATAAAAGCCCTTAAGGATTAGTCACCAATAGTTTAAATGCATAGGTGTAGGTACTTTGGGGTGGGCTGAAAAGCACATTAAGGCCTCCTTTGACAAATGTGTATATATATGTATATATTTTTTAATCTCATAGATTTTCAAGCGAGTTCTGATCAGGGAAGGACAATACGACTCCATTATTGTCTTTTACAACTTAGTGTTCATGCAGAAACTGAAAACTAACATTTTACAGTATGCCTCTACCAGGGTAAGTAGGTAATTCCTTTGTTCCTTGTGCTTGAAGATAGTATTTCAGCTGAATTGAAAATTCCATCGCATCACTATTAAATATTCCCCTTTTCTCTGTCACAGCCTCCAACATTGTCACCCATTCCCCACATCCCACAAAGTCCTTACAAGTTTTCTAATTCTCCCTTACGTGTCCCTGCGGGAAATAACATCTACATCTCGCCTTTGAAGAGCCCATATAAATTCTCTGATGGACTGCTGTCACCCACAAAAATGACACCAAAATCAAGGTTAGTAATAAATACTGCCTGCCTTTTAGTAAATGAGATTTGCAAGGAAGAATTTGAATTGCTCGAACTTGAAAAACATAAAAGATTGGGCATGTGGCTTAGTAGAAATTAATGTCTATTGCTTTTTTTCCTGGTTCAGAATTGGAGCCCTACGTTACACCAGGTTGGGCCTTTGAGCCTGGGATGTCTCGCCGTGCCATTTTCAAAATTTGTGGCTGTGCCCACTGCCCTCCAGCCCAAACCTGTCCAGCTGTCGCTGGCACAGCATATCACTGTAATGTGGCAAAACTGACAAAATTAAAATGAAGCTGGATAAGGAGGACTACTCAGCTCAGGGGGTCAATAATGGGTCAACAGAATCTAAGTCTAGGCCACTGATTTGCTGCTAAGGCTTGAAGGTTGTTTCCTGCCACCCAATGCTTGTTTGGTCTATGGAAGCTGAGCTTGTGCTCTTAGTCTAGTGTTAAGTATATACCATCACATCTAGTTCAATTGTGGGCAAGGTGAACACAGAACCTGAGGAATAAATAGACACTGAGACTGAAAAAGTTACAGCACCATGGCCAAGGCAATGATTTTGTCACTGGAAATATCCCCCAAGATCATGGAGAAGTCATGGGAAAATTTGAGAAAGTCATGATTCCCCTGCTTGCCCATGATTCAGCCACAAATGTTAGCTGCAGTGGGTGCAGCACAGCTAAATCAGGCCAGGAGAGGCAGGAGGAGTGGGGCCATTCAAGCAGGGGCTGCAGCTGGAGTAGTCTTGGAGAGGCACTGGCAGGATAAAGGGGGTCCTTCAAATAGAGACAGCTGGTGCAGGAGGGGGTGGCACAGCAGGTTCATCCTGGGTGGAAATGGTGGTGGCTGCAGCAGCTCTCCTCCTGCTGCCACTGCTTAACTTCTGGCCCCAATCCTGCTGCACTGCCCCCGCTGTGTCTTTGCTGGCCTGCAGCCCCTGCCTGACCCTCCCAAGCTGCTACATTGCAGCTGCGCTAAGGCCCCCACTTGGGACAGCGCCTGCTGCCACATCAGCCCCACAGCCCCTGCCCAGCTCTCCTAAGCTTCAGCTGCTGATGACTGAGGAAGTCATGGAGGTCTCCTGAACTCACGGAATCCATGACCTTCATGACTTCTGTGACAAATGAGCCTTAACCATGGCATGCTCTAGGCTGAGCACCTGCTGTGATCTTGATCAGCCGACATGAAGGAAGGAAGGGTTGGTGTGGAGGGACCACCCCAGAAGAGGAGGTGTCCTTGTCAGAAATCAGGGGATGAATTAAAATGGCATCCAATTCTTTCCACTCTACTATTTCTTCTCCATCTGCGTTTCAAGATGTTGGTTGTAGCTCAGTGTTGCCCAATTCCCTGTAGAAGTTGGGATTGTGGAGAACGTTGTGTTCTCTTTGTACGCCTGGTATTTTTCAGTAGGAGACACATAACTACTTTAGCTTGATGTGGTGGTTTTCTCACAAGGTAGCTCCTCGTTTGGTTTCTGTCTAAATTCTGTAACCTTGAGAGCGTTTCTGCCTCTGCACTTAAATAAGACAGTTGTAATAGTTTTGTTTTGTTTGTCTTTGCAGGATCTTGGTGTCTATTGGTGAATCATTTGGGGTGAGTTTTTAGTTTTTAATGCCAAGTGCATATATGTTGTAGACATATCTAAATATATAATGAATACCCCAAAACACCATTGCAAAGCTGTTAGCTTAGCTGCCCACATCAGCACATCTCACTCACACCTACAAATGCCAAAGTGTATCCTCTCTCCCCTTTCACAGGCAATCATCTTCACATTATTGCAGCTACCAGACCCTGCGCCGGAATCTGCAGTCTGTACTCCCAATTCTTTCCTGCTCCATAAATCTTTTTGCCAAACTGCCATCACCTAACACAGGGATATGTAAATCTTTTCCCTCCCAGGGGCCACTTTGAAAATCAGTACAAGCTACAAAGGCTGCACAGAGGTTGGGGGCGGGGGTGCTTAGGGGATGCACTCAAGAAAAGGAGGGCCCAGATTATGGATTTGTGCCATGGATCTTTCTCCTATCTTTGTGCACATGCCCTCAACTCTTATCCCTTATCCTGAGCTCAGTTTTTCAGTGACTGGAGGTAGGAACTGGATCCAAGGGTCAGATCCAGGAACTGGAAAGTGACCACATTAAAAAAAACTTGCTACGGACTGTATGTGGCCCCAGGTTCCCCATCCCTGACCCTAACACAACTAGCTGGGGACATTTTGTGAGGTGAAACACTGGGCAAGAGAGAGAGCGCTTTTTACAGAGCTGGTAGCTAGAGCAGAAATGGGTACCCACAAAAACTACAACTCCCAGAAGCCCTTGCACCCTCTCCACTCAGCACACTCTTCACAGGCCCTTTTACATAGTCTAGTCTAAGAAAGAGCTATTGACATTGCCAAAGAGAAAGTGCAGACAGTTTTCTTTTCATCACTATAAAAAAGTGATGAAGAGAAACCTAGCCAAAACTGGTTAGGAAATTCAAGGATTACCAACTAGGATTACTAAATACCAACTACACATTCAATTTCATATCAACAGGTCCCATGTTTAGGAAGAACCAGACTTTTATATCCAATTTTCAGACCATTTTCAAAAGCAGTCCTGCTGTGGGGTCACCCTGAGTCACTTCTATAATACAGAACTTTGTGAAGAATGTATAGCTTTCTGTAACTTGTAGAAGCAGACGGAGTCTTTGCTTCTGTATGACATCTGAGACATCTTGACATTATTTTAAAATGGAACAGCTATCCTTATAAGTCTCCAAAAATATTCATGTCAAAGTACTGGAGAACCTGCTGATACCTTTAATTCCACATAATTTGTTTGCATGTTCGAGACCACAGGATAACTGAGAAATTTTAATGGTGGCGTTGTCTTCCTAGACTTCTGAAAAGTTTCAGAAGATAAACCAGATGGTGGGCAGCAGCGACCGCCAGCTAAAACGCAGTGCAGAGGAGAGCACCACCCCCAAACCACTGAAAAGGCTGCGTTTTGATATGGATGGCCAGGATGAGGCAGATGGAAGGTAAGACAGACAACTACTACATGTCCACGTGCTGCAGGAGGTCTATAACAGAAGTGCAATACAATGGGACCTGATAAGCACACTTTCTGTTACCTACATTCTGTTTTTCTCTGGCCCTCCAAATCCAGAATATAAAATGGCAGGAGCACCAGACAGAAATGTCACGTCAGGCCACAGTAGTGTTAGGATCAAGGACTGCATACTGGGAGCCATCGGTTCCAGATGGTGGGGGATAGGGCTGTGCACAGTAAATTTCTTTCCTTTTCATTATTTCTTTTGTTTTTGTTATTAAAATGTCATTTGTTTTCATTATATTTCATTAGTTTTTGTTTTGTTTTCATTTTTTATTTCCATTGGTTTCAGTGGAAGACACATTTGGTTGCGTCTTTCTTTATTTCATCCGATTTTGATGACACTGGGATTGTGCCCCCAACGGAGTGCACTATGTTTGCCAGATTTCAGAATGAATGGTCAAAGGGATCCCATTTTATAAGCAGTTGAAATTTGTTATTTTACAAAACGCTGTGTACACATTCCTGGCTGTAACATCTGTTTCTCCCATATGATTTGGATGAAACTTGGCAAGTTTATCCTCCTCCCCAAGGGTACTACCCCTGCCAAATTTCAGAGGGATTGGATAAAGGGTCTGAATGCATGTCTGGCTGTAACATCTTTGTATTCCAGCCAGTTTACATGAAATTTGGAAGGCTTCTATCTCAGACCTTTAGGCGCATGTCTGCCAAATATCAAAAGGATCTGATAACGAGTCCCAAAAGGTATAAGTCTGCACAGCATCTGGAGAGTATGAGCCTATGCCAGGGATTCTCTTATGTTTGTCACTGTCGTATAAGATGTATTTGTGATGCCAATTGGCCAGCAGAAATGTCACCTATATATCATTCTGTGCTGTGACCACCACAACCCCTCTCCCTCACTTGTTACTGGAAAGTTGGAAGCACCTGCTTAGGAGAGAGCCAATAAGGGACTCTCTTAGGTCCTCTGTCACAGTGCTGCAGGATTCGATTGTGATGACAATTGGCCAGCCTGGGTGTGTGAACCATGATTACTGGAATTCTTCCCCCTGCCCTCTGCTTTGCTGCCTGAAGTTGTAGTTATGTCCCTTCTATGTCTGTCTCAGAGCCACCACGGATTGGTCCTGGAAAGCTGGAAGCATGCAGTAAGAGAGACAATAACATCTCTGTCCCAGCCAGGGTGTCTTTGAAATCTCAAGCCAATTGGCCAGAGGATACATCTGTCATCTCTGCTGTTTGGCAGAGGCTTCGGTCTGGGCGGGCACCCGAGGTCCGTGGGGGTGTTGATCAACTTGCAGAGAATTCCCAAGGTGACACAAGGAGGGGGCAGGAGGATGTTGAGCAGCACTTCAGATTGGATTTATGTAGCTAGCTGAACTCTTGCGGTGAGATTTAGCACACACACACCCAAAAAGCCTGCCAGCAAAGTCTGAGAAAACGTTCTGACCAAAGCCAGAACTAACCCCAGACAAAGAGCAGACCCAAAGAACAGCATCTTATATATCTACCCGCTATGCCCACCTTGAAGCCGCCATTGATTGTTCCTTCTGTAAAGGTGGAAGCATGCAGTAACTGGCCAGTGAATGTGTCTGTCAGTCTGTTGGGCTGCTCCCCCTGCCTTCTACAGCTCCCTCCCCCCTGCCATGTCTGTCTCTGAATGACACTGCATGTGATATTTATCTGAATAACGGAAGTCTTCAAGAGGGAAAATTCAATTCCTTATAAAATTTGGGCCCTTTATCAAATCATTCTACAATTTAGCAGAGATGATCCAGAAGATCTGGGATACAATCTTGTCAAATGTCATGCAAAATTGATGGAATACAAAGACGTTACAGCCAGAAATGCATTTACAACTATTCTTAGAACATAAGGACCCTTTATCCAATCCTTCTGAAAGTTGGCAGAGAGAGTAATGTTGGGGAGAGGTATAATCCTGCCAGGTTACATCCAAATCAGATGGAAGACAAAGTCATTACAGCCAGGAATGTGTATGCAGATTTTTGTAAAATAACAAATTACAACCGCTTATGAAATCGGATCCCTTTATCCTATCTTTCTAAACCCTGGCACACGCAATGCTTTCCATTCGGGGTACAATCCTGCCAGGTTTCATCAAAATCAAATGACAAAGAAAGAAGTTACAGCCAAAAATGTGTTCTTTAGGTTTTTCCTATGCATAATAACAAAACTATTTTTTTTTCTTTTCGTTCTTTCGTTTTCACTATTGAATAACGAAAACGAAAAATCCCTATTTTGTTTTCATTATTGAATGCACACCCCTAGTGGGGCAGGACACCAACTTTGGTCACACTGAATGAGGTCAGTGGAGAGACTTTGCATGTCTGTGTTTGGGGTCTTGTGATTATAGTCAAAACTCAAAATTGGAGCCAAGCATGCAAATGTTTGGGAATGACTGCACCAAGTGCAGAATCCCAGTGCTCAACTTAGCTGTGGGGTGTAAAGTCAGTACTGAGTATTAAACTCTTGTCTGAATTGGCTCTCTTAGGACTTATCAAAATGAGACATAACTTACAGTGTAGGAAACTGTTGTTCAGACTGGCTTTAGTTTACAGAACAAATATTCTGTGCAAGCCTGCATCTTTGAAGTAAGAAATTAATAAAGTGACACTGAGCAACTTTAATGTGGAACATGCAACAAACCTACTTTTCCCCTTCAGTCAAGTGTTTTTCTGTCTGCAGCAAACACCTATCTGGAGAGTCCAAGTTCCAGCTGAAACTTGCAGAAATGAGTAAGTATTTGCCAGTGACAATGAATAGAAACGCCTGTCTTGGGTAACAGAACTGTGCAAGCTTCTGCCTTTTTGCATGCCTACGGGAAGGCCCTCTGTGGCCGAAAAGATTGCACACACTCACCAACAGAAATCGGTCCAATAAGAGAGACCAATGAAACTACTTTGCCTCATCTCTTGTATTTGACCAGCACAGCAGCCACCCTCTCTCTGCCTTGGGTAAGTAAGAGTGGTGTGTTCTCCTTTGCCAAGTTCTCAAAACAAAATGCTTAGTAACTGCAGGAATTGCCAATGGGACGATTGTACTGTGAATTTTACAGTGATTCCATTTAAGCATGTGAAGGTAGGTTAAAGTAGAACTACTGAGAAGCCCATTTAGATATTCACATAGTTGTTACCAGCACCGTGTGCCATTCTGACACAACTTATATTTTAACATCTGATGGGGCAAACAAAAGCTGATAATGGGGCTAAGTGCACAGAGCTGCCCTCTTCCCGTCAGCTTCCCCACTTCCCATCTGTTTCCAGCCCTAGGCGAGGTAATCACATGGGTAAACATATGCAAATCAACTACAGTACTCCTCCTCCCTGTTTCCAAATGGGAGGGGGAGCTGAAGGGAAGAGGTGGGCTCAGCACAGCTTTTCAGCATTCTATTGGGCACTCAGAACTCCTGCTAGCCAATAGAATACTCAAGATTTGCCCCCTCCATCCTGCTCTCCCCCTTCCATCTGGAAAGGATTTCTGGATGGGAGAGGGGAGAGCTGAAGGGAAGAGGCAGGCTTAGCACAGCATTTCAACATTCTATTGGATGCTGACTCCTGCTAGCCTATAGAACACTAAGGTATCAGCTGGGTCTTCCCCCACCCTCCTGCTCTCCCCACTCCCATTCCTGAAAATTTGCGATTGGGAAGCTTCGTCCACCAAGACAGCTGCCAGGCCAACAAGATAAGAAAGCTGGGCTGATCGTGGCTTCCTCCTCTCTCCCTCCTTCCCTTCCTCCCCCCATCAGCAGTGGGTATTCTGTTTTTCTCAGTGAGAATCCAGCGGATTCTCGTCTTGTTCTCATTTACAAGAACGAAACAAGAATTGTGATTCTCCACGAGAAACCAAGAATTGAATTTCAGCCCTAGGCCAGCCCCCTCAATAAAGGAGTCTCCACAGTGTCAACTAGTTCCTCAAATTTTCCTTAACCTTGTAGCTTTACTTCAGCTTAATCTGCATTAGGTTTAATCCACTTTCCTTGCATCCATCCAACAATATCAGCTAAAAAGCAGATGGCACAGACAGAGCCCAGGAGTTACAAAGCTGTGTACCATCATGTTGATGAGAGTCTCATGATGAGGGTTCTCCCCCATTGCCCTCGTATTGACATTAAAGAGGTTGGGGGACAAAAAGGAGCCATACTGTCCTTTGGGGCTGATGAGAACAAGCCCATCCCAGCTCACTGAAATCTCTTTGGCAGGAGGAGCAGAGCTGATCCAAATCCAACCCATCAGTTCCTGTCCCAGCCAAGGGCCATCAACTCCCCTATTCTGTAGCATCCCCAAAACTCAACCACCTAATGGTCTAGAAAAAGATAATAACATACTCAAGGAATTTTAAAAAATAAATCTGTGTCATGTGGGTGGCTGGGGGGTAAAGAGCTCCCAGGCCTTTGCGATAAGGTGGGTAGCAAATTGCCAGGCTTTGCAAGGCAAGCAGGTGTGGAATAAAGTGCTCCAAGACCTTTGCAATGCAGCTGAACACTCAAAAGCTACCAGAAATTTACAAGACGTGGCCAAGTTCCCCCCAGGCCATCTTCTGAATAACTGCATGCAGACATTTTTCTACACTGAAAAAACATTGACTATCTATGTTACATCTTTAGTGCAATATCTTCTCTAGTGGATTTTGAAAAGATGTAGAAAAATATCAGCATCAATAAATGTGTTGGATAAGTATTAGGGATTCCATTATGGGGCATGAGTTACAGATGTCATGCCCATAGGGAGAGTTGTTTGTTTATAAACACGCAATGGAAGGGTTGAAAAAAAGGGTGTCTGGCGTAAGAGCAGAGGAAGTGTGGAGTGTGGCTTTGTGAGGTTCAGGTTGTGGCATGCTCAGCCTTCGGAGTGTGAATTGGGCACCTCGACTTGGTTGAAGGTGGAAGTTTGGTTTCTTTAGCAAATGAATACTTCCTAAATATACTGAATGAATGATAAGCAGATGGGCCTTTCTGTAGACACAAAAGTGTTTAAGGACCCTACTGCAGTTGCACCTTAGTTGTTTTTCTTGCCTGAGAACAGAGACTGAAACCTGGGCTATACATGTTTGCTTACTTGCTGATACAAAGTGGCTGCCCAGATTTAGCCTGAGATGCAGTGGCACCCCCGAGACAAGTGAACTGTTTTACATTCAAGAGCCCAGAGGTATGTTCCATTCGCAGTTTGTGCTCAGAAGACTTTGCACTAGTCTGCACAGAGCTCGATTTTTCCAGCTCTGCATCTTCCACATGATCAGCGCCAAGGCCATGCATCTTTGTTTTCCCAGGTGACCAAAACCATGCAGCATTTGCCCCCCACCCCCCCATGTTTTTCCCAGAGGCAAATGTCGGAAAGCATCCTTTGTCTTTTATTCAAACACACCAGGCAGTAGCTATTTATTATAAACATTCTATTTATGGTAACATGCAGATCAATATTTCCTTAACTTTTTCCCAGAATTCCCTTTAGTTTTCTGAAGTGAATTTTAGTCAGTGAATAAATATAGATAATACATGACCCCCTGATTGAGAACAATTTTAATAATCCCTTTGTGTGGTTATATATACGTCTTTAACTGCATGTGTTCTCATAGTTTATCACATTCCTGCGATCCCTGTCATCCTTTAATGAATATGCCCTCAACTTATCAATTTCTCTTCTCTGATAAGCATACGGGTGTATGGTTAGCAGACAGGCCTACTTGTTATATTAGGATTGGAAACTACACTTTTCCCTGCATTCTTACTAGCAACAGGTTCAGGAATCTGTGCCCCATCAATTGCTGTTCAGAGGGATTATTCTGGGGCCAGATCTTCAGATGAAGATTCCCCCTCCCCCCCAATTAATTGAATTAAGTTAAATTTCTGGTAACAACCATGAACACCCCACTTGTTCTTATTTTACATGTGTTTCTTTACTGTAACAGGCTGTAAAACATCTGTCATTTCTCTCTAGCATCTACTCGAACCAGAATGCAAAAGCAGAAACTGAACAATGAAACTGACCTCTCCACCAATGAAGAAAAGTGAACCATCTCCTCAGGGCCTGGGGACCACATGCTTCCCTCTAGCTTTGCCTGTGTTTCTCAGCATCCATAATTTAGTTTCTTTTTGTTACAAGTAGCTAGTTTGAAGTTTGGGGCTTTTTTGGACTTTTTAAATGTACTTCAAGATACTATGCTTTATGATGTAGCATGTACACAGTGTAAGCCACTGAATTTTTATTAATTTATATAATATTTTTTTTAGGTTTTTACATAAGCAAGTTTTGGAAGAGTTTCTCAGCTTCCTATTGCAGCACTGTTGGTTTAATGCCAATCCATTCTACTTATATTGAACTCTTATGTCTAAAATAAAGACATTTGAAGTTTAATGGAATTATTTGAAATGCACTAATTCTTTTGTTCATTAATGTCATTTTAATAAGGAATTTGATGCACTATTTGCCAGTTTTGTGAAGTGGGGCCTGATACAGCAAATGGGACACCGCAGTTAACTATACATGCGTCTGTTGCAGTATTCGGCCCCAGCACCTGACAGTAACTCATTATGTAGCCGTACTACTGAAACAAATTATCCATACCTCAGATTCATACCATTGCCAAGTACTTATTTCCTTCATAATCTGAGTGGGCACTTAGGTGGTTTGTTGCTTTATCAATTTGACACTTACTGGATTATTCAGCTAGCAAAGGTGTTCCCAGTATAGATTTCCCACCACCCAGGTACAAAATTGCTCAAAGTTCTCTTTCCATCTTTGTGGAGTGTAAAAAATCAGAGAAAGTTACAGAATACTCTTAACATGATTTAGCGGTGGGAGTTTCTTCCTATGGTCTCCACAGTTACTTATTTGCCGGACGTCAATGATTTAAATAGGCTAAGAAAAGCCTATCTTTAATAGGCTGTTGAACTTGGGTTCTTCAGGTTCAGCTCCTTGATTTGTATTTAGGTGCTGAAGTAAGGGCAGACTGATGGGTTTAGGTGCTGAGCACCTACAGATCCCATTGATTTGGGAAGCGTGGAAGAAGAGGGTTTTCCTAAGGATCCTAGCTTGAAGATGGAAATTTCTCTACCATAAGCAGGCTATGTCTACTGCTACCCTAAATAATGCATTTTTAATTTCGTGCATCTTTAAATTGGCTACTAATTTTGTTGGGGTTTGCCAATACAAAGTATTAAAGAATTAACACTTATGCTTGTTTTATTTGTGGCAGTCTTCAAACAATGAAGAGAGCTATGACTACCTTCTTTAAAATTATCCATTTTAATAGAGATTGTTTTGTACAATTGCTGAAATGAAAGCAGTTGTAGCAGAAAAGGTTTTACAGCTGAGCAGTTTCTCAATAAATTACTCCTATAAGGAGAGACTTTGTATAGAATCATCCAAGGCTTTATTTCCTTTTTTAATTTTTTAAAGGATCAAGTTTTTAGGTCTGTCAGAAATCTAACAGTTACTTTTTAAAAAGCTCCCCAGCAATACAATGATAGAGGAATGTTTTGATAATGTTGAAGCATTTTAAACATGACTTGGTTACCTAAGTTTTAAGTCTGACTATGTTTAACCTTTCTGAACGTATTTCAGGGAAAGAATCAGAGTATCTTGCATTTCTTTTCTCATTTTTTTTTCTTTCCCAGAGTTTACAGGAAAAAATATATTGCAAGCAATGAGGTGCACCAAGCCTAGACTCTGGCCAGAATGCGCAAGCCACTTAATCTGGAGTAGTCCCATTAAAGCCCTGTGAACTGTGGGCTCAATGCGTCTACACAGGAATAAGTGGTTTCTGGATTATGCCCTATAGCTGCAGTTAGAATAGTGCAAAAAATATATTTTAAAACCTTGCTGGATAGAGAACTGCAAATAGCATACTGCAGAGTGCATTAACTAGACAGGCTCTTGTACTGCTTTACTGTGACACAATACTGTTTTTGTCAAGCTAGACTGTACATTAAAAGCATATGGTACTATTTTGTACAATTATTGGATTTCACTTTCAGGATAAATAAAAACGCTTTTAAATGATGTATTGGTGACCTTTAATTTCCTCTAATAGATAAGTCACATTTAACAGATAAGTATCCCATGGAACCTACTGTGAGAATTAAGTATAATGTTTCTGGACTCAGACATCATTAGCAGAACTGCTAGTTAAAGTTATTATTTATTATCATCATTATTATTATTAGCATTTGTATAACGCCAGCCGTGTACCTGGTGCTTTACAGAGCAATAAGATAGATGCAGTCTGCCTACGGCTTACAATCTAATAGACACAGAGGGGGAGGCAAGGAGAGGGGACATAAGGAGAGAGACGGAATAAGTAACATTCCACAGATGCGAAGTCCCAGGTGCACATGCTTGGCTTGGTTGCAGTTAGGCAGGAGTCCATGGGGACGGCAGACAGTAGATATTGAGAGGAAAGTTCTAACAGGCGTCAGGAAAGGCGACGAGGAAGAGGTGGGTTTTGAGGAGGGATTTGAAGGTGCGGAGGGAGGGGGTAAGGCGGATGTGGGCAGGGAGGGAATTCCAGGCATGGGGGGCAGCTAGGGAGAAGGGACGAAGGTGGTTAGGGGAGCAGGGGAGACAAGGGAGAGCAAGGAAGGGGACAGAGGAGGAGCGGAGAGTGCGTGCAGGAGCGTGTAAGGAGATTAGGGCTGAGAGGTAAGGGGGAGCCAGGTTGTGAAGTGAATAAGTGAATACCAGGAGTTTGTGAAGGATGCGTTGGGGAAGGGGGGTGAAGTGAGGAGAGGAGAGGCTGCACGTGGTCGAAGTGGCTGAGTGGATGACTCGAGCAACAGAGTTTTGGATGGAGATAAGGGGGGACAGGGGAGAGCGGGGGAGGCCAGCAAGGAGGAGGTTGCAATTGTCAAGCTGAGAGATGACCATGGCGTGAACGAGGGTTTTGGCTCAGGAGACGGAGAAAGGGGTGAATCCAAGCAATGTTATGGAGGGCAAAGCGACAGGACTTGGCAACAGCATTGATGTAAGGTTTAAAGGAAAGGTGAGTGTCGAAGACGAAGCCCAAGCTACGGGCTTGGGGAACGGGATGGATGGTGACCTCATCCATAAGGATGGACAGGGAAGAGGGAGAGGAAGGGTAGGGGGGAAAGATGAGTTTGGTTTTAGCCATGTTAAGCTTGAGCTGATGTTGGGACATCCAGGTGGAGATATCAGAGAGACAGTTGATGAGGCAAGCTTGGACAGAAGGGGAGAGAGGAGGGGTGGAGAGATAGTTGAGTGTCACCAGCATAGAGGTGATATTGGAAGCTGTGGGAGGCAATGAGTTTGCCAAGGGACAGGGTGTAGATAGAGGAGAGGGCCCAGGACAAAGCCTTGGGGAACCCCAACCGAGAGGGGTAGGGAGGAGGATTTAGAATTGGGAAGACACACCTTAAAGGAGCGGTCAGAGAGGTAGGAGGAGAACCAGTCAAGGACAGAGCCGCAGAAGCCTAGGGAGCGAAGAGAGTCCAGTAGGAGTGAGTGGTCGACAGTGTCAAAGGCAGCAGCGAGGTCAAGGAGGACAAGAATGGAGTAAAGGCACTTAGATTTAGCGACAAGTAGATCATTGGTGATCTTGGCAAGGGCAGTTTCAGTGAAGTGAAGGGGGCGGAAGCCAGATTGGAGAGGGTTCAGGGAGGAGTTGGCAGAGAGGAGATGCAGGCAGCGGAAGTAGACAACACGTTCCAGAAGCTTAGAGGCAAGGGTAGGAGGGAGACCAGCTGGTAACTAGAGGAGTCAGAAGGGTCGAGGGTGGACTTTTTGAGGATGGGCGAGACAGTGGCATGNGGGGGGGGGGGGACAGTGGGAGCAATGGAGGTCAGGAGGCGGGAGGGGATTGGGTCAAGAGGGCAGGCGGAGGGGTTGGAGGAAGAGAGCAGAGGAGATTTCCTCAAGGGAGGCAGGAGGGAAAGGGGGGAGGGGGGTGAGGGAGCGGGGAGAGGAGATGGGTGGGAAGCAATGTCCTGGTGGAACGTGTCAATCTTTGAGGTGAAGAATGATGCAAGATCCTGAGCAGAAAGGGAAGAGGGTGGAGGGGGGCTTGAGAAGGGAGTCAAAAGTGGAGAAGAGGCGACGAGGATCGCGAGAGTAGGATTCAACCCAGGAGGCATAGTAGTGTTGCCTCGCTAGGGAGATAGCAGAAGAGAGGGAGTTGAGGGAGAATGTATAGTGGAGGAAGTCAGGGTGGGAGTGGGATTTGCGCCAGAGGCGTTCAGCAGCCCGGGTGCAGGAGCGGAGGTAGTGGATAGTAGAGGTGAGCCAAGGACAGGAGTTTTGGGGTCGAATGGGGTGGGAGGAGAGGGGGGCAAGAGAGTTGAGGGTCATGGTAAAAGAGGCGTTAAGAAAAGAGATGGCAGTGTCAGGGGAAGAGGAGGAGAAGACAGGAAGGGGAGGAAGCAAAATCTAAAGGGTTAATAGCCTGCAAATTCAGTTCTGAGGTAGAGCAGAATGCTACTTCTGGTCAGTTGCTGTAAACTCTCTAAATTGTCCAAGGCAGATACTGAAAGCTTTGATTGCACCTGAGAATTCCATTATTGCTGTTTAACAAAGATGTCTTTTCAAAAAGGCCTTGTTTTGGTAAGTTTTTATAATTCCAGAAAGGCAAATCCAGTTGCCTTAAATGATGCAAACTACAGAAGCTGGATAAGAACCATGCTCTACAGACTTCTTTCCTTTGTAGTTTTAAGCATATATCTGTTCCCCATCCCACACTGACAACCTCTATGATCCAATACTACATTTATTCATCTATGTAACACTACTGTTTATCTCTGGAACAAAATGTTAAAATGTATATTCAACTACCATAGCTGTTCATCAGTGCAAGTGTAGCTCTATGCAGTCCTGCCTTATGATCAGATCTGTGTTTCCAAAACTGCTTGTAATGCGGGATGGGCTATAGAAAGTTATGTGGTTATAATAAATATGGCCAATATATATTTTGAATATTTTCAAATATAATAAGCAAAGTTGGCCAACACATCAGGATACTACAAAGCAGAGTTTGTTAAAAGAATGTTACCTCATAGTCAGGGACCCAAGTTGACTGCACCAAAAAATCTTAAATTCTGCAACCAGTGAAGCCAAATTCACTGTGAGCATTAATATTTGCATAAGTAACTTGATTTGCATAACTGTGCATGCTGGGAAGCAAATTTGCAACAGGTTTGACATAGAATCACAACTTTGCTAATCAAACACAATTCAAATCCTCTGGAATTTCAGCACCTCCCTCACCCAAACATAGGGCCTTCAGACCCCACCCACCCACAATTCATCTCCCAGGGGCCTATTTACCCTTGGGTCATGGTCAGGATTGGCGGATTCTGCGAGGATTGGCTGATTCTGCGAAAATCACTACAAATTGCAGCAACACAGTCAACTCGGGTCCCTGCTCATAGTTCTTGGTATCACTTTTATCCACTGTTGTTACTTCTGTACAACTTTTTTTTTAATAAGCAAATCACATTTCTATAGATCCTAGTTTTGTTATTGCTTTTCAGGGGGGGTCATCTACTGATTTTGAGAAAAAAGAAATGGTGAAATTACCTGGCCTTTAACATACATTCTCTGACTATAAATTGTATATTATGGTATGCATAAGTGAAGTGGCCAGCGGCTATGATTAAATCACTTTATTAGTGGTCAATGAAAACAAGACATTTCTACAGACATTTGAAGTTGTCTTGATATTTGGTTGCCCTCTTAAGGCTATAAATATTATACACAATGAAGTCTGAAGCAACGTACATTACTTGTTCTTCCAAAGGCTAAACATTTGTTTTACACCAGTAACAAAACCAAGTTATCCTCAGGTCATATAAAAAAAACAGTACATCAGTGTACACAATCATGCATTGCAATAAAGTTCCATCATCCAGAATTGCATCCTGGAACTTACCATGATGCTCAGTCTAGTGAGTCCCTGTGACTGATAGACCCTTAACATTTTAGCATCTTGGGTTTGCCCTTTTAAAATTACTCCTGGTTTTGTACTGGCAAGCTAGGGGATGCTTTAGGTTGTCTTGATTTTCGAATACTACCTCATGTCTCCCTCAAGAACAATCATAATTAATTCCCCTGGTATCTAGGATTATTATCCCAACGGTTTACAATTGCCTTGACATAGATGTCTCTCTGACTTAATACTGACTCACAATAATGATAAAATGTATTCAGTTCCCAGATGTAAAGGGCAGGTGGTATCATCAATGTAGGGTCTACTCTTCTGTAGTGCCCATGCTCAAATGACTCCTGTAACGTGGCTGTTTTAATATGCATGTGCATTGAGTGCATATAGCTTTTTAAGTATTTGAGACCGTTTCATTTACATTCTAATAGTCTGCTCCTAAAGGAAAGTAATCTGTATTGCTGTTTGTGAATGGGAAATATCTGAGTTATAGATTTATCTCCACCTTGAATAGGTTCATTAGGGGATAAAATACTGTTAAATTGTCCGTGTCAAGAGAGAAATCCAATGTAAAATGTCCTCCTAAATTTGTCCTCAGAATGGATGGTATTCTAAAAAAGCTCCCTCCTGAATTGGCATTCACTTTTCCATTACTGCACCAATGCACTTTCCCACCCGTCTTCAGCATGCGCAAGCAGCACTGAGACAGTGGTTCAGGGCTGGGGAAGGAAGGGGTGGCTCTGTCTTTGGGGAACTGGCTTTCTCTCACTGTTGTTTACAACTACATCAGTGTGGGAACCAACCTTAATGCAGGTATAGATATAGATCCACTTTTCCTTTGAATAAAACCTCTCCATTTTAAAATAAATCCAACAGAATAAAAGAACATTTCTTGCCTGTGAACAATCAAAGACTGGGTGGGAAAAGCAAACCCTGCAGAACTAAATATTGCTTCCGCCCGTTATAAAATCTAATTTCTGAAATATTTATGCTGTTGATTTCAATGGGAATTATTTCAAATTCTTTCTAGACTTAAAGATTTGGCATGAGGAGACAGATATGGATAAATATTTCATAATCTTGTACCACAATGCTAAGTTTTTCTATGCATTAGAACTTTGTAACCTCCCGTTACCGTTTTCTAATAAATTGTTAGCCTCCTTTTGTCTGTCTGTCTAAATCAAAAATTAACAAAAATGATTACTTGTCAAATAGCTAATTATCTGTAAGCATCAGCAAACAGTTGGTAATTCTCTTCTACAGACTCTGGAATCTGAAAGGGGGTTGTAAATGATCAGAATGTAGCACATGGACTTTGGCCCTAAAGGTGCATAATGCAGTTTTATCAGCAAACACTGATGGCTTTAAGCTGGTCTGTGAACTCAAATGAAGGCAGCAAAGGGCTATTTGAAATTATTTCAAAGCAGGAAAAAATAATAGCAAAAACGAGCGAACATATCCAAAGCCTGCTTGATAGGTTAAAGGGGAAAACATTAATTGCTACATTAGGTTGTGTGTAAACGTAAGTTTTTGGCAAGTGGTTATGTGGTGAGAGTGCTCCCATATGTCTGTCCCAAGCCTGTGTGTTAGGCTACATTTGAGCTCATTACCATGGACTTTAACTGGATGGAAGTTGCCCTCTTTTCTTTCAGGCATCATCAGACTTCTGCAAATTCTGACCACTGGCGAGTTTTAAGGGGGAAGTACATCCAGGCTGTACCTTCCTCTGTCTGCAAGAGTTCTTCAGTTCTTAAATGCTCCAACTCTGCTTGCTTTGCTAATGAAGTTTTTCAAGAGGTCATGGTCCATTTCTGCAAAGCCTTGAGTTTGTGTAACTACAGTCAAGTGGTTTATGCAAAATCTGAAGCAAAATTCTTCTAAGTCCTACAAACAAAATAATGATTGAATGTATTAATACAATTAAGACATCGTTTAAAACACAGATGCTGCAGTAACTGGAGTAGCAACATAGTGATTACTTTACACTGATGTGTCCTAAAGCCATTTCTTATCCCAAAACCAGGCTTCGAGGAAATCCCAGGTAGTGACAAAGCTGCCACTGTCACCTATGATACTGAAAATATCAAGAGGCAAGCAGTAGAGTAGGATGAGTAACAGAGGATGAACAGGAGAAGAGATATGGCAAGGGTAGCTGCCATTCACTGATTACAGTGGAGCTGGGCAGGAGCTATTGATTTGCAAATACTTTCAGAAGAAAGCATGAGGATTTTATGCATGTGGCTTTAGGGCTTTCTCAAGGGTATCTTAAAGGGTGGTTTGTAAATCTGGAATGTTTCACAAGTGACCATTGAGAGTGCAAACACTTCCTCCTCCATGCACGCATAGGCTCCGGACTACCACAAAGCTCCAGGGCCCACAATGCTGTGGGCACAGAGAACAAAGGGATGGGGAAGTGAATTATCTTTTGCTGTTTGCTAACTTTTAGAAACTTGTCATCCAGGCAGTCAGCAGACACTATACCACAAGGGTTTGGTCTTTACAAAAAAGTCACAGGGTGAGACCTGTTCATAAAAATGTGATCAGAAGAAGGGGTTAATCTACAGCAAAAAAAATTAATCAACTGGTCCAAAAATGTTCTCATATTGGTGTAGTGAAGTATTTTTATTCCCCACCCCCCTCTTTATTATTCTATTTATTTTTCACCCTATCTGGGGGGGCTCATGATGGCCCTCAGCAAACAAAATATATATATTTTTTAATCTCATAACCCCCCCCCCCACTCTTCTATAGAGAGGTTGTTGTCATCCCACCCACCCCAAAAATCCTCCTTGCCACTCCCATAATACAAATTGCAATTTAAATGAAGGATTAATTCATATTAAACAAGTGTCTCACTCCCGTCTTTCACTGGGGGAATCCCCTCACCTAGCCCATGACCCCGTCTCTCATCAAGGAGCCATATAGCCATCTAGAAAATACCCCCAACAATTACAATAATTGAAGAAACCCCTCTCTAAGGGAGTTGCTGCTGTTGCAAGCTACAAACAGGCACTACACAATTTGCAACAATAAGTAGTGCCCCTACAGTTACTCCTGGGCACCTAAAGGTGGTGCCCTTCAGCAGCCACCTGCAGGATGAGAGCATTTTTGTAGGAGCAAGGGGAGAGTAAGCTCAGGTAGAAATGGTCATAATTAAGCTTTGCCTCTTGCAAAGTTCTCTGGAGACAGCATTCAGTTTCTAGCCTCTGGAGCAAAAAGGAACATCACTTAATGGGAAGATTAGGCTTAAAAAGCTTCCAAATCTGCTTGCCTGCCATAGTATCAGCAGAAAAAGCAGCAGTTTGGTTGACCTGCGTTCACTAGGACTGATCAGGCAAGTCTCGGAAAGTCCTTAGCATAAGCACCATCAAGGTAGATTGTTGCTGTGTTCCATGAGCCTTGTCTACCAATACCAGCTTTTCATCCACACTAAACTGAAATACCCTGTCCCTTGTTCATGCCCCTTTAAGGGGTGGCCCCATTAACCCATTGTTATTGTAACACTGAACACCTAACTCCAGTCCAGACCCTCACCACAAGAACCACCAGCTTTGCTTGGTTGGTTCCCCCCATTCCCCCAACAAGCATAACACCCTAGTCAGTTCAGCCTTCAAAACACCCAGGAATAGATCGGTTCCCACGTCAGACAGATGGACACCGTCGACCCAAAAAAGGTCCAGCTAGTCATGACTAATCTGGTGATGGGTAATGCGCAGCCCACACTATTAGCTGCTGTCCAGATTCTGATGTCTCTTGGCTTTCTGCCTTGCCCTGTCCACCTTCCTGAACCGAAGGACATTGGTCCAGACTCGCAGGGGGAGCATGTTAGTCCAAAGGAATGAGGACCCTGGAAACATCCGCTTGGCGCCAACAGGTCACGCTTCACCATCAGGATTAGCTCCAAAACCTTGGATCACAGCAGGTTGTTCTCCCCGAGATGTATGACGATCACATTCGGGTGTGGAAGATGGCGACTTGCCTCCAGCGTAGGCAGGAGCTGCTCCCATAACGTGCCATGCGGCCCTTCCAACTGATATTACAGAATTGTGTTCCCCAGTGCCAACAACTGGCCCTCTTAGCAGTCCAGTGAACAATACTATGTCCCACGATCCATACAGTACTACTGGGCTGGTTGCCCTGGGGGTGAGTGACTAGGATGTTAAGCAGGAAAGATGACATTAAATAGGCAGAGCTCAGTACCACAGCAATCGCCTGGCAGGGTTGCATACGTAGGTGCGGAAAGCATCAGACTTCCAGCAACCAATTGACCTGATCTGCGCTGGGCTAAAACCAGCAGCAGCATAGCCGGTGGCGCCAATATGAAAGAAATGGGAACTGTAACCCCCAGAAGGGATGGTCAGGGACTGGAGGCATCTTTTTAAGACTGCCAAAAACTGAAAACTGGTGAGAAAAGATCCATCTGCATGCCTAGCAGTGGGGGGGGGGGCACCCCAGGTAACCTGCATTCCCCGTACGGGGCATAAGAAGTGGGAGCCAACTCTGTGCAAGGTAACCCTTGACCCGCAACCCTTCTGATCATTCTTAGCAGCTTGGAGACAAATGTCAAGGTGCTCCCCAGAGCAGTGCACATGGTCCCTCACTTATCACTAAGGCCCTACCGGAATGTCTAGGCGATCTAGAAAGCCACTGCAAAAAGAGACACCTCTCACCCTCCATCTTTACACACCCTAGGCAAGACCTTCACAAGTCTGCTGAGAAGCTGGGGGGTGATTGGGGCCCTGCCATCCGGGTTTGGACCCACCTGGTGGGACCATCACTCCAGAACCCGTTTCAGCAGGGATCTGCGGTCTGTGGGGGGATGCCCCCCAAGTTCCGATATGAATTTCAAAGCTACTATTTTTCCTGCCACTGACCTGGGGGCAAAACCCCTTCTCTTTTCTTCTAGGACAAACTGGAACAAATGTGGCTCCAGTATGGGAAAACCTGTGGGCAAACCATGACTCATAGAAGGTGCGCATGTATGCCGTCCTGGTCCTGGGGGCCAAGGTCCCTTGCACAGTTTGGAATAGCTCTAGGACCCAAGGTTCCACAGATCCGCTGGAAGGGGCTCTGGAGTCTCGCTGGTGCCTGGAGCCAGCTGACAGAAGCGGCCCATCTGAAAACCAAAAAGGGCATCGGCTATGCCATTAATACCAGGTACATGCTTGGACACAGAGTGTTGTTCTGTAAATACAGCAAGATGAATACTCTAAGCAGCCCCATCGCTCGTGGTGATTTGGATGACAATGAGTTAATAAAGTGCACCATGGCCATATTGTCGCACCAAAAAAGAACCTTGCAATTGGAGAAGAACCTGTGCCAAAGGCATACCGCTAGAACAATAGGGAAGAACTCCAAGAATGACAGGTCCTTGGCAACCCCATCCCTCTCCCACTCAGCTGGCCATGAGGCAGCGCACCATTTGCCCCTGAAGAAAACCACAAATCCCAAACTATCCACCGCACCAGAATGTATCTGCAGCTCAGCCTCCAAGAGTAGCTTCTTGCACCAGAAGCTCACCCCTTTGAAATCGTGCAGAAAGGTGACCCAGATTTCTAGATCCTCTTTCATGTTCCTTGTCACCTGCACATGGTGATGTGGAGAGAGAGCCCCAGGGACCCTGGCGTAAAGTCTAGACATAAATGCCCGACTGGGAGAAACCACTCGGCAGGCAAGATTGAGGCTCCCTAACAGAGACTGAAGCTGAAGGACTGTGATCTGGGTGGCTGAAAGACACCTGCTAATAGCCCCATGGAGGGAAGCAAGTTTCTCTTGATGAAGGTGGGACAAGGTTTAAACTGTGTCTAATTCAATCCCCAAATAGGTCAACAAGGTGCTAGGGCCTTCCATCTTTTCAGGGGCCAGCTGCACACCTTGTTTGCTGGTGAATTCCTGGAAGGTATTCAGCAAGAGCATGCACTCCGCTATACCGGGGTGCCCACCAAACAGTAAGTCATCCAGATAGTGGGTGACTTGCGCCACCACGGCCTGCTTCCTAACCACCCATTCCAGGAGGGAGCTGAACTTTTTGAAGGCAGCACACGAGATGGAACACCCCATAGGCATATCCTTGTCAAAGAAGTAACTTCCATGAAATTCGAAGCTGAGGAGCCAGAATTCTTTGTGATGAACAGGGAGAAGCCTCCAGGCAGCCTCTCAGGAGATGTGTCCTCCTCTCTGGTCAGGAGCAGACTGCAGAGGTGTTTTCCCTCTCGCAGTCCCAAGCAGACTGACCAGAGAGGAGGACACATCTCTTGAGAGGCTGCCTGGAGGTTCCTAAAGGAAGGAGACCGGAACTTGATTGTGAGCCTGGAACCTGAGGCCGGAGTGAGATGCATTCCAGCCTGACTGTTGCCTGACTGGGCTGGGCATTATGTAAAAATTATATACTTGGATGGGACTGAGGCCAGAGGCTTGGTGCTTGGCCTGGGACTTCGAGCTGAATAAACTAAGTATGGATTTTAACTGTGATTAACAGTCTTCCTTGGGGCTGATCCTGAATACACTTACCCCACTAATAAGTGGGTCCCTCCTACAAAATGGTGGAGAATGCTGGCACATCTTGCTCGGTGCTATACCAGTGATTCTCCAAGGCAGTAAAGTACTGAAGCAGGGAGTGTTGCAGAGATTGCACCCAGAGGAGGCTTGCGCCCAGGGAGAGGATTGTGCCTTGAGAAGAGCCTGGAAGTGAGTTGAGGGTAACTAGCCTGTGGACTGTGTGGAGCTAGGTTATCTTTGACATCAGGACTATGTGATTGACATGTGTGCTGGATTTAAAGACTGGCCAGAGGCTTGGTGCCTGGCCTATGGCCTGTGATATAAATAAACTGTTCTAGAGCGAGACACGGAGTGACACTCTTCCTTGGCCTAATTCTGAAACTACTCACCCCACGGTGAAGTGGGTGCTACTACACTCCCTTATCCTGGATGGCTGGGTGGGACCTGTTTCTGTACTGGTGAAATTAATTGCAATTCCCCGCTGGGTGCCCACCCCCACACTAAATACAAGTGTGATGAAACTTGCAGGAAGAGTGGGAGCACTTGCGATCATTAAAGTCCCAACATGGCAAACAGGGCCTCCCAACCTTATGCCCTTCTGACATATTCTGACCAGCATCCCCATCTACATTGCCTTTTGCTAACATATGCTTGCTGTCTGACCACTGAGCATTTGATGTATTGATGACGCACTCCCACCACAGGTAATGCGTAGGTTGGTCCCAGCAGATTCCAGGGGAGATTGCTACCTGATGAGGAAAGGCCTCATCGTATCTAAGCCAAGCCCCAGGGGAACCTGTGTCATAAGCTCACAGAATAATGTCCGCATATTTAATAAACTCCGTGTCTTACTGGGGTGGGCTTTTAGCATCACACCCAGTAAGATACTGAAGGTGGCCGTCCAATTTGCCCAGTTGCGATCAGCTTTCAGACGGCGAAAGCACTTGCATTCCTTTTTGTCATCCCTCTCATTGGGGTCAGGAATGGAGTCACTAAAGAGGAGGGCGAACATGTCAACATATTCCCACCTCCAAATCCTCTCCCTTGTTCAGCGGAGGAAATGCTCGCCAATGGGGGCAACTATTCCCACATAGCCACCTTTTAATGGCAGGGGCCCAGCCTTAGCTGAAGAACACCCACAGTGGCCTGGAGGGAGCACTCCTGGACCCAACGAAACTTGGGTTGTCTGGCCAGATGAAGGCAGGGGGATGGGTAACAGCCACCATTGCACACCCTTGGGAGGCCCCGCCTGTACCTGAGTTAGCGGTGTACCCAGGCCAACGGACCCAGGCACCATTCCCGTACATGCGCTGCTGGGTAGTACACCCCTGCTGGGGAGGGCGAGGGACAGCAGAGGGGGCACATGCTGCTCCAGTAACCCTGTTACCCCTGCATAGCCTGCAAAGGGAGGGGCTCCCGTGCCGACCTCAGCTGAACCCAAAACCTCCAAGACTCACCTCCCGCCAGCAGTCCTTGCGGAAAGGGTGGCTGTCCCTGTGGGGTCACAGGCATGGGGGGTGTCGGAGTGCTCCCAGCAGCTGCCCATTTGAGACCATCCCAGCCTGCAAATAAGGGATTTGAGCAGCTCGGTCACCGGTGGGGAAGCCCGCCTCGGCCTGCATGGTTCTGTCACTTTGTCCCTGCAAGAAAAATCTGCCTTGCGTCGCAACCCCTACCTGGGCGGAGGGTCCCCATGGGAATCGGCAGAAGTATACCCCTCGAGTGTTGCAGGGAGTGGAGGAAGGGGTTCCGTACCAGAAGGGCCCTCAAATTCAGAAATGGCCAAGATCGCCCCAGCATCCCCCCCCTGCCTCGCCCTGTAGCACCCGTCCCATAGTAGGATCACCCTCGGGATTCCCAGAGCTCCTTCCTTTGGAGGGCACGCAGGGCAAAGGAAGGGGTGCTTCGCGTGAGGGGTCCTCCCACTCGGAAGCTGGGGGAGTCGCCGCCGATGTTCAAAGGTGTCCATCCTGTCCTGTAACAATTTCAACAAGGCCTCCATGACCGCAGTACCTTGCAATTTCTTCTGGCCTTTCTTAGTCATCTTACAAAAAGACTGCATTGCAGACAAATGTGAATTCCTGTCCCTTCCCGTTAATTAGGGGGAGCACTGCCTATAACTATTGCGTGTACAGTACTGACCATGTACTGAACTGTGTACAGTACCGACCAAAGCACAAATTAGATATTGCAAACCATCCATATCTATATGATTGTACAGCACAATTTCGTTGCTTTGTAAATATTGCAACTGTAGATAACTATTGATTGCACAGTGCCGGTATGTTCTACTAAATCCGGAATCTACTCCTCCAAAACGTATAATAATTTGGAACTGGTTGTGTGTGTGTGTGCACATGTGCGTGCACGCATGGTGGCGTCCAATTGAAACAAAAATCTGGTTAATTGCCAAGAGGGTGCAGTACCAGTCACAGGCCACAAGGTGGCATTGGGTCCAAATACAAAACATGATCAAGTGCCTAAGAAAGCACAGTACACATCCTAGGCCACAAGGTGGCAGCAAAGCATAATTAATCACGATGCTATTCGTGTTATGGGAGTTCCGCACGGCTGCACGCCGCACCACACAGTCGAAAACCCTCACCCCTACAATGGTCACAGGGGTCGAAAAGGTGATGGGGAGGGAGGGGGAAACAAGCGGGCCAGGGGGGAGACAAGCAGGCCAGCCCCAGGCCGGTAGGGCATCAACCAAGAAAAGCCGGACCGCTGCTTCAAACGGGTGTGAGAGCTGGCCCCACAACATGAACTAGGAGAGGGGGGGTGAGCAAGCCTGCGCCCACCAATCCTGCCCCACATCAGGCCCCAAAAGGAGGGGGGGCAAGTAGCAGCAATATCGCCAGGTCATGACTTGGGCGAGGGAAAGAGAGCTCACCCCAGGCTGCACCTCAAACATAGGCGCGGCAGGAAGAAAGTCACCTTCATGGCCCCAGTCATGCCTCCTACCCCAAAGAGCGGTTGAACCAATTGACCACCTATGGGAGGGGATAGGCCCCTTATTAGCCCCCCTAGATTGGGACCTCTCCAGGCAGAGGAATGAGGGCATGCACCGGACCCTTCAAAAGCAGAAGTGTGCCATGAAAAGCCGGCTCCAGGCATCCCCCAGGGAACTTCCCAGGCTGAGGTGAGAGGGGATGGGGGCCACGCGGGCCCCAGCAGTGAGGATCCAAGCTCACCCCCTGCACTGTGCTAATTTCGTGGGCTAAAGCCAAAGAGGGTGATCACCTGGGGGGGAGGAGGGGGAAACAGGGCACTTACGTGAGACACCCCCCGGTGTTGCAACTGGGAGACAGACAACAAGTGGGGCTGCATGTGCTCCAACCTTGCTCCACCTGGCCAAGAAAATGACATGGGGGGAGCAGAAGCTTTATTAGGCACCGAGTGGGTCTCACCCAGGGAACCTCCGCTCTGCGCTGAACCTGCTGGCCAAGTGACTGGCCTCATACATCATGGCAGGGGTCTGCCCCTCACACCACGCCCCTGTCTCTTCCTCCAAAGGGGAGGGGGGTTGAGACAAAGGGCCCTCTCCCGCGATTCGCAGGGAGAGGGGCATTGTCAAATGCTTTCTGAAAACCTAAATCCACTATATCAGCTGGATGGCTGTTATCCAGACTCTTGTGACACATACACACACACACCCCTAATACTTCTAGTAGATTCAATTTCTTCAGCTCTATCACCTAAAAAAAGTAGGTTTGATGTAGGCGTCCCCCCCCCAATTTCCTCTGCAGTGGAGACTGATGCATAGAATTCATCAGTGTCTTTGCAATGGTCTTGTTCTCTTGAAGCAAGGAAGGTAACATAAGCTTCTTTGTTTTGCACTGATAAAATGGTGGCTGTGGGATGTGTGTGCACGTATGGGAAGCCAGAGAGGGATTACTACAATGTTTCAAATCTTTAGGTTACACAGAATCCAATAACTAGCTCTCCAGCAGTTCCACAACTCCAGAAATACTCATCTCGCTGGACAAGGAACTATTCATACCTGAGGTTCATACTTGACTGCGGCTGAGAGAAGAGCAATTGCATTCTCCTCGCAAATGCCTTGCTTAATCGTTTGCTGGCAGAGCCTCTTCAGTCTGTTTTCTCTATAGAATGTTGCCAGGTCTAGTAGCCCTGTGGAGAGAGTGTGAACATGTAAATTCTAGTTGGTTTGATTCTGGAAGTCAATTTGTTGCTCTGATTCAATTCTGCATTGTTATACAAGCCCTTTAAAAAGACTTATGGGAGACCACACGGACGTTGGTTCATTAAGTGTGGTGTGGTGTAAGGGCTGAGCGCACAGTACTTGAACCAGAAGGTAGGGGAGGCCCTGGTTCAAGTCTCACCTTAGCCAGAAACTCACTGGGTGACCTTGGGCTAGTTACGCTATTCTCTCAGCCTAACCTACCTCACAGGGCTGTTGTGAGGATTAAAATGTTGTTCATTAGTTCTTTGTGAAGCGCTCAGAGTGCCATGGCAGGGGGTGCTATATAAAAATAAATATTATTATTAATAAAAGATATCATTTGAACTACTTTGTCTCCATCTGTCACATTTGGACCAACACGGCCACCACACAACCCCCTCTAGAACACACACAGCTGGAAACAAGGACAGATACTACCCTGTGCCCAGCCAGCTTTCTACACAACAGCAGCTGCTCCATAGAATATCAGTGATCTGGAGATCACTGTTTAGGGATTGCTGGATTAACACACTAAAATCCCAAAAGGGACATATTTTACAAAACGACCAGAACTAATCATAACCTGTCAAATTCAATAATACACACGGGGGACTTGAAAGGCTGTTACTTTTAGCTATACCTACTATATGTATTTCCCGCTGTGACAAATTTGTCACCTACTTTGCAGATAAAATTGCTTGTATTTGGTTCAACTTGGCAACTGCTAGTTTGGATGCAGAGTCAGAGTTTGGGGTTCAGGTGGCTCACTTCTGTCCTGTTTATTTGGATCATTTCAGTTGGTGGCACCCACTGACACAGAGGGTGGGTGTGCTTGAAACAATGTGGGCAACCAGTTGTCAACTAGATCCATGCCTGTCTTGGCTTATGAAACTCAGCCAGGAGACACGGGCTGCTGCTGGCTGGGATTGTCAATGCCTCCCTTTGGGAGGATAGGTTGCTATACACCCTTAAAACTGCAGTTGTTCGGCCCCTGCTCAAGACACCATCTCTTGATGCTGTCTCTAACCTTCCCTTTTTAGGGAAGGTTATTGACTGGGTGGTTGCCTTACAGCTTCAGGCACACCCGAATGCTATTGGATTCCTGAACCCGTGTCAGTCTGATTTTCGTCCTGGGCATGGTATCAAGACTGTGCTTGTGGCCTTGATTAACCATCTCCACCTGAAGATTAATTGGAGGAATTACACCTGTTAGATCTTTCAGCAGCCTTTGATAGAGTTGATCATAGATTGTTGCTGGCATGGACCACAGGATCTGGCAGGAGTTTGCAGGGCCATTCTTGAGTGGTTCTGTTCATTCCTGTCAGGGAGGTCCCAGAGGATGGGGATGGGCAGGTTCCCATCATCCCTTTGGGACCTCCTTTGTGAGGTTTTACCTTGTTTCCATTCCTGTTCAATGGGTAACTTAGACCACTAGGTGATATCTCACAAGGTTTGGAGTGACGTGCCTTCAGTAATGCTGAGGACACCCAACTCTACCTCTCTTTTTCATCCGACTCAGGCCCTGCAGTCTCACTCGGTGCTTACTCAGTTTCTGGCTGCCATTGGGGACTGGATGAGGGTGAGCTGATTGAAGCTGAATTCAAACAAGTCCATAGTGGTGGTGATGGGCCAGTCTTGTGATCTTGGTGTCATAGGGACACCTGTCATCGATAGGTTCCAGCTATACGTTCCTACAGCAAGGGCACATAGAGAGGCGTTTTCAGTAGCTGCTCCACAATTATGGCACTCCCTCTCCCTGGAAATGTTTTCTTCACCAGGCTTTTGAGAGGTGGAGACAAGCACAAAAGCCAGCAGTACACAAGATGGAAGAAATTCTGAACTAGGGAGGCTGGGCAGTTTTCTCGCCCTTTTGTGCAAGAGGTAATCTGGATCAAAATATTTGTTCATGCATCAGATCACTCTTGTCACTGAATCTAAAATGACTGCCCTGGGTCACCAAGAGTAAAGTTATTCTGGAGAGAAAGTATCACAACCATTCAAACACGGTCAGGCTATGGTTTGCAAAAGTTCCCCAGTTATCTTGATGAGCTGGAAGATAGCAGGTGTCCATGGAAGCAGAAAGCTGTTGCTGCAAAATCTAATCCTCCTGTTTCATGCAGACAGAAATTAATTTCAGAAACATTAAAGGATCTTGTAGACAAAACCAGAAATTATTGAGAATCTGTATACTGTCATTGAAACTAATGTATTTAAAATTCCCCAGTCTGGCTTTCTAAAACTTTGACGTTTTCCACAACAGTATATGAGTTTATGTTAATTACCTATTGCATCCTCAGGTGGAAGACTGATACTGTCTGTATAGAGATACTCTAGAAAGGCTCGGTAAACAGGATAGGAGAACTCACTCATTTCTATAATTTCATCATCATTGTTATTTAATATGGAACGAAAATGTTCACACCTAAAGAACAAAAACAAGGAGTACAGTCTGGTGAATAGATACATTAGTAATAAAATAGAGAAAATTAACAGAAAATGTACGTCTTAGCCCTAAAGATATAGACTTAACCATGGATTGATGCAAAATAAGCTCTCATTACACATTTTCTAGTCTTTATAAAATGTATAAATCCAGTGGGGAAATATCTTGAGTATTATACAAATTCCATGTCCAGTTTACAATTATATTTTAGGATTAATGTAGACAATTATCTCTGTAGGCTTCTATCACCATAACTTTCTGCTTACTAGCCAATTCACGTTTACATTGGAATGAATGCTACCAACAGCACTGTTAAATGTCCTTCTCTTAGGGCACTTACCCATGTTACCAAGACATAGCGGGGAAACTCCTGGCGGACTCCCGGCAGCCAAACTCGAGTATCTCTGAACGTGGGCACAGGGGTAAAGAACATCACCTGGCAGGTCCTCTAGCAATTCCTGTCACGGATCACAGGGCTGGATTTTGATTTCCTGTCGTCTGTGAGAGAAACTGCCACAGGAGCCACCGGATGACGTGTAATCCCCTGTGCCCACGTTCAGAGCTAGTCATGAGTTTGGTCGCTGTGAGTCGCTGAGAGTTTCCTCACTGTGTCTTGGTAATATGGGCAAGTGCCCTTAGACACAGATTAAGCTTAACTTTTCAAAGTACACACACTTCTCAACATTTTTTCATTACAATAGTCTGCCTTAGTACTGACACTTTTAAACATTATGTTTATAAGAGAGCAAGTGTGCTTTGTTGATCCCCCAAATAGTAGAGACATAATAGTTCAGATGCCATTTTTAGATATCATCTTCAATATTTAAGTAAAACATCGTACCTCTTACCAAAGATTTTACAACAGGTTACCAATGCTAGTTGTAAGTTATTTGGGCGCAGATAGCACCTACAGCATTACTAAAGATGTGCACCAGAGACCCACGTCATTTTTCATTTTCGTTATTTAAATCTTTTGTTTTCAATTTCATAAATATCAAAATTTTGTTTTTGCTTTCGTTTACTATTTCCATTGGTTTCAATTGAAAACACATTTTTGGCTGTAACGTTTTTGTTTTCCATTATATTTGGATGAAACGTGGAAGAATTGTACCTCCAATGGAAGGCATTAGGTGTACCAAAGTTCAGAAAGATTGGATAAAGGAATCCATCCGATTTTATAAGCAGTTGAATTATTTTGCAAAAATTTGCATATACATTAATGGCTGTAACTTCTTTTTCTCCCCATCTAATGTGGATGAAACTTGGCAAGTTTATACCCCTCCCCACGTTTACTATCTGTGTCAACTTTCAGAAGAATTGGATAAAGGGTCCTGGTGGTATACGCAATTAACCTATAAATGTATGTCTGACTGTAACATCTTTATAGTCCAACCAGTGTACATGAAATTTGGCAGGGTTGTATCTCACGCCTTCAGGATCATCTCTACCATATATCGGAAAGATGTGATAAAGGGTCCCAATTTTATAAGCCTGGACAGCATATGCAGAGAATGAGTCTATGCCAGGAATTCTCTTATGTGTCACTGTGGTATAAGATCTGTTTGTGATGCCAATTGGCCAGCAGAAATGTCAACCAAATATCCTCATTCTGTGCTGTGACCATCCCAACTTCTGTTCCCCACTTGTTACTTGGAAGTCAGAAGCATCTGTTTAGGAAAGAGCCAATATAGATTCTCTGATGTCCTCTGTCACAGTGCTGCAGGATGTGATTGTGATGATAATTGGCCAGCTGGGATGTGTAAACCAAGTCTCCTGATTGCTGGGATGCTAGCCCCAAAGACCCAGTTATGTCCCTTCTATGTCTACCTCAGGGCCAACCCCTATGCCCACCTGAAAGCCACCACCGATTGGTCCTGTAAAGCTGGAAGCATGCAATAATTGGCCAGTGAATGTGTCTGTCAGTCTGTTGGGTTGCTCCCCATCCTTCCTCCTACAGCCTCCCTCCCCTTGCCATGCCAGGTGCCTGCCTCTGACTGGCACTGTCATGTATTTTCAATTATAAACCTAAGATATAATGGCTATCTGTGTTTAAAATGTATAAACTTTTTATATATTAATTTTCTGTTTTAATGTAAGCTTATTTGTAACTTACATCATAGAATTTTAAGATCAGCTTCAGTAATTAGCTATATTTAATTGGGGCCTCCCAAGACATTCCTTTGTGTTTTTTCTAAACTTCCCAAATGACATTTGGCCTTACCAAGGAAACCACCAAATGGAAGGACCATAAAACAAGTTATCTCTGAAGCTTTTCCTACGCTCTGAGTTAAGACCATAAAGAGGCCCCGTTCCTGTTTTGACTTCTTTTGTTTAGATTTTCTCATAGCCTGAATGTCTGGAGTGTTATCTCCTTCTATTCATAAGATATCTCCTAGACTAGAGAAGAGGATTTATTAGTTATTTCCATTGAATTTATAGTTGAGATAAATATTGAAAGGTCTATATTTTCTCTCTATAATCTAACAATAATCTCTGATAACAAATACAAAAGCCTTTCTTAAATTCAGAGTTTGAGGAAAGTCAAAACTCTGATTGGTTTCTATACAAGAGCCAATTAGAATCCAGAGTATCTTCTTACAGCCTAAGAATGAAAACTCCCCTTGAACCCAATCCAATAAAAGGGAAGACACAGAAATAATCCTCAGACTGAAAATCCATACAACACATGTTTGGATTTTTTTTCTCATGGCGGAAGGGCTGAATCTGGTCTGTATGAGTAACTTCTTGATATCTTTGAGCCAATGTATTGTGCAAATGTTAAGCTTTTACAAGCTTTTTCTTAAGATAGAAATATCTTAAAGATCCTGTAACTTTGATGTTTTCTATTTATATTTAAGTAAACTTTGCATATATTTTTATAATCCAAAAGTCTCATGTTCCCTTATTATAAATTTATTGTCGTTACAATACTTCCTTTGCTAGCTGGACAACAATGTGAAGTGTAACCTTATAATATACAATTTGGGAATAGTGCAGCCCAATTTAGTTTGATTCGTTCAGCTAAGCCACATAGCTCACTTTCCCTTTGTGATTTATAAGAGAAAAAACGCAAATCATGACAGCACTGCATGTGCTGCTATTTATCTGAATAATGGTCTTCAAGGGGACAACTTCAATTGCTTATAAAATTAGGACCCTTCATCAAATTGTACTGTAGTTTGGCAGAGATGACAGGGAAGGTGTGGGATACATTCCTGCCAAATGTCAAATACATTATATGCCAAGGATGGCATATAAAAATGTTACAGCCAGAAATGCATTTTCAAGTTAATGGCTTATAACATCAGAACTCTTTATCCAATCTTTCTCAAATTTGGCGGGATTGGTAACCTTGGGGAGGGACATAATATTCCCAGGTTTTGTGCAAATTGAACAAAAGATAAAGAATTTGTAGCCAGGAATGTGTATGGAGCTTTTCTTAAAATCACAACATTCAATTGCAAATTGGTGCCTTCCGTTGGGGGTACAATTTCTCAAAGTTTCATAAGAATTGAATAGGAAATACAAAAGTTCCCTTCACAAGCTGAAAGTTAACTATGGAAAAACTAAATTAAGGGTTTGGGGTCAGGGGACCAAAGGGTTTTCCTGGTTCATGGGTCACACAAAAATCAAGAAGGTTAATAGTTACAAATATTTAGGACTTTGTTTATCCAAAGATCCTTCTTGGAAACAGCATCAGCTAGTAATTAAGATCAAAGCCAAGCAATCAACCTTTGCAATTAGACATTTTCATAGTACCATTGCCAAAAGATCAATCCAAGCACCTTTAAAGGCATATGAGACTTTAATGAGATCTCAGATCTTGTACGGAGCAGAAGTATGGGGGTGTTGTTTAAGCAGGATATGGAGGTCCTGCAAAATAAAGGAATGGATGCCCTCTCTTAATACAAGGTCAGTTCTCAAATTCTGGTTTAGGATTTTAACTATTCTCCTCTTTGTCTTCCAAAAATGTGTTTACTAGAAGATCTTGGTCTTTCTCCAGCTCAACGATCACCATGGCTAAGATTTGTGTTTTTACACTTTTAGGTCAATGGAGATGGCTGATTATTTGACAGGTAATGAACATTTTTTACTGTGAGGGATAAGTCTTTGGTTTTTCTACGACTTCAGGATCTAGCCAAGCAAAATGATCTGGTGGCTATTAGACTATCGCACATTGCTCCCCTATATAGTTTAGTTAAACATTCTTGGGGAATAGAGAAATATCTAGAATTAGATCTTAAACTTAGATCTTCATCTGGCATTGATCAGAATGCAGTTGGAGCAAATGCTTTCTGGATTCCTGAAGGGACGTAAAGCTAATATCCCTAGAGATAGAGGGTGTTGCCCTCAACGTCTGGACATAGCGGAAGATACGCCCCCCCCCCTATATTTTGGAATATCCATTGTATAAAGACACCCGTCGGGAATTTCTGTTACCACTCCCACCCTTTTTGAATGCTTTCACCAAAATGGAGAAAACTGTATGGATCCTCCAACAGGAAGAAGAATCTTTCCTGGTTAAACTAGCTTTCTTTGCTTTAAAAGCAGAAACCATGCACCATAGCTTTGTATTCAAGGGAGAGGTTACTACTAATTCATAAATGCCCCTGTGGCTTAAGCCATCTGTTTGATTTCATTTTTATTCTTTGGAAGTTGGTTTACCCTGAACTAATGTTAAGGTTATTATTGATTATTTGGTTTGCCTTATATTAGAAGTTATGCCCTACTCTTTGGTATTTCAGGAAGGGGTTATTATTACCTATAAGTATTTTGTTGGGTTAAGAATTCCCTTGGAGATTATTACTACCTTTATAGGTCGTTTATCCTGTATTGATGGATAAAGGTTATAAGATGTTTTGATTGTTTGTTCTGGACAGTATATTATTTTTGTCCTCAGATTCAGCCTTATATATTTGGAGGTTTGGATTACCAGCTGTGGGGGGAGCTTGTGTGTTTGGTGTCCTGGTTTTGGAAGGGAGAGCTGCCCTGTCATTCACCTCTGGCCCTCCCCCTTCACAGGTATTTAACAGGGGCTGGAGCCCTTTGGGCAACACCCAAGGGTGTCGGCCGTTGTCAGGGCTGTACGGCTGGCAGTTGCGGCTCCGGCGGGTACCTTGCTGGAAGTCTGGTAGAAGAGTTTGGGGAGTGTTTAGCCTGAAGGTTAACTGCTAAAGATGACAGAGAAGAAATGAATCAGGCCAGCCTCTTCACCAGCCACCAACATGGATGTGCCTCGTCTGAGGCAGGCTAAGATTTCCGACTCTATTCATTATTTTGCAGGTGATGTTTCATGTTCCCTCCCCCTCTCCAATAGATTTACTTGTCTGGAAAGTGAGGGAGTGGTTGATCAGACTCCTCAGGTTTCTCCCCTGTTTAGAGGCGTGGCAGTAGATTTGATGAGTCCAACTTCCCCTTGCAAAGGAACTAATATTAAATCGCTGCCTGAAGTGGGCTTATTGGATGCCAATTGGCCTCAGGACATGGAAATGGGGGATGTTTTACAATCTCAGTGTTTATTAATAAGCCCTACAGTTTCATTATTATTTGAAAGTATACCTGATATGGAGAATAGCCTAGTAGGGGTCAGCTCTCAGATGGAGATCATTCCTCTAAATTAGACTCTCACAATCATTCAGAAAAGGCAGAAGCCAATTCCATTTCGGCTGGCTCTGCCAAAGGGGAAAGGGAGGTGTCTTGCCCCAATGAGAATCCTCCCACTTTGAGGGGGCGGCAGTGAAAGAATGAGCTACTGGCCAACAGATGTAGCCTGGTTTGTAAGCAGATGGTAATCAATGAAAGAGCAATCCTGTTAAAGATTTGCCCCCTCTTTAATGGTGTCATATCCAGCTGGCGTAACAAGCCCAGGATTCAGAAGAATATATTATCTCTCCTGCGTATAAAGCTTGAATTGGACGATATTGTTAGGGTTGAAAGGCTTGCTAATACTTGTGCAACTGCTTCTTTGGTGATCCACTTTTGGTAGGGGAATGTGGTTAAAAAAAAAAGTCTTGATAGGAAACATCTGAAACTCTGGGGCACTCAATGCAGCTTTTAGTTGATCTAGGAATTATGAACCAGAAAGGCAATATGGTATCTTCATCATCTATGTCTTTGTCAGGGAAACCCCAGTTGTTGCCAACAAAGGAGAAAATGGATATTGCCCTGGTTTGTATGGAGTCTTTTAGTGGATCTCAAGGGAAAGCCCTTGTGACTAGAGTTAGGACCGATTTGATTATTATTTTTACCTGACCCCATGTCAGAAGCTGAAGAAAAGGAAAGTTTACTCTCTTTTAGTGCATTGCCCATTATAGAGCAGGACAATATTATACAAAGGCTTAGCTTCATTCACAAGAAACTTAGCAGGAATAGTTTGAATTACCTAGCCCCCAACATTGCATATAATCAGAATGGCCCTATCTGGGGGAGCTTACTGCTGCAAGGTTTTTGGCCCCTGAGGAGTTGGGCTCGTCAAGTGGTGGCATTTGCCTTCCTACTGGAAGGATAGCTATTAGCTAACGCTTCCACTGGGAACGTTCGGAAGATGTGCTCTGCAGAAGCAGGACTAGTCCCCGAGAGGATGGGAGTGGGCCAAAGTGAACTAACAGCTCCCCAAGTTCAGGTTAATTCTGTACCCTTAGACTCCAATAATGGGAACTGCTCAGGTGAGCAAGTCCCTCCCCTAATTTCTGCAGAGCATGCTGGGGCTTCTTTGTCTCTGATGGACAACTCCCAGGTAACAGCACAGTACAATTATGCCTGACTGTGCACCCCCCGTAGGTAGGGCAGCCCAGCGGAATTTTAAATTGTTATCATGGAATGTTGCAGGGTGGAGATCCAATATGACGATCGACATGCAAGAATTGCCCAGTAAATATGATGATGTGTGCCTCCAGGAGACTTGGCTACTTGATGCAGTTAGTGTTTTTTTACCAGGGTTTCAATTATGGGATATACCTGCCAGTAGGGTGGGGAGTATGGGCAGGCCATCTGGTGGACTGGTCATACTCTTTAAATTATCTCTGGAGGCAGACAGTCAATATATTTCTGGTGCACCCAGGAACTCCCTAGTTATCAGGGTGATCTGGAGAGCCGGGTCGGGGTTCATACTTAGAAATGTCTATTTATCCCCTGCTATTGGCATTCTGGAGTGCACCGTTTTTTGGCGCAACCTAGAGGACTTTAAGGATACCCTCAATGAGATGTACCTAGCTATACCAATTATATTAGTAGGGGACTATCGGGCTCATGCACCCTGGTTTGACCAGGACTGTTTTAAGCTCCGTAGAGAGCTTGGGGAATCGCCCTGAGCTCCAGGAGTTTCAAGCCGGGCCTTACCAGTCTGCCTCCTGCATTTTTCCAGAACATAATCAAGCCACCCAATTTGTCCATCTTAAATTGGACAAATGCCAGGTCCAGTCAATAGGGCGGCACGAGGTATAAAAGTGGACAAGTCGCCACAGTCCATAACCCACTATATTGAGACCAAACACCAGTACAGGGCCATTTTAAGAGCAAAGAAATTAGTACATCAGTGATTTCTGTGGACCTGTCTTGAAGAAGCCATCCAGGCTAGGGACAGTATTAGGTTCTGGGAACTGGTCAATAAAGGGTCTCACTCAGGATGTGTTAACCCAAATATTGCAGCTTCAGTATGGCAGAAGTACTTTTATGGAATATTTAATAAGATACCTAACATCTATATAATGCAATCTTCGGAACTAGAAACAGAAGATGTCCCAGTGTGGCCTCCTGTAAGTAGCACTGAGATTAGATCTCGGATAGAGCTATTTTTTTATTTTTTATTTTTTTAAAAAGCTCCAGGAGAGGATGGCATCCTGGGGGAATTGTTGGTGGAAAATGTAGAATGGTGGGTCCCAGTTATTTGTAGACTCTTCAATTCTATAAACAGCTGTGGTATAATTCCAGTGGGTTGGAATACTAGTATTATAATCCCTATATATAAAAAGGGGGACAGAGGTTTACCAATCAACTATCACCCTATCAACCTCATCAGCACAATTGCCAAATTATATGTTAGGTTTCTCCTGGGAAAGCTGGAACACTGAGCTGAGGACAATAGCCTGTTCCCAGAGGAACAGGCTGGCTTCTGCTCAAGGTGTTCCATACTGAACCATTGTTACGTTCTTACACACTTGTGCGCTAAATATGTGAATATCAGGAGATGCTCTCTTTTCTTAACTTCTGTCGATCTTAGGTCAGCTTTTGACCTTATCAACAAGAATTTGCTGTGGGCTAAGTTTGCCAACACAAATGTTGATAAGAGGCTGATATATCTAGTACAGCGTTTATATCACAATACACACATTGGAGGGGCATTTTTCAGAAGCTATTCCGGTTACTAATGGAGTAAAGTAGGGATGCGTTCTTGCACCGTTTTTATTTAATTCTTTTACTAATGGAATTGTTTCAGAACTACAGGGACAATCTTTTTATCTGGCCTCAATTGGCTCAGGAGCTTAGCCATACTGCTTTACGCAGACGATATGGTATTGATTTCCAACGCTCACTTTGGAATGAAGAGTTGCTTGGAGCACTGGGCTCCTTCTGCAAGAACCACTATCTAGTTATAAACTAGATCAAATGAAGATTCTGATGGTTTTGAAAAGACCTCGAACTTATTCCTGGATATTAGACAACAAGCCCCTTGAGCAGGTTGGTAGCTACAGGTACCTGGGTCATATGTTTTCATCATCAGGTGGCTGGACCAGGCATTTGGCATTTGTCCAACTTAAGATGGACCAGTCCACAGGGGGCATGATTATGTTCTGGAAAAATGCAGGCAGCAGACTGGTAAGGCCCGCCTTGAAACTCCTGGAGCTCAAGGCGATTCCCCAAGTTCTCTACGGAGCAGAGGTTTGGGAATATTCATTACTGTCAAAACTAGAATCATTCCAGAATAAATTCATCTGTGCTATATTGGGAGTCTCTAGGAATATCCCTGCATGTATGGTTAGAGCTGAAACCGGAGATCTCTCTGTTGATGTGAACATCTCATTACCTGTCTTCTCTTATTGGCTACGTTTAAGGTCCATGGCTGATGATCGCTTCCCTACATTATGTTTTTTTTTGAGTATGTGGGTTGTAAGCCAGGAACCTTATGGAGAAGAAACCTTGACTCTTTATTAGGAAAAGCAGGCTTTTCATTGATGTTTTTTCAAGGGTATTTGAGAGGAACAGCTAAAGAATTGTTTAAAACACGTGTTACTGATATCTATATGGAGATATCACAATGGAGTGGGCGTTCTCGGTGATCGCACCGCGGCTGTGGAACTCCCTTGCGGAGGAAGCTCAACTGGCCCCAAGTCTGATGGCCTTTCGCCGGGCCTGTAAGACCTGGCTCTTCATCCAGGCCTTCGGGAAAGGGAGTGGGTGGGGGAGACGGGTAGTGGGCGGAGGGCTGGGTTGGGTTAGGGAGGGTTTGGGTATGGGTTATTTTAATCTGGGGGTTTTAGGTTGTTTTAATTGTACTTTAGTTTTGTGTTTTTAAAATGTTGTTAGCTGCCCCGAGATGCTTGTAGCAGGAGGGGGCGGCATATAAATTTTAATAATAAATAAATAATAATAAATATATGCAACAGGATATGGGTGCATTGTTAGATCTAAAGGTGGTTCCATGGTACAGCAAATTTAAGTTCTTTCATCAATTTAGAAGGTTATCCAATGTTACCAATTACACCACTCGTAGAGCCTTAACATTATTACGATTCCATCATATGCCCTCAAGTGTTCTCGTGGGGCGATACGAAGGTACTCCCTATGAGTTGAGACTTTGCTCATGTGGGTTAGGACACGTGGAGGACCTTCTTCGCTATCTCCTCATCTGTACCCATTCGGCAGAGATTCGTTGCAAATATCTATACCCCTTGATTACGGGGAAAGACCACGGGAGTCCCCTTTGCCAGCTGATTTACCTCTTGTCCTCCTAAGAAGACTTCCAATCTAGCCCATCTTTTTAGCATTAAGAAGGAAAGAGATGAACTGTTAACTGGTCGTTTTTCTTTATATGATTGTTTTATGTGATTGGTTACCGGTATGATTTTGTGTTTAAGTCTAATTTCAGGGGTTAGGCCTGGTCATATTTATGCTCTGCTCAGGAGCAAGACCTATGTTATTGGGGATTTCATGAAATTAAATCTGGGTTAAAGTATTAATCTCAGGGATCTGGAGGCGTTACTCTCTATTTAGGAGCAAGATCTATGTTATTGGGGTTTTTACGTAATTGAACTTTAGTTAAATATTAATTTCAGGGGTCAAGCCTAGTCAAGCCCATGCTCCGCATAGGAGTAAGACCCATGTTTTGTTATATTTTATTTGACACAGTCTATTGTTTTGTTTTTTTGTTCTATACGAAACGTTTGCTTTTGCGGTAATGTTATTTATTTGTATTTTGTATTTGTATTTTGTTATAACCTTTGGTTAAAACAATAAACTATTATGATTGATATTTGGGGTTTGTTTCCCTGTTATTTTATTGCTCTATAAATTGCTGGTTTTATGTTTTAACTTAACTTGTCTTTTAGTTATTTAACATGGATGAGGGCATAAGCCAATTCCTAATAAAAATTGATTGATTGAAGGAATTCCAAATGTGAACTGGGAGGTGATGAGGAGATGACATTAAAGGAAAAGGTGACCAAGAAGGGACAAAGTGCAGATAAAGCAGCTAAAAAAGAGCAAATTACTATGAGATTTTAAAAATTATTTATTTATTTATTTTAAAGCATTTATACCCCGCCCCTCCTGTAAACAGCTCGGGGCGGCTTCCAACAATAATAAAACAGCATAAAACAATATAAAAACAGTTTAAAACAATCAACAAGTTAAATACTTTTAAAACAGGGCCTCGAGAAACAATTTCAATATTAAAACAATAGAACAAGGTAGGGGGAAAAAACACAACCCTTCCCCCCCCCCCCCAAAAAGGCCTGGGCAATAGCCAGGTTTTGCAACACCGCCGGAATGACAACAGGCTTGGGGCCAGGTGTGCTTCCTCCGAAAGGGAGTTCCAAAGGCACAGCCTGGCCACCGAGAATGCCCTCTCCATTGTGGCCCCCCGCTTTACCTCCAGGAAGGCACCCCCGGTCGACTGCAGGAGCGCTCTGGGGCGTGGAGGGTAAGGCGATCCCTGAGGTACGAGGGGCCCAGACCGTGAAGGGCCTTATAGATCAACACTAAAACCTTGAAACTAGCTCGGCTCGCTATTGGCAGCCAGTGCAGAGTCTGGAGCACAGGTGTAATATGCTCCCGATGACCTGTCCCCGTAAGGAGACGAGCCGCCGCATTCTGCAGATGAACCCAAAGGATTTAGCAGAAGACTACATGTGAGATGAGAAGCAATGCAGGCAAGCGGCTAGACCCTGGATCTCGAAGTCAGGAAATATGGGTTTTAATTCTGGTTCTGCTGTCCTGTTACACTTCCTTTCTCTGTGGCTGTATTTTCCCTCTTTATCTATAGTCTGTCCTGCCTATTTGGATTGTAAGCTTTTAAGAGCAGGCAATAGTCTCTTAGTATGTCTTTGCCAAGACACTAAAAGCACCCTTCTGGTGTATGCTGCACAGAGACTCCACTGAAATTCAAATAATCACTAGTTATGGTAAGAGACAATGAAGTAGAGAAGGGAGAAGTAGTTCAGTTTGAGAGATCACTAAAGCCTGTAACATTTTTGCACCCACAAGGAGCTTCAGGTGAAATTTTAATCTAGTAGGTCTGTTTAATGGCAACTAGCAATGGACTACAGTACTCAACAGCACCCACAGATCAAGCACTTAGACTTCAAGGGGATATTTATGTATTTAATTCAATGTAATATTTATTTATTTATTTATTTATATTTCAATATATTTCAATATTGAAATTGAAATATTTATTTATATATTTAGATTTGTATTCTACCCTTTCCTTCAGGCTCAGGATGGCTTACATTTCAGCTTGTTCACTTTAACAATTAACATCTAACCACTAACAAACTAATGAACTCAACTAGTAATCCTCACAACAACCCTCAACCTAGTCCTAGTTCTGTGCTCTTAACCACAACACCACACTGGTCTGAAATCCAGCCTGCCGGAGTTTGAGATGGAGTAGATACGCGATTCCACACTAGATGTCACTGAAGGTGTGTATTGGACAGACAGGAAGAGGTTAGAAGTAGAGAGACAGATACCTTTGGGAAAAACCCACTCATACTGGGGCACCTGATGCTATGGGAGCCAACGAGGTTAACAAGTGGAGAACAGAAAGGAACCAAGAAGAGTCCCCTGAAAAGCATGAAAACATGGATGAGAGGAGAGAATGAGTTAACAGCAGAGAGACCAAAGAATCAGTCTGCACGAAGGGAGGAAATGGAGGGCCACTGTTGTGCTAATTAGGAAAGGGGAAAGCAGCAGACAGAGAAAATAAATGCCTCTTTGACCTACCAATAGAAAAGTTCCTTAGTGATCACAGTCAAGGTCATTTCAGTGGAGGGGATGAAGTGAAAGCCAACACTGCAGGGTGTCAAGGAAACAGCCCAGTTAGTGGGTGCCAGTGGCATGGTATGGGGTTGTTAACACGAAGAAAGTAGAGGGGAAAACAGACTAATCATTAGAAAGACAGATAATTCTCAAGACATAGGGAAAAGGCATGTTTGTACCCAAAGGGAAAGGAGCCAGACTTCTAGAGTGTTAGTCAACACCTACTCCATATGGAGTATGTTGTGGAAATAATTCCTTACCTAATTTTGAGAAGGACTTTATGAACATGAATATATTTTCCATCCACCAGAAACTTCAAATCTGCAGCATCAGCGTTGTCAAATTCCTTCTTCAGTGACTGAGCTACTGTTAGGTGGTCATCGGGTTCTAAGACAACAAGGGTACTTAATAAATTTAAATAATAAATTTAAAATGTCTCTTATGTTATGTCTCTGAAAGCAAGAAAAATGCAAGCCAAAGTTCCACTCTACAAAAGTGCAAACATCTAGTACAAATAGTAGAGGCCATTTTTCCATTTTCGCATATACGTCTGTTTCAGATAAGCCATCCACCCAAACAACAAAAGGAGATGGGGGCTTCCACTCCTTATCAATCTGTTTTCACTCCTATTTCTCCAAACACATAATTTGAACTTGCCATGAATACATCTTCTCATAACAGAATTCCCTTGTTGAGAATCTGATTTTATTTATGTAAATGTATAATATGCCGCCCTTCCCAGAGGTGCTGGGCAGCTCACAAACCATAAAAACATTAAAAAGTAATACCAAAAAACCCCAAACCCACCCCAACCCTCTGTCAACCCCCCACAAAATCCACCCAATACCACCTCCCCATTCCCCACACCCAACCCCAAGACCACCCCTATCCCCACCCACCAAATGTCTTTTCAAACAAAAATGTCTTGCACCACCTCGGGAAGACGCTTAGGCTTGAACTCAAATGAACCTTCAGGGGAAGGGAGCTCCATAGCATTGGGGCAGCAACCGAGAACACCTCCCTGAGAGCTCGTGTTGTATGAACAAGGCTAATGGATGGTACCCACATGGAAGCCTTCCTGGCCAATTGCAGGGGCCGCAATGGGCTGTGGAAGGACAGGCAGTCTCGCAGATATGTGGGAACCAGACACTTTAGGACTTTAAAGGTCAAAACGAGCACCTTGAATTGCACCTATAGCCCACATAGCTATAGGGAGCCAGTGCAGACTCTGGAGCATCGGTGTAATGTGCTCCCAGCACCTCATACCTGAAAGGAAACAAGTCGCCGCATTCTGAACCAGCTGCAGCTTCTGAACAGCCATCAAGGGCAGCCCCACATCAGAGAGTATTGCAATAATCTAGCCTCAAGGTGATGAAAGCATGGATGACAGTGTCTAGATCTGAATCAGAGAGAAAAAGCCGCAGCCTCCTCACCAGATGGAGTTGGTGAAAAGCACTCCTGGCCACCGCTGCAACCTGGCAATCCAGGCACAGCAAGGGGTCCAGAAGCACTCCAAGGCTGCAAACCTGATCTACCAGAGGGGTCTAGACCAGTGGTTCCCAAACTGTGGTCCGCAGACCCCTGGGGGTCCGCAATGCACCCCCAGGGGGTCCGCGGGCCTGCTCTTGCATCCTGGCGAAATCGGAGCTACTGCGCTTGCGTGCCAGCGCCACCGGAAGTACTGCACTTGCATTGGTGTTCTGTCGGGCACATGAGGCAGGCGGCTCAGAAAAATGCGGGCGCAGCAGCAGCGGCACAGATTTGAAGACACCAGTCAGTGGGGTGGGATCGAACAGCAGAGGAGCAAGTGAGTCTTGATTTTAGACCGGGGGGGAGAGGGAGGGGAGAGAAGTGGCGGCGTGGGGAGCAAGTGACTGCAAAGTTCTTGAATTGATTTTAAACCGGGGGGAGAGGAGGGGAGAGAAGCAGCTGCGGGGGGAGCAAGTGAGTAAGAGGCTGCAAAGTTCTTTAATTGATTTTAAACCGGAGGGAGGAGGGCAGAGAAGCAGCGGCGGGGGGAGCAAGTGGCTGCAAAGTTCTTGAATTGATTTTAAACTGGGGGGAGAGAAGCAGCTGCGGGGGGAGCAAGTGAGTAAGAGGCTGCAAAGTTCTTTAATTGATTTTAAACCGGAGGGAGGAGGGCAGAGAAGCAGCGGCGGGGGGAGCAAGTGGCTGCAAAGTTCTTGAATTGATTTTAAACTGGGGGGAGAGAAGCAGCTGCGGGGGGAGCAAGTGAGTAAGAGGCTGCAAAGTTCTTGAATTGATTTTAAACCGGAGGGAGGAGGGCAGAGAAGCAGCGGCGGGGGGAGCAAGTGGCTGCAAAGTTCTTGAATTGATTTTAAACTGGGGGGAGAGAAGCAGCTGCGGGGGGAGCAAGTGAGTAAGAGGCTGCAAAGTTCTTGAATAATTGATTTTAAACCGGAGGGAGGAGGGCAGAGAAGCAGCGGCGGGGGGAGCAAGTGGCTGCAAAGTTCTTGAATTGATTTTAAACTGGGGGGAGAGAAGCAGCTGCGGGGGGAGCAAGTGAGTAAGAGGCTGCAAAGTTCTTTAATAATTGATTTTAAACCGGAGGGAGGAGGGCAGAGAAGCAGCGGCGGGGGGAGCAAGTGGCTGCAAAGTTCTTGAATTGATTTTAAACTGGGGGGAGAGAAGCAGCTGCGGGGGGAGCAAGTGAGTAAGAGGCTGCAAAGTTCTTTAATAATTGATTTTAAACCGGAGGGAGGAGGGCAGAGAAGCAGCGGCGGGGGGAGCAAGTGGCTGCAAAGTTCTTGAATTGATTTTAAACTGGGGGGAGAGAAGCAGCTGCGGGGGGAGCAAGTGAGTAAGAGGCTGCAAAGGTCTTTAATTATTGATTTTAAACCGGAGGGAGGAGGGCAGAGAAGCAGCGGCGGGGGGAGCAAGTGGCTGCAAAGTTCTTGAATTGATTTTAAACTGGGGGGAGAGAAGCAGCTGCGGGGGGAGCAAGTGAGTAAGAGGCTGCAAAGTTCTTTAATAATTGATTTTAAACCGGAGGGAGGAGGGCAGAGAAGCAGCGGCGGGGGGAGCAAGTGGCTGCAAAGTTCTTGAATTGATTTTAAACTGGGGGGAGAGAAGCAGCTGCGGGGGGAGCAAGTGAGTAAGAGGCTGCAAAGTTCTTTAATAATTGATTTTAAACCGGAGGGAGGAGGGCAGAGAAGCAGCGGCGGGGGGAGCAAGTGGCTGCAAAGTTCTTGAATTGATTTTAAACTGGGGGGAGAGAAGCAGCTGCGGGGGGAGCAAGTGAGTAAGAGGCTGCAAAGTTCTTTAATAATTGATTTTAAACCGGAGGGAGGAGGGCAGAGAAGCAGCGGCGGGGGGAGCAAGTGGCTGCAAAGTTCTTGAATTGATTTTAAACTGGGGGGAGAGAAGCAGCTGCGGGGGGAGCAAGTGAGTAAGAGGCTGCAAAGTTCTTTAATAATTGATTTTAAACCGGAGGGAGGAGGGCAGAGAAGCAGCGGCGGGGGGAGCAAGTGGCTGCAAAGTTCTTGAATTGATTTTAAACTGGGGGGAGAGAAGCAGCTGCGGGGGGAGCAAGTGAGTAAGAGGCTGCAAAGTTCTTTAATAATTGATTTTAAACCGGAGGGAGGAGGGCAGAGAAGCAGCGGCGGGGGGAGCAAGTGGCTGCAAAGTTCTTGAATTGATTTTAAACTGGGGGGAGAGAAGCAGCTGCGGGGGGAGCAAGTGAGTAAGAGGCTGCAAAGTTCTTTAATAATTGATTTTAAACCGGAGGGAGGAGGGCAGAGAAGCAGCGGCGGGGGGAGCAAGTGGCTGCAAAGTTCTTGAATTGATTTTAAACTGGGGGGAGAGAAGCAGCTGCGGGGGGAGCAAGTGAGTAAGAGGCTGCAAAGGTCTTTAATAATTGATTTTAAACCGGAGGGAGGAGGGCAGAGAAGCAGCGGCGGGGGGAGCAAGTGGCTGCAAAGTTCTTGAATTGATTTTAAACTGGGGGGAGAGAAGCAGCTGCGGGGGGAGCAAGTGAGTAAGAGGCTGCAAAGGTCTTGATTTTAAACCGGGAGGAGGGGGAGTGCGCTGCGTGTGCTTTGCATTCTGCTTTGCCAGTTTGTGCCAGTGATGTGGTCTGTGCACTGCTGCAGTTTGCGCTGCTTTTGTGCCAGTGATGTGGATTTTTTTTTTTACTGTTTTACTGCTTTTTTTTATTGTTTGTGCCAGTGATGTGGTGTGTGCACTGCATGTGCTTTGCAGTCTGCTTTGCGTGTGCTCTCTGTGTGCGCTGTCTTTCTGCTTTGCTTTTCCTGGAGAGGCTTCTGTGGTAGCTGCTGCCTGTTGAAGGAGTCAGTTCAAAGAGTTCTGGCAAGCCTTCCCTCCCAAAGTGTCTTGCTACTTTTGCCAGTGTGGTATTTATTGCTTCTGCATGGGCATGGGTATGAGAGTAATCTGTTGCAGGTAGTGCAATATGAAGAATTATGATAAATGGTACTGAAACCTCCTTTAGTTTCTATTGTAAGGTTGTCAGTTGTTAGATAACTGATTGTGGATTTTTTTTACTGTTTTACTGCTTTTTTTTACTGTTTGTGCCAGTGATGTGGTGTGTGCTCTGTTTTTCCAAACAGCCTGAAGTTGGCTGTAACCAAGAGCAGCAGTTATGGCGTTCAGTTGTTGGACTCCATTTTCTGGTCTTATCATTTGGCCAAGAGGCAACTGCACAAAGGTGCTGCATAATAATTTATCACCCTGACATTAGTTCTGCTTTCCATTGTCCTCTTAGGCTGGTGAATTGATACCATGGACCGGTGGCTAAAGAAAGCGAGTCTCACAGGGCAGGAAGGACAGGCAGCAAGCTTGGCAGATAAGGAAGGGCAGACAGAAATACTTCATGAAGTTCCCAGCACCAGTCGAAAACGTCAAAGTAGCGATTCTTTGGAGGCATCTGTAGCTCACAGAAAAGTTAGGCGCTATGACCCAAACTACATAAAAATTGGTTTCACGTCTACTGGTACGTCTGAAGAGCCACGTCCACAGTGTGTTATATGTTATGAGGTGCTGTCGAATGAGAGTATGAAACCAGCTAATCTTCGTCGGCACCTGGAAACTAAACACTCTCAGTTTACTGATAAAGATTCCAGTTTCTTTGAGCGGAAGCTAAGGGAATTTCAAACACAGAAGAAAATGGTCCAGTCTTCTTCCACCACTAATAGCAAAGCCCTTGAAGCATCCTTTCGTGTGAGCTACAGAATTGCCAGGGCTGGAAAACCTCACACAATTGCAGAGGACCTCTTGATACCTGCAGCAAAGGACATGGTGACAGCAGTCTTGAGTGAAAAAGCAGCAAAGCAACTTGATGTAATACCTCTGTCTGACAACACAGTTTCACGCCGAATCAACGAAATGGCTGATGACATCAAGAAGCAACTTGTTGCCCGAATCAAAAGCAGCTCATACTATTCTCTGCAGCTGGATGAGTCCACAGATATTGCCAGTGTTGCCAACTTGCTGGCATACATCAAGTACGAATATGAAAATGAGATGATGGAAGATTTTTTGTTTTGTCGTTCTTTACCAACCAGGGCTACTGCAGAGCATTTATTCACTGAGGTTGATTCATTCATGACAGCAAATGGCATTAATTGGGGTAAATGCATTGGAATTTGCACTGATGGTGCTCGTGCAATGACAGGCAGCGTTTCTGGCTTGGTTGTACGTATCCAGAAAGTAGCCCCTGATGTTCACTGGGAACACTGCAGTATTCACAGAGAGGCACTAGCAACCAAAAAAATGCCAAACAGCCTTAAAAGTGTCTTGGATTCGGTTGTGAAAATGGTCAATTTCATCAAAGCTCGACCGGTGAACTCCCGTATATTTTCTACTCTTTGTAATGAAATGGGCAGTGACCATGTTACTTTACTTTTCCACACTGAAGTGCGCTGGCTGTCAAGAGGTAGGGTGCTTGTGCGATTCTTTGAGCTGCGATCAGAAATTAGAGCTTTTTTTATTGACCATCCATTTGTGCTCTCTCATCATCTTGAGGACGAAGACTGGCTTTGTCGTCTTGCTTACCTTTCTGATATTTTTTCACGCCTGAATGACCTCAATCTAGGATTGCAGGGGAAACATGTACTGATCTTCAACGTACATGACAAAATTGAAGCTTTCATCAGGAAGTTGCAACTCTGGGTTTCTCGTGTGAGACAGAACAGATTGGATTCATTTGAAACCCTTGCCAACTTTTTGGATGAAAATTCAGTGCACCTCAATGCTGATGTGCAACGAGAAATCGTGGAACACCTGGAGGCACTCAAAGTCCAGTTTCGCCAGTACTTTCCAGAAAAAGGGAATGAAAATGATTGGATAAGAAACCCTTTTCAGGCAGACTGCGACTCTAGGTCCTGTCTAACAGCAACAGAAGAAGAACAGTTGCTTGATTTATCCTCTGATGGGGGACTGAGACTTGAATTCAAGCAGATACCTCTTGCTCAGTTCTGGCTGAAAATAAAAAAGGAGTACCCTGATTTGCCTATCAAAGTTATGATGCCATTTGCCACGACATACTTATGTGAAAGTGGGTTTTCAGCCTTGGTATCAATGAAAACAAAGTACAGGAATAAACTGGATGTTGAAGCAGACCTACGACTTAAACTCTCACCTATACAACCAAATAGTCTTTCACTTTGCAACCTTAAACAAGCCCACCCATCACATTAGCACCCTGAAAACTGAGTTAATTTTTTGTACATACACACAACTGTTGTAAGTTCACAGTAATTACAAGCATTTTTATCAAGAGTACTTGTTTTTTTCTAATTGTAATTTAATTATAATTGTTGTAATTTAAAATATATTATTTTATCTTGGAATTGGAATTAAAACCATTCTGTTACTTTTTCACAAATGCTTGCATTCATATTTGTTGTAGTATGCAAATTTAGGGGTCTGTCTTATGCAAATTTATGTAAATGTCATGGAGGTCCACGGCTCATTGGGAAATTTGAAAAGGGGTACTTGGTCACAAAAAGTTTGGGAACCACTGGTCTAGACTCTAAGTCCCAATCCCCTCTGGGTCACAAGGCCAGATAACCATCATCACCTTGGTCTTGTCTGGATTCACCCTCAATCGGCTCATCCTCATCCCGTTCCTGACAGCAGTCAGGCACTGGGTAAGCACCGAGACTGTAGGGCCTAGGTCAGATGAAAACAAGAGGCAGAGCTGGGTGTTATCAGCATACTGATGGCACTTCACCCCAAACCTTCGAATGACCTCGCCCAGCGGCCTCATATACATGTTGAACAAGAGGGGAGACAGACTAGAACCCTGCGGGACCCAACGGGAAGGTCCCAAGAGGACGACGAACAATCATCCATCACCCCCTCTGGGACCTCCCCGACAGGAAGGAGGAGAATCACTCAAGACTGATCCCACACACTCCCACCAGGTCCCACAGTCGTGTCAGCAACACCTCATGATCAACTGTATCAAAGGCTGTTGAAAGATCTAGCCAGGTCAACAGGGTGAAATTCCCCTTCTCAATCTCTAGGCGCAGATCAATGATCAAGGCCACACATGCAGTCTCTGTGCCATACCCAGAACAAAAGCTCAACTGAGACAGGTCCAGGAATCTGACAACATCGAAGTGAGCCTGGAGCTGTCAGGCAACCACCCGTTCAATAACCTTCCCTAAAAAGGGAAGATTAGAGACAGGCTGATAGTTGGCTGGGGGAGTCAGCATCCAGAGATGGCTTCTTGAGCAGGGGCTGAACAACCACAGCTTTAAGAGCATCTGACACCCTACCCTCCCAAAGGGAGGCATTGACAACCCCAGCCAGCAATGGCCCAACATCTCATGGCTGGCTTTCACCAGCCAGAACGGGCAAGGATATAATTCCAACTCTTGATTCTGCAGATAAAATGGCAGCACCTAAATCATGGTGAATACAAGCATTTTTGTCTGCAAAGTAGTTAATAAAAATGTCACTGTGGACTTTCAATGACTCCATTTCCAGGCAGAGACAGACCGGATTAACCAGGCCCCTCACAACCTGGAACAGCCCTGCTAGACGAGACCTTACAGATGCTATGATAGTGGAGAAGAAATCTCTGCAATCGGTTGGCTTCAGTGTGAGTAGAGCACCACCTGCGCTCTAACTAGCTACCCTCTTGCACTCTAACCAGATACCTTCAGCTGTCTCAGGTCCTCCGTATACCTAGAGGAGCTTGCTGCCACAGTAGTGGGAGCGGACACCTGGGTGCCACTGTGTCTATGGCCACGGTCAAGATGTCATCTCACAAGGCGACTAGGTCATTGATAGAGTAGCCACTATGGTCAGTAGGTAAATCCCCCAGAGAATTACGGAGGCCAACCTAAACCAATCAGATACATTATCCTCCGGGGGCAGACCAACCTAACCAGTCCACCACCCTGACAAGGGCATAGGAGAACTGGGATCTGGGCTTTCATAATGTAAAAGGTCCGACCACGACAATAATGTTGTAAAAACACCCCTGATAATTGGAACCCCTGTATCCAGGCTAGCGCGAAACATCAAATCCAATGTGTGTCCCACCTCATATGTCAGGCAAGATATTATTTAGGATAGTCCCACAGTTGTATGGCAGCATGAACTTCTGCTCCACCTGTGAAAGCCTGGTCTCAGCGTATATGTTGAAATCACCCAAGACCTAGTGATTAAGTGTTTTATAATAAGTCTAGGTGATTTCAACACCACCTTTAGACCAGCTCAGCTAGAGCAGTTATGGAATCCGCTGTGAAGCAGGGTGGTAGGTACACCAAGAGGATTCCCAGTCTATCCCCAGGCAAATCCAACACAAGGTGGACACACTCTATATCAGAGGAGTTAGGAACTAGATACCTCCGAAAGACCAAGATGTCTTTACAGATCACAGCCACTCTGTTCCCTGGCCCCCGAGGCAAGACTGATGCTGCACAGAGTACCCGACTGACACCAACTGAGATAATACTGGCCCAGATGCTTTATCCAGCCAGGTCTCTATAAAGCATATGAGGTAGGTGGCCTCATCCTGAATCAAATCATGGATGATAGAAGTTTTATTTGCCACCAACCTCGCATTAAGCAGCAGCAGTTTCAGATCAGGGGCCCTACTGGCCTTAGCACCCAAATATCCTGAGACGGGGTGGGGAGGGGGGTCAAAGGGACAGACACCAAGTGCCTCACACAAGGCACTCACAGTGCACTCCAGGGGCATCGTGAGCCCACTGTGTGGGTCAGTCATGGCTAATGGGTGCCCGCATGGCCACATTTCATCAATTAGGTTCGCCTTCAACCTCGCCTGAATCCAAGTCTGCCAACACCATGGAGTCAGGTATAGTGCGCCTGGCCAGCTGAGGGGGCAGGTGCTCCAGTGATCTCTCACCCCAAGTCTGCCTCTCAGCTGAGAGGGGGGCACACTAACGATTTTCCTCCCGGGGCCCGCCTTGGCTCCAGGGCTTTGTGCCAGGACTGGCACTGTGCTGTAAGGATGCAGGAGACCACCCCCAATCCCTCCCTCTGCCTCAGCCAGTCCAGCTTCTGCAGCAGCTGCACCTCCCAGTCCTCCCCAGGAGCTGCCCCTGGTGCCACCACCTGTGCTCTCCCTCTCAATGGCCCCCAGCTGAGAGGTGGTAATAAAATAGAGAGAGAGAGCTGTCAGCTCTCAGCTGAGAGGCAGGGAGGAGTCTGGGCATTGTGCTATCAATCTCTCCCCTGCAGTTATTCTGTCCATCCGCCACATTTTCGATTCATCACTGTCCACTGTGACTGTTCCTGCTGTCTTCAAACATGCTGTGGTCACACCACTCCTCAAGTACCATCTTTAAGCGGAATGATGATTCTGAAATCTACCTCTCTGCACCAGAACTCTCACCCAGAATCCAGTCCCAAATCTCAGCCTGCCTGCCTGACATTTCTTTCTTTTTTTTTCAATTACAGTATTTTTATCCCGCCTCTCTAACACATAGTGGCTCAAGGCAGCTTACAAATATAAAATATTTTTAAAACTTAAAACCAATAATCAAAAAGAAATTTCAAATGTCAAAATGTCAAAAGGGTGTGCCACAAAATCAAAAACAACCCCCCACCCTATCCTCCCATTTCATCAGCCTCACCAAAGGCCGGGCGGAACAGCCAAGTCTTACAATAGCGACGAAAAGAGGCAAGGTCTGGGGCCACCCGGGCCTCTGCCAGGAGGGAGTTCCACAGCCTAGGTGTGACCGAGAACACCCTCTCTATAGTTGCCCCCCAAGCAACCCGGGGGACATCAAGAAAGGCGCTCCCAGTGGACTGCAGGGGCCGATCCAGAACATGATGGGTGAGGGGGTGTCGCAGACAGGTCGATGCTGCCTGGATGTCTCACTGCCATCTTAAACGTTAACGTAGCCAAGACAGAAGTTCTTATCTTTCCTCCTAAACCCACTTCTCCCCTCCCACCTCTCTCCATCTCTGTAGAGAACAGTGTCATCCTCTCATTCCCCTCAGCCGGCAACCTTGGAGTTATCTTTGACTCCTCTCTCTCCTTCTCTGCTCATATCCAAAACATTGCCAAAACTTGTCATCTCTTTCTTCTGTCCCTTCCTGTCTGAACACACTACTAAAACCCTAATCCATTTTCTTATCACATCCCACTTAGACTACTGCAACCTGCTTCTCACAGGTCTCCCACTGAGACATTTATCTCCACTACAGTCTATTCAACATTCAGCTGCGAGACTCACTTTCCTTGCACACCATTACGATCATGTAACCCCTCTCCTCAAGTCACTACCCTGGCTCCCCATCTGCTTCCGCATACAGTTCAAGCTTCTCCTACTCACCTACAAATGTCTTCACTCTACAGCTCCTCAGTACTTCTCCTCTCTTAACTCCCCCTACACCCCTACTCGTGACCTCTATTCACTGGGCAAGATGCTCTTATCTGTGCCCTTCTCCTCCATCACCAGCTCCTGACTCTGCGCTTTCCACTTTGCTGCACCGTATGCTTTGAACAAACTTTCTGAGATGGTTCGTCAGGCTGTGCCTCCCTGTCCATGTTCAAGTCCCTCCTGAAGTCCCATTTCTTTGAGATTGCTTTAAATCATGAACCTAGGTCCTATCCATTGCATAGCCTTGTTGATTTCAACTATGTTAACTGAAATAAATAAACTTACTGAATACCTACATCCTGTAGTCCCTTAATTCACAGGAAGACTCTTATTTGTAGTTCTCCATGTCTTTGTGTCTTGATTAGATTGTAAGCTCTGTGGAGCAGGGACTGTCTTTATGTTGTGTGCATCTGTACAGTGCTGTGTACAACTAGTAGTGCTATAGAAATAAGCAGTAGCAGTAGCTTTGTGCCAGGAGACACCCCTGTCCTTCCCACTCCCTTCCTCTGCCCCAGCCAGCCCGGCCCCCACAACAGCTGTGTCTCTCAACCTTCCCCAGGAGCAGTCCCTGACATCCCCACCGGTGTTCTCCCGCTCACCAGCCCACAACCAAGAGGTAGCAGCAAGAGGGAGAGAGCTGTCAGCTTTCAGCTGACAGGCGGCCCCAGGAAGGGGGATTGCTAGTTCTATTCTCACCTAGCTACGCCCCTGGCTGCAAGCACATGAACATTACATTGGACATGCTAAACACGAGTAGCAGGTGAGTGATGGCTGGCTGCACGGACCAAACAAACTCCAGCAGGCTATCATCTTGTTTGATTTCACCCTGAGTTTTTGTACCTGCCAAATAAGTCCTGTAACTCTCCAAAGCTCTTGACAACAGTTCACAAACCACTTACTCCAGGGAAGCTCTGTGGACTTAAATGGGACTACTCTAGAGTAGGCGGTTTGTGGGTTGCAGCCTTAAGCTCTACAAAACTGAAAAATGCCAACAAAAAAACCTACTATGTACTTGGATGCAATTAAGCACTGATCAGAGATTTCCTCTGCTGTGTGAAAATATACTTGCAGTAAGTTTAAATGGTTTGTTCTTACAGACAGAAGGAATCCTCTGATCTAGGACCTCACTGATAGAAGGTAGCAAGCACTTCGCCTAAGAAAAGGAAAGGAAGAGTAAAAAAAATCTTTGGGAGATAACTGTCCAGCCTTTTTGTAAAATTCTTTGATAGTAGACTTAACTCATCTGATAATATTTGTCTTTTGGAGACTTTTACCAACAGAGAAGACCAACACAAGTCATCTGATTACCAAAGGACTCTGATTTTTCCACACAGTGTGAAGCCTCTCCAACCTCCCAAATGGTGCCATCTGATCTCTGAGGATAAAAAGGCCGAGGACAAAAAAACAGAAGTATGATTAACAGAGGTTTGACAAAGCTGCTTTTGGAGGAAAGTTTGGAGTCTTTGCAAGTAACATTTTATCTGGGGGGAAAACTGAAGGAATTGCTTTTTAATGGCTAAGCCAATAAATTTACCAGCTCTCCTAGCTGAAGTGATGATAATCAAAATGGCTACTTGGATGGCAGGATAATATTCCTGCAGTCTCCAATTCCACAATTGCTGCTCAGAGAAGCTTTGCCACAGAAGCAGCAAATTCGAGCTCTGCAAGACAGTTCCAGCTCCAGCAGACTTGAGTTGCTTCTGTGGCCCACTTCTGTGTGATTAACTCAGTCAGTCTCAGACCAGAGGATCCCTTCTGTGTGTGAAAAAATAAAATCACCTGACCAAAAAACAGTCCCTTCCCACCAGACGTTCTCATAATTCTCTGAAGTTTAATTCTCTCACTTTAAATCATTAGAACGTAAGAATTGCCATACTGGGTCAGACCATTGGTCCATCGAGCCCAGCATCCTGTCTCCAACAGTGGCCAATCTCAGTCACCTCAGAGAAGTATGCAACAGGTCATAATGGAGAGGTCCAATCCATGCCATTTACTCGCAGCTCCATCGTTACTGCATCATACCAGCTACTTGTTTAGACGTTTCAGTTAAAATAGTGTTCCCCCTGCACCCCATGTATTTAACTCTGGATTTAGCTAATAATTAAAACTGTATTAGGATCTCCGGATATTTATTTAACCTCCTCTGTCATGAGAAGATGCCATATCATAGCAACTGAATACATCAAAGCATGAGGTGCAGTCACAATAATATTATTATAGTTAAATATTAATTCTTTAAATTTCTTTGAAACAGTGACCTCATTTGAGCCATGGTGTACACCATGTATTACGATGTACACTTATGTATGGACACACACACAACCAGAAAGTGTGTGTGCATGCGTGCGCGCATAGGCGACTGGTAACTGTCAATAGTGGAGGGAGGGGCAAAGGAGCGTGGGCTGGGCAGGGGTTCTATAGGGCTTCTGAAAATCTGGGGGAGGGGGTCATGTGCCTGCCCCACAAGTCGCCTATATATATTTATTTATTTATTTATTTATAAATTTCTACCCCGCCCCTCCTGCCATGCAGCTCGGGGCGGCTTACAATATCAAAACATACAATAAAATTTTAAAAAATTTATAAAAACACCATATTAAAATATTAAACAGGGCAAAAAATCAATGTAAAAATAGGTGGGGGAACTAAAACATTCCCCTACCCCTCCCTCCCAAAGGCCTGGGATATATGAGAGAGAGAGAGAGACTACAAAGGCAGCTAGAGGCATTAGCTATGTGATATTTTTCATACAACTTAAGCAGCCTCATCTGTTTTCTCTCATGGCATGTACTTTTGAATTCAGTCTGTCAGCAGCTCTAAAGAGCCCCATTTAAAAAAAAAAAAAAAAAATCTTCCTGCCACAAAAATATCCTTCATCCCAACCCCAAAGTACACTTTCCTAAGGACCAATAACCACTTTCTCTAGCTAAAATGTTATACTTTTGAAGTCTGATGTCTTGCTGCCCTGAAGGGCTAGTGATGGGAAGAGTATACACCTGGAAACACAAGAGTCATATCTTCCACTGTGACTTAGTCCTTGCTACTAGCTCTGGACAGGCCTGTGCTAATAGGCCAAATACTGCATGTGACATTTTGATATCTAGGAAAGCTATTTTAGGTTATATTTTGAGGCTTTGGGGACTACTACTTGTCCTGCTCAAAACAACTAAAAGGCCTGTTATTATGAAGCAGTCACCCCAGAAACACTGCTGCTTGCCCTGGGATAGCATGCAAACTGTCAACACTCAGCTGCTACCCTGTAGTAACTTCCACTTCTAGCCCTGATTAATCTGGGGTAAGATACTCTGTTAAAGGGTAAAAGTTTTATTGGCTCTCACTTGAAATTGTCTCCATATTTTATTCAGGACTTCACTACTTCTGAGTAGTGCTGCAAACTAAAACTCAGGCAAATAAGCCTTCTTACTGCACTCTTCAGCCATGAAATCAATGCATATATTTGAAAACACATAAGGCCCAATCCAAGGTACATGCACGACCAAGCACAGGTTGGATGCACACCAATCCTACATTGCATGAACACCAAGCGCAATGCATGCATACCATGCACTTGCTGTGCATGCATTAGATTGACCCCAATCTGTTTATGTTCTCAACAAAGTTTAAAGAAAACTATGCTCAAATTTTTTCAGATTTCGTTTTTGTTTTTAAAAGAGAATAGACAAAAAGTAGATAACTGGTAAAGAAAACTTCAAATACATTGAGGTGTTGGAATTCATATGGTTAAACACATTATTTAAATTCTGAGGTAAATTACTTTATCCGGCCGTTAAAGTTTTTAAGGCCAAATTACCCCCTCAGCTCCTCTATGGGGTCGCAATCTGGGATTTGTTCTTTTACAATGATCTGGAATCAATACAGAATAAGTTTATGAGAGCAGTGTTACCCCAGAAGTACATCAATTGTTCTGATGAGGCTTGAACTGAGCCTGCCTTTCCTGTCTTCACTGGCCAAATCTTATATCCTGAAATTCTGGCTGCTTCTTTTGTTTAGCCCTAAGGACTCTTTGCTGTACCTGGCTTTTTCCACGATTAATTCCAGTCCCTGGGGAATCAATGTTGGATGGTTGCTTTCACACCTGGGCTTTTCAAAGGAATATTTACTTCCTATGACTTACTTAAGGGCTCTGAGCCTTATTAAAGTTAGGATCCAGGACCAGGAAAGACAATTATTAATGGAAGCAATAAAGGGTCAAAAAATATCCCTGGTTTTTGGTTCATTTTCTTATGTCCCCAAGGTTGCTGCATATTTATCCTCTCTCCCAGCTTGGGCTCACTGCGTGGCATTTACATTTGCACAATTTAATATTCTGACATCTGCTGTTGTGGAGGGTAGACATGCTTAGACCCCGTACCATCTTAGGCTTTGTAAGCGTTGTCCCTATTCAATGGTGGAATCACTTGAACATGTGTTTCTCTCGTGTCAGTTGCATGCTGCCATTTGTGCTGATCTTTTGTATCTTTTTTTTTTTAAGCTTTTTTATTTTATTTTGTTGTCAACAATACAATTATACAATAATTGTTTTATACAGTTTTCTACATCAACTCAATTCGAGGGGTTCCCTCTAATCGGGTCCTCTCTTATAACTTAACTATAATTCCCCACCCCCTCCCTTCCCACCCTCCCTAAACCTTCTGACCCTTGTCTCCAGCTGTTATTACTTTGTATCCTTTATTTAACATTCTTAAAGCCTCCTCACAGATTGACCTTTTAATTTTCCTACTGAGGGATGTGGATGCTGCTGTATCTGCCAAAGTGGTGAAAGTTTGTTATATGGCCATGAGGCTTATGAAGGTTGCTCTGGAAAAGGAATAAACTTTATTAACTAATGTTAGGCCCTTATTGCTTGCTTGTAAACAAGGATCTTCTGTTCTCCCTGAGTTTGGTATTAAGTGAGGGGTAAAATTTAGGGGAGCTCGTATTTCTATCCCGCTGTCATTCTGGTCTTGGCATGATTGGTGTTTTGCTGCTATGTTAATAAGTACATTTTGTTGGTTTATGTATTGATTTGGAGAGTGCAGCTATTGTTGATATCTTAATAAATGTTGATTGATTGATTATTTAAATTTTGTGCAGCATTTCTAAATACTACATATGTTCACTGTTTTGTTTCTTTCTCCTTTACCTGTGTCAGGGGTCAGGGTTGGAGAGTGAGAAAGGGTGGGATCAGGGCAGGGATAGGAAAAGTAACAATAGGTAAAGGAAACTTCTCAGCCATTCTCTGATACCAAGGAGACTTGATGCTCAGCACAAGAGTCAAGGAATCTGGCCTAAAAGAGCTTATGGCTCATCATGGAGATCAAGGAAAGGGAGCTGGGTATCGGGAGCTCGGACACTAGAGCTGGGGATCAGGGGACTGGGAACCAGGAGGGAAGAATAAGGGAGCTGGAAACCAGAGAGGGAACAGAGAATGTGGAAGGGACACAGGGCCTGAAAGCTAGAAGGGGAACATCAAGGCTAGGGAACACAACTAGAATGAAGGAAGGGGGGAGCACAAGGGATAGAAACAGAACTGGGAAACATACAACTATAATACAGAACACAAAACCTAGAGTATGGGAGAGAGCAGTTGCTCCACCCAAGTTCCTGTAGACACCAGCAGGCCTTGTAAACTAGAAGCCAATCAGTCTTGTATTGACTAGAAGTCAATCAGGAAGCGAGAAGCAGGATTGGGGCAATGGGACACAGCTGGGAATGGGTGTGGCATGGCAGAGTCTGGGAGAAACAGGAGGGGACATGGGGAAGAGGGAACTAGGCTGAACCCAGGCCTGAGTGGTGGCGCTAGCAGCTGGGGCAGGACTCCAAACACCTGCAGCCAAGAGTTTGAGACCTGGGACCTGACAGCCTGGTAAACAGGACACCACACAACTCCAGGGTTATCTGATGTGAGGAAGGGCTGACACTCCACTGGAATGTTGTTGAGAGAATATATTGAGAGAATGCTGTAGCATATTGTTGTATGGGAAGCCAGCAGCAACAGTATTAGCTATAAATATTTTGATTTCCAATTAAAAAAAACAACTTACCAGTCAAACTTCACAGAATCAAATCTACTACAATTATGTATGTAACTAGCCATGAAGAAAGGATAGATTTATTTATTTTTTAAAATAGATCTTATTTTTCCTCTCTCTCTTCCTCCTGTCCTCACTTTACTGCTAAGAAGGATCCTGTGTTGATTTTCTATATGAAAGAAAAAACCCACTCAAATCTACATGCTTGTGTTGTGTGTCTCGGCAGAAATAAATTAGAGACAAGCATGACCTTCAGATACTTTCAAAATCAAGAGGATATTGATCTCCTGAAAAACCAGCATTACTTGCCTGTAACCTTGGTTCTTCGAGATGGGCTCCGTCACTCTCACCTATGGGCTCTGCACCTGTACAGTCCGATACAGAAAACTCTCCAAGCAGTTCTCTCTGTGTGCCGTAGCTCCTCCATCATTGGTCTGTGATTTTGGCAGGCTCCAATGCCAGTACTTAAGGAGGATGCGAGGCACATGTCACCTCTGTTCCTTCCAACCTCCACGTGAGACAGCAGATAGTTTTAAGTAGGCTCTGAAGTAGAGTGGAAGGTGGGTGAATGGTATGAGTGATGGAGCCCATCTCGAAGAACCAAGGTAAGTAACCCCAGTTTCTTCTTCGAGTGGGGCTCCATGACTCACACCTATGGGAGAATAAAAAAGCAATACTCCCAACAGGGGAGGAGGCAGAGATCTACTTTAAAAGGGATTTTAAAACTGCTCTCCCAAACCCTGCATCTGCCCAGACCGAACAATTCAAAGCATAGTGCCTGGCAAAAGTGTGAGTTCAGGACCAGGTTGCTGCTTAACAAATTTGGTCCAAGGAAATTTCCGAGACCAGGCCGTGAAAGTTGCCATTGCTCTGGTGGAATGGCCCTTAATGCCAGCAAGTGGGTCTTTACCAGATAAGGTGCAACACATGGAAATACATTCAACAATCCAGGAGATAATGAATTGGGCAATGACCTTGGATCCTGGGTTGGGACCTCCAAAGCTGATGAACAAGGAGGTGGACTTACAAATAGGTTTAGTTCTGTCCAAATAAAAAGGAGAGGGCCCATTTAACATCTATGGTGTACAGGGCAGACTCAGCTGTGGAGAAGTGGGGTCTGGGAAAGAAAACCGGTAGAACAATATCCTGGGACATATGAAACTGTGAAATAACTTTAGGTTTCAATGTGGGCGGAATACATAAGGTGAGTTTATCCTTATGAAACACAAGGAGCTACCAGGATGGCAGTCTTGAAAGTAAAGAGCTGTAGAGAGCACGATGCCATCGACTCAAAGAGAGGTAGCACAAGTCTGATACTAAATTAAGATCCCATGTGGGACAGGGATCTCTGATTGTAGGATAAGAGTTAACATGTCTTTCAAAAATGTCTTGAGTACAGGATGGGAGAAAACTGGCTTCCCATCAATCGGGGAATGATAGCCAGATATAGCTGTTAAGTGTACCTTCAAAGAAGATGGCATTAAGGTCCTTGGATTTTAAATTAAGAAGATAAGTGATAATGTCTTTCATTGTAAGATTTTGCAGGTCAATGTTAGATTGAACTGCCCCCAAGTCGTACACCTTTTCCACTTAGCCTCGTAAGTCTTGTTTTTTGAGGGCTTACAAGCACTCTTGTGAATGTCAATTGTCTCAGGTGGTAGATCATGTAGATCCTGTAGCATTAAGGAGAGATCAGCCAGGCTGTGAGATGTAGTGACTGGACCTTTGGTTGCAGGACTTTGCCATCGTGTAGTTGAAGGAGGTTTGGTATTCGTGGAAGTGTGAGATGACATCTTGCCATGGAGGTCAGTTGCATGTACCAGTGTTGTCTTGGCCACTCTGGCACGATTAGAATGCAGGTGGCGTTGTCCGTGACTAATTTGGATGAACAGAAATGGGAGAAACACGTAGTTGAAGGCGGTTCCCCAGTGTACCAGGAAGGTGTCATTTGGAGAGTTCTTTCCCCTTCCTGATCTGCTGCAAAACTGTGGGAATTTTGTGTTGTGCGATATTGCAAAGAGATCTATGACAGGATGTCCCCATATCTTGAAAATACTCTGATCAACAGATGGACTGAGAGTCCATTTGTGTTGTAGATCAGTCGTCCAGCTGAGGTTGTCGGCTATGATGCTGGAGTGACCTGCAAGATGGATGACAATTGGAAAAACACCATGAGGAATGGCCCACTTCCACAATGTAATGGCTTCTCAGCATAGGTGGCAAGACCGTGTGCCTCCCTGTTTGTTGACATACCACATAGGTGTGGTATTGTCTGTAGCTATTTGGACTATTTTGTGGAAAATATGAGGCAGGAAGGCTTTCATGGCAAGATGGATAACCCTTAATTCAAGAAAGTTGATGTGTAGGGCACGTAGTGTTCCAAGTACCGCTCACCCACATGCCCTTGCAATGAGCACCCCAACTGAGCAATGGGGCATGTGTAGTAATTAGGATTTGGGGATTGGGTGGGGCAAAAGGGATACCCTGTAACATACTGGTGTCAATGGTCCACCATGTCCACATCCAAAGAATGGAGGGAGGTATTGTGATCTTTTGTGTTAAAAGTACTGCCATAACATCCAATGTTGCAGGTGTCTCATTCAGAGTCTGGTGTAACGAACAACTGATGTACTGGATGCCATGTGACCTAGAAACTGTAGAAAGAGTCATACTGTCTGGCATGGTTCATCCCATATAGTTGACACCACGTTCTGGATGGTGCAGTCTCTCATAGGAAAGGAAGGCCCACTGTCTTGTGGAGTCAAGGTCTGTACCTATACACCGAATAGATTGGGTAGGGATTAGTGTAGATTTTTTAAAGTTGATGACAAAGCCAAGATGCTGCAAAAAGTCAACAGTAAATTGAATGTTTTTTTCTAACCAAGGTCTAGATTGCCAGGTAAGTAACCAGTCATCTATGTATGGGGAAATGTGCACACCACGTTTCCTCCGACAGACAGTCTCAGATGGGGCTAGGCATTTGGTGAATACCGCTGGAGCTGTGGAAAGGCCAACGGGTAGGACCTTATATTGATAGTAGCGCTTGCCTTCACATATGGGCCCTTCTCACACAGACACTCTAACACTGATAAAATGGGTGTTACAGCTTATTATACATGTTGCAGGGCTGCAGGTGTGCTCTATGGGTGCCCTACAACATGTGTAATAAAATGTAACACCCATTTTATCAGTGTTAGAGTGTCTGTGTGAAAAGGGCCATAAACCTGAGATATTTAGCATGGGCTGGGTGAGTAGGGATGTGGAAGTAGCTGTCCTGAAGATCCAAAGCAGAGAACCATGTCTTTTTAGAGAGAACGGGAAAGTTTTTTTTAAGGGTAACTATTCTGAATTTAAAGGCCATTATGAACTTACTGGGGGTTCAAAGGTTGAGAATCAGTTGAAGACCACCATCTTTCTTAGAGACCATGAAGTATCTGGAATAAAATCCTCTACCCCTGAATTCCAAGGGGACCTTGTCAATAGCACCTTTCTACAAGAGGGTGGTACCTTCTTGTTCTAGAAAAGCTTTGTGAGAGGGGTCCCCAAGGAGGGACGGGCAGGGAGGTTTGTGGTATGGTAATCTGGCTAACTGGTTGGTATAGCCAGAGGAGATAGTGTCAAGGACCCACTGGTCATACCATCTTTTAAAGTTAGTGGAAAGTCTGAAGGGAAAAGAGGACGATGCCTCAGGATATGGTTCTAGGCTCTGGATATCAGAACTAAAAACGTGAACACTGCTTTGTGGTTGTGGTAGCAGAAGATTGCCTGGGGCGATACTGGTATTTAGCCTGGGAAGAAGGCAGAGCAGATGGGAAATATTTATTGGACTGTTGAACATAGTCCGTGGTGTAGTTACCTGGTTTGTAGGAAGGAACACTGGAGAACCTTCTTTTGGATTTGTAAGTTACTCCAAGAGCATATGCTGTTCATTTTGTGTCTTTCAGCTTAGCAAGAACATCATCAGTTTCTGCAGCAAAGAGGTCCTGTTCATCAAAAGGGAAGTTCTCTATTTTTGACCTCGTCTTAAAGGGCAGAGCAGTAGACCGGAGCCAAGCGTGTTAGTCTCCGACTAACAATGCCGTTTGCTATAGCCCTGGCTGCAGAGTCAGCTATATGAGTGATCTGCTGTGAGCTGGGATTGGGCTAAGTACAGGCCCTCAGCACGGAGAGCTTCAGCTCATTTTTTGTCTTCAGGTGGCAATTTCTGGATCATTTGGCCCATTGTGTCCCAGAGTAAATGTTGGAAAGTGGACATGGCTGAGGCGTAGTAAGATGCACGTACAATCATAGTAGCAGAGACCATTTTTTTGCCCAGGATGTCAATTTTTCTTCCCTCTTTGTCCAAGGGAGAGGTCTCAGTAGTCTTGTGTTGCTAGTGGTCAGAGGAGGCCTAAACGATCATAGAATTCAGGGTGGGATGTTTCAAGAACATAGAATGGTCATCAGGAGGAATAGGATAAAAGGTGCTGAACTGTGAATCAATGGGGGAGGTTTGGGATGGAGTCTTCCAATGTGCCTTAGAGTGTTTCATGAGCTGCTTTGATACAGGAATCATGACTTTGGAAGGTGTGCGCTTATTGTGAATTTTATAAATGGAATCCTCTTCTTCTTCCTCTACAGAAACTGTTTTGAGATCTAAAGGTTTTGCCATCTTAGTCACAAGGTGATTGGAATTTCTTGTGGTCCTCAGAGTATGTAATATGAGCTGGGTCAGTAATATTATCCAAAGGAGGCAAAGCAGGATCTTCAGGGTCATGTGGAGAGGTGTTTGAAGACGAGGTATCCTTGTTTGAAGTATTACGCAAGTCATCAGTCAGATCAGAGACTGATTCAGGCTGAGCAGAGGGGCCTTGGTTAGGATTCAATGGCTCCTCCGACTGAGGTGGTATCCGAGGTTGTGGAGGGGGCAGCTGTAGCTGTGTAGAAGTCAGGGCAGGTGGCACCGAATGCACTGACAAAAGCGTAGGAGCTGGAGAACAGAATGGAACAGGTACCAATATTGGACAAGGTTTAGTAATTGGAGACTGAAGAGGGACAAGAGCTGGAGGCTGTCATCACCACTACAGGAGGTGTTGGCAACTTAGTATGGTGGAGCAGGGCTTTCAAGGCATTGGCTGTCTGATATAGAGTAGTCTGGGCCTCAGCGCTTGTGTTTGGAAACCCCATAGCCATAACAGATGCTGGGATGAGCAACAGAGTGGGGAGTTTTCCCAATGAGGTCAAAGGGGTAGATCAAGCAGCCCCTGGCACCAGGCTGGGTAGGGGGTTAGTACCCATAGGGTGGCCGGTAGGATGGCTCCCAGGAGTAGTGATGATATTGTGGTGAAGGCCAGGAAGGGTTTTGTGGCCATTGTCCCTGCGCTGATAGGTGTGAGGGCAATGAATACCCAAAGTGATGAGAGTGAGGGGATCGGAATGGAGGGAGTGTTGGCAGGCCCTTTGCTTGGGAATTATGAGGGGGTGCCGCTGGTCTGGCAAAGTATGGAGAAGGGAAATGATCTTGTTCCTCTGTGTCTAGGAGCAATGAGTAAGGCGAGAAGTGTGGCAGTCCCTCCAATGAGCTCCTGGGAGTTCCCAATGGAGTGGCAGGAATAGATATTGTGGAGACCGAGGGGACTGGTCCCTGACGGAAGGTGGAACTATTTCAGTAGGAAAGGGAGAGCACATCTTTTGGCGCTTAGACTTTAGAGTTTCCTTTGATGTGTCCCTCTTTTTCTTCTTGGATAGGTATTTGGATTTATGTTCTTTCTTGCAAGCGGAAGACAATATTGGAGCCCAAGAAGGTTTGGTTCTACAATGTAAAGATCTGGTTGGTGCGGTGTCAGTACCGGTGGCAGCGTGGGATGGGTCGGTGCTGCGAGACTCAACAGTGCCAGAGCCTGCAGTGTGGAGGTTGGTGCTGTGAGGGCCAACGGTGCCAAGGGAGACATAGTTGTCACTGAGAGTGGCGCCGAGCTTGGCTTTTACGGTGGGATGCCACTGCCAGTGAGGGGGAGAGGAGAAGAACTCCTTGGCATTTCCAAGGCCCTTTTAGTCAGGAGAAATTGGAGTCTCATTTTTCAGTCCTTCAGAGCCCTCCAAGTAAGGTTAATGCATGCCAGGCACCCCGGAGATTTGTGTCAGGCACCCCAGAGATTTGTGTCCTTCACCTAGACAGACTGGGCACTTGTCATGTGAGTCTGTGAGCAGGATAGAGGTGGGACACTTCAGGAATTTTTTGAAACCGCCCTTCTTGGGAGTAGACAACATGGCGTGGTCCCCGGGAGCTGGAAGAGCCGCATGAGAGAAGGGGGTAAGGAAGATGTTGACTTACAAAGAATATTTTCATATCTTCTCTTTCTTCCTTTCTTCTGTCTTTTTCTTTTGAACTGCAGTTCGCTAAAGCGAGTAGGAAAACTTTCCTTCAATGGCCAAACGCTGTGGTGGTTCAAAGGAACTGAGGTGACGTGCGCCGCACATCCTCCTTAAGTACTGGCATTGAAGCCCGCCAGAATCATCAACCATTGACAGAGGAGCTACAGTGTGTGAAAAGAACTGCTTGGAGAGTTTTCTAGATTGGACTGAGCAGGCGCAGAACCCATAGGTGTGAGTCACGGAACCCCACTCAAAGAAGAACATGAAACTCTTACAGATCCAGCACATGCATGCATGCATACTCATAATATTAGGGAGAGGGAGCAGGAATAATATAAAGTAATTTATGCTAACTATATAGACTATACATAGTACAAAGTAATTTCTCCCTAAACTGATCTAAAATAGTTCAAGATGATGGATCTAAGAGAGTCGAAGTTACAGAAAACAGCAGATTATACAATCACCATTCTTGGTGGGGAAAAATAAACTTTCCCTAAAAAGGTAAGCACCCTCTGTGGAAATGCAATCTAAAGATTACTCTGTTGTCTATTACTGAAGACAGAAATTAATGCAGTAAAAGATAGTCAGAGATGTGTTAAGTATAGTGTTATCAGGGCAAAAAAAGGTATTTTATTTGTAACTTGTTGCACTCCCTATATACACATGCCTGTTTGTTGTCCAGGCAGCGTAAAAACTCTAAAGGACACGCAAGGCTGCCCTCTTGTGGCACAATCTCTGAACTGCATTTGAATAAGAAAAAGTTACTATAGCTGAGGCTCAAATTGGTCCCCAGACTTCTTTTTTTTTTTTTTTTTTTGCCGCATGGTGATTCTACACAAAACATACAGCGTGGGTAGCTGTTCCATACGGCTGACACAATTACCATTTTTTTATACTTCCATTTTGGCATTTGAAAAAAGCGATCTTTTCTCAAATGATTTGAGGTACACTGAAGTGGTAATGATACAGGCAGCTCTATATATAGCACCAGATTTGTTAAATTCCATCAGCCATGTTCACTCTAATGCCAGCACTGACTTGAGCATTGCTAGTTTTGAAAAACACCACACTGAAGGCATTCTTTTTAGGCAGTATGTCATTTGCATAGGACAGCAGATTCACCATGTTGCAGTGGCTGCCCTGAACCTAACTTAGCTATCTCTCCAGTTTTAAAAATCAATTAGGATGCGACAAAGCCAGACACAAATATCCATTGTAAGCTCACCTACTGATAGGAGACGCCATGTCACAGCAGGGGTCGCAAAACAAGCAAACACATCGTCAGTGCAGGTGAAGTGGGTGAGGTGTGGAAGAATCACGGACTGACCACGGCACTGACCCCACATGTATACCTGGCCAGCCTGGGTTTTAGCAGCAGAAGTGTGAGCAGAGTGGCATGCGGCAATCTCTATAACTCTAAATTTAGAAGCAAACAGAAAACACTGGCATAAGGACAACATGCGGTGGTTAAATCAGTATCCCGTCACTGTTCTTGTCATAAAGGTTTGCATGCATTTTAAGTTTTACGAGGATCTCTCCCTTCCTCCTAGCCTCTAACTACTGACTAGTTCTACAGTGCCAGGCACACCGCTGGCGCTATATAAATAAAATAAAATAATAATAACAACAAAACAACAACATAACATCAAACACAATTTCTCTAACTTTGTGCCTTTGGAACAGTAATACAAATTTATTTTTACATTTTCATTCAAATTATAACTAAAGTGCAGCATCATTCACACAGTTAACATTACGTCTGGCTAATATGCATGCATATATACATTTTCTTGCTTGCCATTTTATAAATAATTTCAGATGGAAAAGAACTGAAACCTAAGAAAGCACTAATAGCAATATAAATTTATGTAATTCCTTGCAGGTATGTTAAGATGCTTCACTAAACCTAGACATTTATTTCAAAATTACCATCCCACATGGTTTTACAATTTGAGATGTGAAGTTTTATTTTAAATTCTGCAGTCCTTTCAGAGGCAAGAAACACCCAGTAACTTGCTATAGCTCAAATTTCTGGATAACTATAAGGGTGTTAAATAAGATGTTAGCCCACACAGCCTACACCAGGTGGGTGTCCACCTGCCTGTTTATGAGGTGTTTGCCCCCAGCAGACGCACAGCCCCCACTCATGGTGGGGTCTTGGAACATGCGGAGCCCACCATGCAGGTGACTGCGGACTAAAGTGCGCCCATATGCCCAACTGGGATGCGCGCAGCCTCACGTGCATACAGGTCTACCAGCACCCCGAGGAGCATCCACTTCCTGCCACTCTCTCTGCTCTCACTCGTGCCTTAAAAGCCCAACACATACCAAATTCACACATGCGTTGTCCCAGATCATCCTGGTTTACAGTACATGCCCAATGCTTGCTCTTCAGAACCCGTTGCCTCCTCGGGAGCGATTTCCACAGTCTTTTCATCGCCATGGCCATGGCTCAGAACAACAGCCAGGCAACTATGGTAAGTTAATGCACCGGGATAGGGGTGGAGAGCCCTGTGTTTGCACGGCTGCATGATAAAAGCTACCATTTATTGCCATCTAATTATGTGGGGGTTGTTTTTTTTTACTGCATTCACAGATGGTCAGGAGAGCAGCAGGATACTCCCCAGGACACAGCAACACCAGTTGTGAATGGTATGCGGGCCCATGGGATGGCAGGTAGGAAGACACCATGGTGGGACGACGGGGAACGGCCGTCCCACCAGAAGGGTCTGGGAAGGAGACGGGATGGCGGGTTTAGAGGAACCATGGCAGGCGGTGATCGTGGGAGGAGAACAGTGTGCCCTGGAGATCCCACTGCAGAAACCGCTCAGTAACAACCTAGGCCAGGTGCTCATTCCTACTTCCCTTAGTGTGGGCAGAGGGCCATTACATTGGGTGGGAAAGGTGGGCGGGAGCTGAAACACCTGGGGCAGGATGGGGCGGTCCGAACTAACGGCTTTCCTTGTTGCCTTGCTACAGGTCTGCTACCATGGAACCCCCAGCCACAAGCACCCTGCAGAACCAGGACCTGCAGGTCCACAACCGGCATCGCAGGTAGGATTTGGTGACTGAGCTGCTCAGGAAGACCATGTAGTAGGCAGATGAGATTTGAGATGCCATTCAGGGTATGGCCCTAGAGCATGCACAGAATGACACACAATGCAAGACCTTGGCTGCTGAGGCCCGCCTGGGTCATTCCATGCAGAAAGGATTCGACCTAGAATTACACTGCAACCAGTGACACAACCACAGAACAGTGGAGAGGATGTTTTAGAGCAACACAGGCCAACTCATCACAGGACTGGTGTGTTGACTCTGGAGCCACAAGTCACATGACCAGCGACAAGAGCTTTTTCACGGTACTGGACCCAAGCAACAAAGAAGAGATATACCTCGCTGATGGAAGCAGCATCACTGCAGAAGAAGGTATTGGCGAAGGAATTCTAAGTTGCAATAAGCCACACGGAGGCACACTAGCAATATCAGTAAAGGATGTGCTATACGTACCAAAGACAGCAGCTGACAAAAGACCTGATAGTAACAGCATGTCCTTTGACCATGAGATGTGAATGTTGTATCAAAGCTAAAGCCACCAGAGCAACAGTCCCCAAGGTAAGCCAGACCAGAACCTCCAAGCCACTTGACCTCAAACACAGCGATGTGTGTGGCCCCATGAAAGTACCCACAACTGGAGGGAACAGATACATAATGACATTCATAGATGACTACTCAAGATACACAGTCACATACCTCATGAAGCATAAGGATGAAGTACTGGAAAAATTAAGGGACTACATAACCATGACAAGCAACAGATTCCAACGCAAGCTGCTCGTACTTCGAACCGACAACGGAGGCAAATACACAGGAAAGAGAGTTGAAGACTTCCTGAGAGCCCATGGGATAGAGCACCAGAAGACGGTACCATACATGCCCAAGCAAAATGGGGTAGCTGAAGGAAAGAACAGAACCTTAACAGAAATGATCAGGTGCATGTTGACTGACTCCGGACTGCCAGAAAAATATTGGGCCAGGCAGTAGTTACGGTGACATATCTACAGAACTGACTCTACTCAAGAACAGCAAGTAAAACTCCGTATGAACTCTGGTATGGAGAGAAGCCTAGTGTGGGACACATCAAAGTGTTTGGATGCAAGGCATA
>QEPC01012358.1:1192382-1216078 GCA_003113815.1 Sphenodon punctatus
ATGCTATGAGCAAGAAGGGGATGACCGCGGAATAATGAAAACCCTGAATCAAAACTTTGAGACAAAAGACCTAGGAAACATAACACATTACCTAGGCATACAAGTAGAAAGAGATGATAATGGAAGTTATCTCCTCAACCAAAGGCATAAAATAGAAGAATTACTAGAAAGCTTCGGAATGAAAGATGCCAAGACAGTAAGCACTCCCATGGAAACTAACCACCTGAAGGAGACTGAAGACCAAAGCATGCAACTGCCAGACAACCGACAATACAGAAGCACAATTGGGAAACTATTGTATATCGCCACCATCACTAGACCAGACATTGCAGCAGCAATAGGAATCCTATGCAGAAAAGTATCAGCACCAAGTCAGAAAGACTGGAATGTGGTAAAGAGGGTCATACGCTACCTGAAGAGAACCGCACACCTTAAACTGCAGCTACCTGCAACTTCTGGATGTCACCTGACAGGATATGTAGATGCAGATTGGGCTGGGGACAGCTCTGACAGAAAATACACCAGTGGTTGGCTATTTCTGCTAGGAGGGGGACCCATCTGTTGGTCTAGCAAGAAACAGACCACAGTAGCACTCTCCTCAACCGAAGCTGAGTATGTTGCAGCTGCACATGCTAGTCAAGAGGTAATTTGGCTCGACAATTGCTCACAGACTTGGGAAAAGAAATTAACAGCCCTATACAAATTTTGGAAGACAACCAAGGCTGTATTGTACTCACACAAACGGAAAGAGTAAACTCGAGGACCAAACATATAGACGTGAAATATAATTTCCTAAGAGACTCGCAAGAATAAGGACTTATAGACATGCAATATTGTCCTACAGAAGACATGGTAGCAGATGCCCTGACAAAACCTTTAGCAGGAGAGCGCCACCAAAAGCTACTAAGTATAATGGGCATAGTAGGTTAACTTCTGTCTGTTGAGAAGGGGTGTTGGTATATGCAACATCCATAAGTTAATGCCTGCTGCATTAAGAGAAGTAATTGACTATAGAGCCACCAGATGGCGCTGCTAAGTTGATGTGTACATGGAAGGGAGAAGGGGTTTTACAGATGAATTCCTTTGTGTAACCACTCCTTCTTTCCTTCTCTCTTTGTCTGTCTCCATTTTGTCTTACTACTAGTTAGATGTAACTAAGGATCTGTGCCTAAGAAAGCTTAAGTAAAGTTCTGTTTTTAAACCTTCAGCTGCATTTGTCCTTACTACTAGGGTGCGAACGTGCAAAGACTGATTGCTTGGACGATTGCTTTCACTTTCAATTTTTACTTTTGCTTTCAATTTTCAGTATAGGCACTCAATAAAGTATGCAATTTGCCAATAAACTCAGCATTCTGTACACAGTAGAAGATTTCTTCCAGCCGCCAAGTTCTGGCAGGTGTAATCACAGGTATAAACCTCTGTGGGTGGATGGGGATAGAACACGGTGGACCTCCTCCTGGAGTCATAATAGTCCAGAAGAAACAGCTGGTGCAACTTTTTCTTCCCATAGGCTGCCATGGCTGTGAGTCATGCTAGGGTGGGATACTAGGAAGGGGATGGGAGTTGATGGGCAGAGCACAGTGAGGAAGAATGTCTGCCTGTGTATTAGGTTTGTCCCGCTAAACCTATGAATGGAGGGCCGTCTGCACGCACATGAAATACACACACAGGCTGCCATTTATTAGCCTCTACATGTTAAACATGTGAGAGGGAGCTGAGTGGGGACTGCATGGACTGAACCTGAACTCCAGTTGACTATTGCCTCGTTTGTTAACATCTGCTAGAACAGTGTTCTAGCATGGGTGCCGCCCGTGTAAATTCCACGGGGCTGCGCACTCCCGCACACGCATCTCCATGCATGGAGGCACCTCCATTTTTTCCAGTGCCTCCATGCGTGGGGATGGTTGTGCACCTCGTCAGAATCCTCCCACCACCCACGAATCGCAGCACGCACCCAGCCCTGCACAGTCGCCGCCCATGTAAAAAGGACCATTCTAAGAAGCAGGTTTTCCCCATCCTCAAGTCTAACAAACACACTTCCTCTGAATCAGACAAGCTGGATTTTATACTCAAATTTTAAAGGTGTGTAGAGTATTACCCACCCAGCTAAAAATATCAGTACCTTTGAGTGTATTTATAATTTCTTGGCAGTATGTGGTTAAAATACTGAGCATATACCCTCCAAGCTTGCAGTGCAATAAAGCAGTGCCCTCTCCCCTGCCTGCATTGCAAATCCTCTGACTCAGGTGAGGAGCAGGGAGTACTGTGCACTGCACTGCACTGCACTGCAAGCTTGAAGCCAAGTGTGGGGCTTTGAGTGCACGCAGGGGTAGTACTTCTGTTCCCTGCTGTTCAAGTGAGCAACAGGTAACAGTCAGGGCCCCGAGTAAAATGCGTTACTGCAGATTACAGTTTTTGCACAGAATCGGGGCCACAGGGAAATTTCCTCCACCACAATAAATCTATGATTGACCATTGTTTGTTTTGGCTCACCTTTTAACTAAATAAATCCATATCAGAAGAAGTAAATTTTTCACAGCTTTCACCGACCTAAGGAAGGCATTTGATTCTATAAACCTTTGATTTGGTCTAAATTGAAAGCATTAACGATCAATTCCCATTTATTAGAACTTATTTTATTACATCAAAAACCAAGGCAAGGGTGAAATGTAGCCCAGAAGGAGCACTATCCAAATCTTTTTCTGCTTTGTCAGTTGTCTGGCAGGGCTGTGTGCTTGCACCTTTGCTTTTTAATTTATACATCAATTATATCATTCAGGTAAGGGATTCAGAGGAGTATTTTCCCCCTAAATTAGGAACCCGTTCACACTATCTATCCTTACATATGCTAAGGGTATAGTCTTATTAGCTCAAACACGGAAGGGACTACAGAAGCTGCTGGCCAATCTCAGCAGCTATTGTACAAATAATGATTTGGAGATTAACTATGATAAATCCCAGATTATGGTAATAGGGAAGAATCCTCCTGGATTCAATTGGAATCTGGATAAACACCAACTGTCACAAGTCAATTCATATACATTCCTACATATTACCTTTACAAGCTCTGGCTCTTGGAATAAACATAAGACACTAGTGGCTTTAAAGGCATCTTGGGAATTTTAAGATTAGCAGCTGACTCAAACTATTCTAAGGTGATCTCAGGACTCAAAATATATAGAGTTAAGTCACAAACCTAATTATTGTATGGAGCAGAAATTGTATCCTCCTCATTTAGCAATGTTTTGGAAATTGCCCAAAACAACTTTCTCAGACAATTGTTAGCTAAGAATGTGCTGGACTCAGTTATTTTTGCTGAGACGGGAGTGGCCTCAATTCAGTGTCTGGCTTCTATTGCCTCTGTGAAATATTGGTCTAAACTCTGTACCTTGGATACTCATTTACTTTATCTGTGCTTACTGGAACAGATTGAACATAAAGGCAGTCAGGTTTATGCCTGGACTGTCTATGTTTCAAAGACAATTACCCTGGCAGCTTTTTCTTTTCAGTTTTTATTGGATAAAACACCAGCACAATGAATTTACCTGGTCAAACAATGACTGATTGATATAGCACGCCAGGAAGATTTAGCAGCTGTTGCTTGCTGGAAGGCAGCACCTTGGTATTCTTTTTTAAAATGCACTTTTAATTATTAACCTTATTTGGAGGTGCTGCATACCCTCTGCTTCACAGAGTTTATACCTTATTTCATTTCTAGTTATTTGATTCAGCTGCGATCAGAGGCTGATATGACCAGACCCCTTATGAGCAACGTGTATGCACCTATGGATCTGGAGAAATAGAAAATTTGCAACATCTTGTCATTTATTGTCATTTTTATGAGGAATTAAGATTGAAGTGGATTACTCCTATATTGGTGGATAAAGAATCTCTCTCTCTGTGAGATGCAAACTTAAATTATTACCAGCCTCCACTTTTTGTTTTAATATTCAGTCTATGGCATCTTTTGCCTTTTTAGCTATTCACCTACATGGCAAAATGTAATATGACTGTTTTATTTGTCTATCGTTTTATCTGTACACTTTTTGTTTACTTTTATGTAGTAACAGATATTTATGGCTAATCATTGAATAAACTGTACTGTACTAAAGCGGTGGTGTTACCCTTGCCCTGCGACATCACTGCAAGTAAGCCTCTGATTGGTTTGAATGCGGTGATGTCACACATCAATTATTGCATGCAAGCCTCCGATTGGCTTGTGTGCAGTGATTGACAGGAGACATCAGCACACACAAGCTAATCAGAGGCTTACCTGCTGTGACATCAGCCAGGCCAGCATCCCTCTCACTAGCCCAACCTGCTCAGGAACTCCCGAGCGTGCTGGCCTGAGAAGTGGAGGATAGCAACAACGCTGGCTCCTGCTCCTGTCATGGACCAGTTGAGTTGGAGCTTCATGGGGGAGGAGAGGGGGAGGGGCCCAAGCACGCTGGGGAAGGTGGGGGAAGGCAACCCCAGGCACACACACACACACACACACACCCAGCCCAGCCCAGCCCGGGGGAAAAGTGGGGAGGGAATCCCAGGGGGAGGGGAGGGGGGTGCCCAGCAACAGGAAATCCCTGGCACAGTGGCTGCACCAGGATTTCCCTGCTGCCTGGCAGCCCAGGTGAACTGGGACTCCAGGGTGGAGAAAGGGTGGAGGGGCCCAAGCGGGATGAGGATGAGGCACCCGAAACCCCACCAAGACCAGTCCGGGGAGAAGAGGCCGGGGGGGGGGGAGGGAGTGATTCATCTGTCAGCAGCACAGTTTCACTGCCCAGCCCCTCCTGATGGGGCCTCCCAGGGCAGTTACATGGGCTGATTGCTGGATGAGTTGCTGGGCTGGAGGGGTGGGGGGGAGGCACCCCCTGGCACTCCTACCACTTAGGGGTCCCAAGCACTGCTGCTGCTGCCGTCCTTCTCCCCAGCCTGGCCCAATCAGAAACATCACTGGCCAGGCCAAACAGAATTTACACCCTCTTCTTCAGAAGGTGGAGCAGAAGGACATGTTATAATAGCATCATGTTTCCTGGAGTCTTTCACAGCAAACTTATACAAAATTTATAAAATAAATAATAAAATAAAATAAAAATAAATAAAATAAAGTGGCATGAAACAAGACCCCAATATATACTGTACTAAGAAACAAATTCCCATTTTAGCCATAGAAATGATGATTAGTATAATGGCATTAATTGACAGAAATTATTTTATTACTATTAAGGACTGCTGATATTAAAGGCTCTTGAAAATGCTAGGGTTTTAGGTAGCAATGCCATTTTCTAGCCTTTTCTGTACTCATCTGGGAATATAAAAAAATTGCAATTAACAGTTAATTGTAAATAGTCACTTTTTCCTCACCAATTGTAAATTGTAACCTATCAGTCAGCAAAACAATTACAAAAAACATACAAGCCCATTTTTGTCAATTCAACATAGTCAAGCCAAGTACCAATGTCAATATACAGTTAAAATCTATAAAGCACAGTGTGAAGAAGAAAGGATGCAGCAGATGTAAAAGGAGAGGAAAGCAGTGGAAAGTACAGCCAGCTCCAGGGTTCTGGGTCCCCTTTCAAGTTCTGTGCTCGTACTATCCAGTAAGCATCAGCCAAAAGTTAAGATTCTCTTCAGCTTTGCATGTGTGAAATAACCAGAAAGGAATTACAAGAACTTTCTCTTTAAAAAGTAGAATTTCTGCAATTGTTTGACAAATGATCAGTTAGAATGCAAATATTACCTGTCCTTATCCACAGTAACTGGTGCAGGGTAAGACTGGTTACTTTTATTGCCAGTAACTAATTGGCCATATGAATTGGCTCCCCAGGCATAGAGCAGGCCTTCTTCTGTTAGAACTAATGTATGTGCGTAGCCACAGGCAACCTAGAATGAATAAAAAGGATTGTTCAATGGCATGTAAAACAAAGGATGTTGGCTTTCTCCTTTCAGATGCAGGAACAGAAAACCAGTAAAACCGCCAAACAGAGCAAGGACAGATCATTCTTTTTGGAAGGAATAATAATTTTTATAAAAATTAAATGCAAGATCAGATGTTGGACAGTTGTGGTCAGAGGACTAGGTATACATGCAGTTATAAGAATAAGAGGGCTACTCTTCCCAAGCCTCCTAAATCCCTGCTCTTGCCAAACTCTCCAGCAACAGCTTCTGTATGTATGCAAAGAACAGGGTAGTCTAAAAGCAAGGGCCAATCAGAAAGTTATATTGTTTATGTCTTCAGAAGAGGGAGAGGAATCATTAATCAGGGAATGGAGTCTGTGTTTGGTGGGCCTTTGCCAAATGGCTCTCTTCAGCACTAACAAGACAGGTGCAACTAAAATCCTGCCTGTTGACTGCAGAATACACCCCTTAGAATCAGTATTTGCCACATGTAGTATTGTGTTTTCATAAAGGACTTATAAAGGGAACATACCCGCTGCACACGAATGCCTTGCAAGGCTGCTATTCTACAGGGTGTTGGCTGATTGCCACTGCTGCCCAGTCCAAGCTGGCCATTACCATTGTAACCCCAGACATAGACCTTAAAGGAAGATTGAGATTAATTAGTTTGCAGGATTAAAATTGAGGAACAGAGAAAACACACAGCAATACATGTCAAAAGCAGAATTTGACTAAGATTTGAAGGGGCTAATTCCCCCAAACTCATCCTTTCTGCCTTCAGTCACCTCCTGCTACTGGGGACATAGCATCTGTATCACTTTCTGCTTCCCAGTTCTGGGTTGTATACCCTGTTCATCACTCCTTTCCCTCACTCCTGTGCTCCTCTCCTTTATCACAGGCTTTGGCCAAAGCCAGTGAGAAGGGAGAGAGTATGTCTGCCTGTACCATGCACGAGCAGGAGTGAGACCTGGCAGGCACCTTCCTGGTTGTGCAGATGACAGAGAAGCCACCATGAGACATGCACCTTGGTGGGGCTGCAAGAGACCATGGGCACAATCCCATGGGTGAGGTGTACAAGGTTAGGAAGTTACTGGGGCTTGATAGAAGACACTCTCTCCCCCAATGTTCTCTGGCATATGTGTGGCATGTTGCTGGCAGGCCTGATCTCTCTCCCTTCCACAACACGCTCTTGTTTCTGATACCCTGGTTTGTTGCCCAGTTTAAAGGTGCAATGCCAGCTGTGTGCAAGCAGTATTCCTAGCCCCCTAAAATGTATAGCTTCACTTGGCATAGGATACTCTCACTTAGCTCCCCAACATTCCAACTATGCCAATGGAAAAATTACCTGGTGTGCCATATCCAAATAAATAATAATTAATAATAATAAAGACACATTCTGCATATTTAAAAACTCTTAAATACAAGACTACAATAGTGATTGCATCAGTTCAAAATTCTTCCGTAGGTCCAATGTATGAGTACGGGCTCATGGGAGCTTCAGAAAGTGAATATTTTGATTAGTAAGTGACATTTCAGGAGCAGGCTGTCAGCACTGTTATCCATGAGATTAGGGTAGAAGAGGGTGATTCTGGGAATGGCAAGTCAAAGTGTATACCCTTTGTAGGGAAAGTGGTCATGAAGGAACTATTGCCATTAGAGAACCAGAGATCCAGAACACATTTCAGGCACTGAGGAGATGGTGTCAACAGGCAAGATATAGAGGGGAAAATGCTTTGAGTGCCGCTTCAAGTGCCATTTCTTCTTGCGCTTCTGAGGAATTTCTTCAGTTTCAGCTGGGCACTTCTTTCATCTCTTGGCTTCATGGCTACTGGCTAGACATGCCAAAGAAGAGTGAGGGTGTGGCTGAAAAAGGGATAAGTTGAGCCCAGTTTGTAGGCCTTCAAGTGGCTTTCTGAGGTGGGTCAGAGTCCAGGCACCAAAGCAAACATGTGCTCCAACATGAATCTGGCAGTCGAGTGTCCGCTGGACTGAATAGCACTGTGGGAGGCATGTTCTCTACACTGCTTTGAGCTATATCAGGTTCAGATTTCTGATACTTACTGTCCAAACACCTGTTCAGGTAGAGTTGAAGGACACGATGCAAAAGTGCTTACATGGTGAGAAAGGCAGCAAAAACCACATGTTGGGCTTGCTTCTTGCAAGCTCCAGCCGTGAGGCAAGCACAGATGGTGCAGTACAAAACCTTGGGTCTTGGGCCTACACAGAATTGACACTTGGTATGGATGTCAGAGCCAGCCTCTCCGAATGTCAGAAGACATATTGCATGAAATACAAAGCAGTTAAACCATACCACGGACTGGCATGAAGTGTCTTGGGGAAGGTCTTCAGGGCCAAAAGTGTCACAATGGAAGTATCAAACGAACACAACAGAGAAGGAACAGCTGGCACGGGGTGACTCATACAGCATTATGTGACATCACACATTTGCTCCATTGAAGTCATGGTTATGATAATCAGGTCCCAGTGTTTAACACTGGAAAGCACAATACCCAGTAGTGTGTATGTATTGAAGAATTTAGGAGGAAATAAAAATATTTCTTATTATGGCCTCTGCCTTTTGGAGAAGCATTTTAGATATATTAATGCAAAATGAAGAGATTCAAATATGTTAATTACAAAAGTAAGTTCTGTAAACACAGATGTGTAAGATTTTGCAGAGTTCTTTTACTGATCTCAAACAGACATAAAAAAGTAAATCTGCATTTTAAATATTTGGAAAATGTTAATTCTAATGCAATACAATGCTCATTGGCTGCAGACAATAACTTTCTCTTTCTGTCAGCTTTAACATCAGAGAATTCAGTTTTGCTGAATGGAAAGCGTAATTCCAGTTCTAAGATTAGCAAGAGTATTGAAAACTTTAAAAGTCTTTAATGCTAGTGAAAATACATAAATCTAGAAAAACAAGATATTGCTCTACCTCCAGAGCACCTATACCGTGTTCTGACATGACACAAATCAGTATGGCTATTCTGGCATGCTGCTAACCAATATAGATTTGGGTACTAATTCAACAATCTAAATACAACTTTATTTGTAACTGATGTAGAAATAATTGTGTAAACCAGCACCTTATTTATCAGATCTGTGCAAATATTCCTTTAGCAAAAGTGAGCAATTTCCCACATGTTGAAATTGAAGGAATTTTTGATCAGTGTGGGTAAGTAAAGTGTCTCTCAGGTGGTATGTTTTACAGGTATCAAAGCATGGTGGGAAACCTTTTTAAAAAAAATAATTTAAAAAATCAGCAATCAGTAAGCAGCTTATCCAATCTCATAATCACAGCAAATTAACTTTGCCTTTCTGGGCAATTCTAACTCTTACAGCATTTGCTGAGGTAAATAATACCAATAATTTAGCCCATCATATTGCATAAAAGTCAGATGCAAAAATTAACTTTAAAATCTTTAAGAGAAGTCTTACCTCCCCATTTTCCACAACTGCCATTGAGCACATCTGGCCACAAGCAACATTAACAGCGATCTTATTTTGCAAGCAGCTGGTAACTCTTCGAGGAATTGGCTGATTGGCTGTTGATCCAGATCCAATTTGCCCTGAATTATTATAACCCCACGTATACACCTGTTAGAGAGGAGTTATTAAGAGTCAGACTAGAGCACACTGCCTTAACCCCATTGTTTGAGAGAGACATTGATTATCAAAATTACACATATTTAAAAGTACATCCACAGCTTGTATGTATTTGCAGACCTTGCACAATACCGTACAGTATTTTTCCTAGACACTCAGAACTTATTGTTTCCTTTAATTTCATTTAAATTGCTTCTGTCAAAAATGTGCCAACCCTCCATTGCTCCAAATACTCCAGGGGTGGGCAAAGTTCCCAACCCTAAGAGCCACATAACAAAATCTTCAGATAGCTGAGAGCCACAGACACACACATGTTCTGCTGAAATATTTCCCAGGATGAGCCTCTCCTGCTTTGTGATTGGCTGGTGGAGCCAGAGCTCTGTGGTTCTGACTGCTGAGATTCCGAGGAGCAGCTGCAGAGACTTGTGTGCAGTGATCCCAGACAAGGACCAATAAGGCAGGGCCAGGCCTGGGAAAGGCCCTGGCTAAGAGTTGCATTTGAACTGCCCAAGAGCTGCATGTGGCTCCTGAGCTGCAGCAGTTTGCCCATCCCCGTAATACTCCAAACCATCTAATGTTCTACTTGTTACAAAAAAGTAGTAACTGTACAACAACAGCAGACAGTTTACTTTATATGAGGTGTATATTTGTGATTCTTTATCTTCACAAACACTGGGAGCTGATGTTACTAGGCTTCAAGAAACCAAAAAGATCATTACTGGGATGCCAACGTTATCTCAGATATAAACACAAAACAATACTTTTTACTTAGCTACTGCAAACTTTTGTCATATGAAAAACTTTAATATTTTGCCAGATTTCAATGTGGGGTGGAATGCTTTCCACCAGACCATAACAGCAACAATAATAGGGATATTTAACCTGGCTCTGTACCACTAAAGGTACACTTCTCCATCATTAAAGTCAATACAAGTTTTGCCAATAGTTTTAATGGATGGAGGATTGTACCCTAAGCAGTATAACACATGCAATTGTTGATGGGCAGACACTGATAGATTTCAACAATTATCATTAAACATTCATACTGCAACAACAAAAGCTGAGGCCCAGCTGTGTAAGGTATAGGGTTGTCATAGACAGACCACATTTCTCATGAATTTGGAGGGAGTCTGTCCCAGTAGGTTCCACACACCTCCCCTCCCCCCATATTTCAGTTTACTTAGAGGTGGCAACCCTAGTGAGGCAATGTATGTTTCTGGTTCCAGTATCCCACATAAAATTTAAAAGCAACTTGATGTGTGTGTGAGGAGGGGGGGAAGCACATCTTATGAGAAAAAATTGAAGGAACGGAGTATGTTTAGTATAGCAAAAAGAAAACTAAGGAAAGACATGATTGCAGTCTTCAAATATCTAAAGGGCTGCTACCAAGATGATAAAAAGGAACTGTTCTGCATTGCTACAGAGGGCAGGACTCGAAATAATGAGCTTACAGGAAAGTAGATTTTGGTTCGATATCAGGAAACATTTCCTAACAGTAAGAGTTGTTCAGCAATGGAACAAGTGGCCTAGGGAGGTCAAAGGCTCTCTGTCACTGGAGACAGGAAAATTGGACTGCTATGGGATATCCTGGGAATTTTCCTTCTACAGAGTATCCTCCTGGATGGCCAGCTGTGACTATAGGGTTAGATCCCCACCTCAACCACCAGGAGGCAGACTTCAATTTTCTGGAGCATGCTCAGTGGGGATCTGACCCCCTGCGCTCCAGCTGACTACAAGCCAAATGAACACCAAACTTCCATCAAGTGACTCTTAACTACAGCTTATAAACTTTAGGCTCCCCTCATCTCTGTCCAAAACTCTGCTGCCAGGGTCATCTACCTCGCCAGTCGCTTCGACCATGTGCAGCCCCTCCTCTCTTCGCTTCACTGGCTTCCCCTTCCTGAACGAATCCTGCACAAGCTCCTAGTCTTCACCTATAAAGCTCTTCACAACCTCGCTCCCCGCTACCTCTCTGCACTTATCACCCTCCATACTCCAGCCCGTGCACTTCACTCCTCCTCTGTCCCTTCTCTCACCCTTCCACGCCTTCCCTGCTCCCCTAAGCGCCTTCGTCCCTTCTCACTTGCTGCCCCCCATGCCTAGAACTCCCTCCCTGTACACATCCGCCTTGCACCCTCCCTTCATACCTTCAAATCTCTCCTTAAAACTCACCTCTTTCGCTCTGCTCTGTCTGACTCTTTATCCTGCTGAGCCACTATTCCTATACCTACGGTCTGTTTACCCTTATCCTTGCTACATGGACCTGCCTGCTGTCATTCTCATCGTAACCAAGCCAAGTACGTGCACTTGAGACCTCGCATCTTCATGAATGTTAGACCCCTTGTCTCTCCCTCTGTTCCCCTTCCTAAGTCTCTCCCCCAGCTCCTGTCTCTCAGATTGTAAGCCCTAGGGGCAGGGACCGTGTCTATTTTATTACTTTGTAAAGTGCCAGGTACACTGCTGGCGCTATATAAATGTTTGTTAATAATAATAATAAAACATACGCTAATGCCTAACTAAGCTCAAACCACCCACTGAAGGGAGGCCTGCTGGCCATCCAGGAGGATACCCTATAGAAGGAAAATTCCCAGGTAAGCATCCAATTTTCCTTTATCACAGCGATCTCCTCCTGGACGGCCAGCTGTAACTATGGGGACGTTTCCAAGCAGTATCACCCAAGAAGGAAGGAAGGGAATCTTATACAGCCAGACCCCTCAACGCCACTATGCTGTATAACAGACACACACAACAGCTTGCAGAACTCTCCTGCCGCATGCTCCCTCGGCAGAGTCCAGAGTATGCACCTTGTAGTGCTTAGTAAAGGTGTGAACTGAAGCCCACGTAACAGCCCTGCAAATTTCCTCGTAAGGCGCTTGGTTTCTGAATGCCTGAGAGGTGGCTGCACCTCGTAAGGAATGGGCCCAAATTGTATACGGGGGAGCCTTATTCTCTACTCCGTAAGCTTCCTGCACATAGGTTGCTAACTACTTAGAAATAGTGACTTTCGAAGCCTTCAAACACCTCCTGTTCCAATGGTATGAAACAAAAAGAGAAGGGAAACGGGGAAAAAATGCCGTCCTGTCTAAATACACCTTCAAAAGACCTTCACACATCTAATTTGTGCCGAAGTTTCTCCTTAGGGCGTACTGAATTAGGGTAGAAAGAGGGTAACACAGTCTCCTGACCTCTATGGAAAAGTGTATCCACCTTTGGTCGGAAAGCAGCATCTAGCCACAAAACCACCAAATTGTCTCAAAAAGAACAAACATTAGGCTCCACAGAAAGTGCTCCCAGCTCAGACACGTCTGGCTGAAGTAACAGCAACTAAAAAGGCTACCTTAAGAGACAGATAGTAGACAGAAATTTCTCTAATAGGCTCAAAGGGAGCCCTAACGAGCATTCAGCACTAACTTTAGATCCCAAGAGGGAAAGCGATGAACCACCAGCAGGGAGATCTGTTTTACTGCCTTCAGGAACCGTTTCAAATGCAGGGGGTTGGTAATGCTATGCCCTGCACACAGGACAGTATGCTATTTCAAGCGGCCACCTGCCTAGCCAGTGTGTTCAGTTTGACCATTTGCTAGCTCTTCCTGCAAAAACTTGAGAATAGTCTTTGTTCTAGCTTTCAGAAGGTGGAGTTTCCAGCGAGAGCACCAGTGAACGATGACTCTCCACGTGCATTGATAGATCCGCCACGTGGATTGTCTTTTCACCTGCATAAGGGTATCTATCACTGCTGAGGATGGAATACCCTAAAGTCCTCAGTGTTCCCAATTCAACCTTCATGCCGTCAGTTTCAGCATGCCCAGGTTGTCATAGTGGACTGGTCCTTGTGAGAGCAGGTCCGGAGTGACACAAAGTCATACTGGCTCCTCTGTTTTTAGTTGTTGAAGATTCGCAAACCATGGTCTTCTGGGCCAGACGGGTGTGGCTAGTTGCGACTGATCCTGACACACCTTTGTTATTGTTCTCATGATCAGAGGAAAAGGTGGAAACACGAGAGTAGTCCCCTGGGCCATGGCTGCTTCAGGGCATCCTGTGCAACTGCCTGCGTCTCTGGATGGCGCAACATGAAGCATTCAACTTTTGCGTTTTCCTTTGTCATGAACAAGCCCATGACTGGTCTTCTGAACACCAAGACTATTTATTGGAATGCCGCCTCGCTCAGAGATCACTCTCCCAGATCCACCGTCCATCTGCTCAACCAATCCGCTCAAACGTTTGCCTTTCCCTGGATGTGAAGGGCCCTTAGCAACGCGAGATGTCTCTCTGCCCACGCGAACATCAGACTGGCTTGATAGTTCAGGGATCGGGATCAAAATCCCCATTAGTGATTCATGTACGCTTTTACAGTCACATCCGTGAACACCATCATGGGAGCTCCCTCTACGTCAGACTCAAAGGTCTTGAGGGCCAGAAAAATTGCCCTAAGCTCCAGCCAGTTGATACTGCACTTCTGTTCCTGCAGAGACCAAGTCCCTTGGGCTGTCTTGTGATGCATGTGTGCTCCCCATCTGAACAGGCTTGCATCTGTTGTAATCACAACTTGGAGGGGGTCCACTATGGGATATCCGTGGTCAAAGCGATCGCCGCCAACCACCAGGACAGGGAGGACTTAACTAGCCTGGGCACTGTCACCCAAGGATTGAGGTCTCCGGTTAGCTGATCTTGGAATGGCTGGAGGAGCTGTTGCAGGGGTCTTGTGTGAAACCAGGACCACTCGAGGTGCCTCATCCAGGAGATCATGAGACCATGGAGACTTGCCAGTATTTTCAGGTGAAGACACTGACTCTCCGGGACCTGTTTTATCAGCTTCTGCAGTTTGTCCTGTCGTTGCTGGGTGATGAAGGACTTGTGCGCGCAGGTGTCTTAACAGCAAGTGTTCCAGGTGCTGCGTGGGCAAAAGATGGCTCTTTTTCCAATTCACAATGAAGCCATGCGCCTTCAGATACTGGATGGTACTGGTAACATCCCTGAGCATCTGTTCCTTGGATGCCGATCGAATGAGAGGGTCATCAGATTCATCTCTACTTGGAATGCCCTCCTTCTGAAGATTGGCTACCAACGGGATAAGCACTTTTGTGAAAGTCCTCAGTGAGGAGGCCAGGCCAAAGGGAAGGGCCCTGTACTGCCAGTGTTCTGTGGTATAAAGGAACTGCAGTCATCTCCTGGGAGCCGGATGAATAGGCACATGGAAATACGTATCCATGTCCAGTGATGTCTGGATGGAAAGGAGCCTGTCCATCTTGAATTTCTTTGCCTTGATAAACTTATACAAACATTTCAGGTCGAGCACCGGTCTCCACTTTTCTGATTGCCCTGATCCTGTGTAGTCTGTGTATCTCTCCCAGCATCACCTCATGCTTTCCTGGTTTTTCTGACACAAGGAGATACAAAGAGGAAATGTCAAGGAAAACGATGAAACTCTATCATGTAGTCTGCACAAACAGTGTCTCTCACCCAGGAATCTTCTGTCGCTGTCCTCAATGCATCTGTGAACAGGGACAGCTGGCCCCCCAGACGTGTTGGGATTTCCTCTGGAGGAAGAGACAAATAGTCATGCATCAGTCTTTGCATTAAACGCCCCTCCCATGTCTTTGGATCCCAGGGTGTGTCATGTTCCCTTTGGTTTGTTCCAGGGGGGTCTTGTACTTGTTTTGCCATGGTTTAATAGCATGGTAGTCATGCTTGGGGTAGGCCCGATTGGAGAAACCAGAAGACAAGTCTCAAAAGGAACTGTAGCAGGGAGCAGTCCTGCAGGGCTACTGCCCCTTTAAGAGGGGACTGAGTGGGCCAACCAGAGGGCTGAACATATGTGCAAGGGCCTGGGAGAGCCAGCCCATACCTACAGTCAGCCTGTGGAGAGAACAGGCTGATAACTCCAGGGACAGAGTAGGCAGGACACTGGCCCTTTACGGCTGAGGAGAAGAAGCCAGTGGTCACACCCACTCTACTGGGATAAAAGGAGAGGCAAGGCAGAGAGGAGAGCAGTCTCTGCCTGGGAGCTGAAGGGACCACATCTCCCTGACAAAGTCTTCCCACTCTACACTACGCAGAGGGCTGGAGAACTAGAGTGGACCAGGTACTGGGAGAGGCTGTGCCCAGAAGGGAGCCTCGTGCCTGGGGAAGGCTTGGCCAGAGCCTGGGGTTTTGAGGCCTGGCTAGATGGACACGGGGGGGTTGATATTGTGGTGCTCCTTTGCCTGAGAGAGACGGACCTGGGCCTGCAGGGTAGAGGTGACTGAGCTGGCAGCACCAGGGATTGTGGTCTAATAAAGGACTGTGGACTTAATACCCTCTGGATTGTGTGGTGGTTCCTATAGGAGGGCACCCCCTTCCTTAGGGGAGGATTCAGCCAAGGTTTGGGCTGAATCGGCATAGCAGAGGGGTTTGCTAATTCTCCAGAGACACCCCAGTGCCCTGTGTGGCCCTGGGAAGACCCCTTGCTACAGGAACGTTTTGGAACAAAGACACTCTGTAGGGTCTGCTTCTTATTTTTATCAGACATCAGACATGTCCTCCAGGACTTTCTCCAGACAGACCCCGAACAATTTAGTTCCCTGAAAGGGGCCCCATATCAGGGTGTTCTTTGTTGCATTGTCCCCCTTCCAGGACCTCAGCCACAGACGTCTATGCATCGCCATGATAGAATATCAATGGTGGAGTCCAGTATAAATGAGTAGGCTAATTTTATTCTAGTGGCCAACACTCTGGTCATCTCCAGGGAAGTCTCAGGAGCTTTCCCCCTCTCCATCCACATCATAGTTCTAGTAAAGTACGAGGAGAGAGTGGCCATCTTGATAACTGCCATTATCGCATCAAAAATCCTGCGTAGGCTGACCTCTGTCTCTTTATCCGTAGGGTCCTTGGGCAAACAGTTCCCTTCAAACAGGAATACTGACTTCCTAGCCAAGGCAGCCGATGCTGTGTCCACTTTGGGGACTGCTAGCATCAGTTCTTTATTCTTGGATAGAGTGTACAAGGACTCCTGTGTCTTGTTGAGTTTAAACGCCCTGGAGGGATGTTGCCACTCAGCCCTAATAATTTTTTCAAAAGTCTTGTCCAGTAGAATTCCCTTGTCTTTGGGATGTAGTCCCTGACTCAAGATTCCTCCTCTGAGGAATCAGAGGAGCCCTTTTTTGCTTTATTTTCTTTTAGTTTGAGGGCTGTGCAAACAAGTTCAAACATTTCATCTCTATATTTTATAGAGAATTCACTGTTGGGGTCCTTAGAAGACTCCATGGGGGAGTCAGAGAGCTGTTCTTCCTCTGGGGGGCGGGAGGATCCACCCTCATCTTCCTCTTCGTCTGAAGCTCCTTCTGAGGCCGCCTCATTCCCACTGTCTTCCTCCAATGAGGGATTCACCCTTGGCATTCCAGACCTGTGCTTTGTGCTTTGGGTATTTCTTAGGGGAGACACAGTCCTTGATAATTTAGGTCCAGGTCCTGCTCTGAAGACCCCCCTTTTTTGATGGGTGCCCAGGGCCCCCCACGCCATATCAGGCACTTTCCCTTCCCCAAGGCCTGGGAAGTCCCCTTAAAGGGAGTTTTTTGTTTGGGGGGGGGGGGAGGGTTGCACTTCTCGTGCTTAAGATACTGCAGAGAGCTCAGGATCTCCTTTAGAACCAGCATGTGGGGGCCATGGCTGGCCTGGAAAGCCTACAGGATCTTACTGGTTGCTGATCCTCTCCTGAGGATTTGGAGCTGGAACCCCTCGCGTAGGCCATTTCGGGTAGGCAATTGGAGCCGTGGCAGCTCCTTTTACATTTGTTTCCTCCGCCACCACTTGTACAGGCCCCAGTCTGTCCTGCCCCGCTGCAGGCTCTCTCTGTCTTTCCCTGTTTGGAAGGGAGGTGCGGGGTGAGGCTGCTGGCACTTCCAGTTCTAGTCAACGTCCCGATGTTCTCCTCAGGGCTTAGATCTGCTCCAGTTGCGGTGCTTCCTTCTGCAGTGGGGGTGTGTGTGTGCGTGCTGCTGCCTGTCTGCTGCCACCATCCCGTGGCTATGGAAAGCTCTAGCAGGCTTGCTGGCAGACTGGAGGTCTCGCAGGGAGCTCTCCTGCACCCGCTCTGCTGGGCTCCAGAGCCCCTGGGAACCGGAGCACCAGGACTGGAGATCCCCACACTAGCTTCTCCTGGGACGGTCTCCGTGGTGAATGGTGGAGAGCTTCCGCACTCCCTGGCACCCTTGGAGCCGTATACAGGCCCTGTTCCAATTTTTAGAATTTTTAGGAATTTTCCTCCAGGAGGAAGGATGAAATCTGCGTCCTGCTGCTTCAGAGGCAGACAATCGACTGGAGCATGGTCAGATCCCCACTGAGCATGCTCCAGAAAATCAAAGTCTGACTCCTGGTGATTGAAGTGGGGATCTAATCCCATAGTCACAGCTGGCCGTCCAGGAGGAGATCCCTGTGAGAAGTTGTTGGTTTTTTTTTTATAAAGGCTGGACAGTCATCTGTCAAGGATGTTGTATTTGTAGTCAAGATGACCCCCTAAGTCCCTTCCACTTCAGACATTCTTTGATACAGGACGTAAACAGATGAGATGTAACCCCTCCCCCATTAACCTCGAATTCACCCACTCATCTGTCCAGTGGCTCCCAGATGTTCACCCCAGGGCCACTGCTCATGGCATCATTCCAGGAAAGTCCTATGATGCTGTGTGGGCTAATCCGGGCTACCAGGGAGCAACATGCTGCTATGTGTTGTGGGGCATAAGGTGCCCACGTGGCCGCCCTGTGCGCCTCCCCCCCCCCCCCATCTGTTGGGTTGCATGTGTACATTCAGCACCATGAAATCGTGGGCACAGCCTAGAGTGTCGAGTGAGTAACCGCAACTCTAATGGTGGAAAGGGGGTGGGGTGATGTGCAGGTGGACTGCTGCAGGGAGCAATGGCTGCCTGCCTGCCTACCTATTTTGGTCCCACATGGAGCCTGTGGTTGGCAGCTGCAGGGGGGCAGGGCATGTAGCACTCTCAGATTCTAGTTGAATCCCCTCTCATTTGTTATCACCCTTAGATTTATGCTAACTACTCCTACCTGTTGCCCCTCCCCTTCTACATGTCATTAATCTCTCCCTCTCCACTGGCTCCTTCCCCTCTGCCTTCAAGCATGCCACTGTCTTTCTCATCCTCAAAAAATCCACCCTCGACCTCTCTGACCCCTCTAGCTACCGACCGGTCTCCCTCCTTCTCTTCGCCTCTAAGCTTCTGGAACGTGTTGTCTACTCCTGCTGCCTTGAACTTCTCTCTTCCAACTCCTCCCTGGACCCTCTCCAGTCCAGTTTCCGCCCCCTTCACTCCACTGAGGCTGCCCTTGCCAAGATCACCAACGATCTACTTGTTGCTAAATCTAAGCGTCTCTACTCCATTCTTGTCCTCTTTGACCTCTCTGCTGCCTTTGACGCTGTCGACCACTCACTCCTACTGAACTCTCTTCGCTCTCTGGGCTTCTGAGGCTCTGTCCTTGACTGGTTCTCCTCCTACCTCTCTGACCGCTCCTTCAATGTGTCTCTTCCCAATTCTACCTCCTCCTCCCTCCCCCTCTTGGTAGGGGTTCCCCAAGGTTCGGTCCTGGGCCCTCTCCTCTTCTCTATCTACACCCTGTCCCTTGGCAAACTCATTGCCTCCCACAGCTTCCAATACCACCTCTATGCTGATGATACTCAAATCTATCTCTCCACCCCCTCTCTTTCCCCTTCTGTCCAAGCTCGGCTCATCAACTGTCTCTCTGATATCTCCGCCTGGATGTCCCAACGTCAGCTCAAGCTCAATATGGCTAAGACTGAACTCCTTATCTTTCCTCCCTTCCCCTCCTCCCCCTCTTCTCTGTCCATCCTCATTGATGGAGTCACCATCCCTCCTGTTCCCCAAGTCTGTAGCCTGGGCTTCGTCTTCGATACTCACCTTTCCTTTAAACCTTACATTGACGCCATCGCCAAGTCCTGTCGCTTTGCCCTCCATAACATTGCTCGGATTCGCCCCTTTCTCTCTGTCTCCTCAGCCCAAACCCTTGTTCATGCCATGGTCATCTCCCGCCGTGACTACTGCAACCTTCTCCTTACTGGCCTCCTCCGCTCTCATCTGTCCCCCCTTATTTCCATCCCAAACTCCGCTGCTAGGGTCATCCACTCGGCCCGTCGCTTCGACCACGTGCAGCCTCTTCTCTCCTTGCTTCATTGGCTCCCCCTCCCCCAACGCATCCTTCACAAACTCCTGGTACTTACCTACAAAACCCTCCACAACCTGCCCCCCCCCACCTCTCGGCCCTCATCTCCTTACACACTCCTGCACGCACTCTCTGTTCCTCCTCTGTCACCTCCCTCACTCTCCCTCATCTCCCCTGCTCCCCTAACCACCGTCATCCCTTCTCCCTAGCTGCCCCCCATGCCTGGAACTCCCTTCCTGCCCACATCCACCTCACCCCTTCCTTCCGTTCCTTGAAATCCCTCCTTAAAACCCACCTCTTCCTCGCCGCCTTCCCCAACACCCACTAGTACTCCCCTCTCAACATTTACTGTCCGCCTAACTGCAACCAAGCCAAGCACGTGCACCTGAGACTTTCCATATGTCCCCTATCCCTGTCTCCTCCCTCCTAGTCTATTAGATAGTAAGCCATAGGCAGGGACCGTGTCTTTCTCATTGCTATGTAAAGCGACAGGTACACTGCTGGCGCTGTACAAATGCTTGTAATAATAATAATAATAATACCTCTCCATCAGATGTTAATACCATAGAATGGTGAGAACCACAGGCGAATTCAACTACCTTCTTATTGACCAGGTTGGTAGAGACTTGGCAGGGAACTAAACCATGATTGGTTGTACCATTTCCCAGCTGACTGTAAGCATTATGACCCCAGGTGTACACTTCTCCTTCTGTAATAAAAGCGTAAAAAGAAGCTTTGAAAACACCAACTTTGTCAGATAAACACATACCACGTGACAAACAGAAAATAAAAAGTCAATTTCAACAAAGCCTCCTATATATTGCTATACTAACCATACCCATTGTTATTCTACTTGACTCTTCTCTACACTGTAACAGTGAGAACCATGCAGAATTATGCAACATGAACAATAAAAATGATTTTATTTCAATTTGGTATTCTTCAAATGGCTCAAAATTTATTTCTCTTCACTCAGAAATGAAGTACTATACAGTGTAAGATACTACCTTAAAGATCCTGCTGGGTTACTCATTATTCTCAGGCATACTTTTGCTTGTACTAAACTAAAAAACATCAACCCTGCTCCATGGTTAGAGAGGCAGCACCTTAGTCTATCAGGTGCTAGATCTTGATAGGGTTGCCAGATATGCAAATCTTTACTGGCCACTTATGAAAAATGCATGTTGTAGGGCTGCATTTGTGCCAGTGCAGCTCTGCACCATGTATTTTTCATAAGTGGCCAGTAAAGATTTGCCTATCTGGCAACCCTAGGCAGGGGTCCTGAACTGTTAGCTTTGCAGCCAGTAAAGCTGCTCAGCCATATGTGGAACAGAGCCAGCCTCCACCTTAACATGCTCTGTGGTTACCCGCACTGTTTAGCAGGGGCAACAGGGAAGGGCTCCACACCTCATGCAACATGAGCTGCACCTTGGATGGAGTGGGGAACAAAGGCTGGATCTAACCATCCTGTTCAGCGGTGTGATGGATCTATTACACCCAGCAGCACAGTCCTGCAAATTCTCCCTCCCACTTCTGGAGGGATCAAGTCCCTGGTGCTCTGTGTTCTCCAGGTATCAAAAGGGTAATACCAAATACCAAAAGAATGAGATGTCATATGGTTTCGAAGAAAGGGTCCCAGACTAAATGGAAGAGAGGGCTGCAATCTCGAGTAAGTGGTTTGTGGATGGTGGCCTAGAATCCAGCAAATCTGTATTCTTTTTCCACCTCTGCTATCAATATAATGTTGGGCCTTGCCAAGTAGTTTATTCTCTTTGTGCCTTGCATGCTTCACATATACGAATGGAATAATTACACTTTCCCCACCTCTTTGCAAAGCGCATTGAAATCTTTAGACACAAAGCAATGCACTACTAAACAGGATTAAAATATACCATCTCCATTTTATACCCTAAGTAAAATATTTAAAACTTGTTTTAGAAGCCATTGCATCTTCAGAGGAAAAGTTGAACCTCTGAAATACAGTTCCATTAGTCAGCTAAAGGAATCAGACCTAGATAGGCCTTTCATTTTCTATTTTGTTTAAAAGTTAATTAGTTCTTAATATTACAGTTAATAAGTTAAAGAACTGTAAGCCTCCCTGAGCCTGAGGGATAAAGTGGGATAAAAAATCTAAGTAAGCAAGCAAGTAGAATTTCCCAGGAATTGATCAGTGTTTATTACAAAACTGATTAATAGGTGGAAATTCACAAAAAAATGGACTTCACAGTTTTCTGGGTAAATATCAGGGGTAATATTGGGGAAAGAAAAAAACAGAGAAAAGTTAGAGAAGGCTGTGGTGGCACTTGTGCCCAGTCGGCCCACTGTCAGTCCTGAATAGTGACAAGACGAACAGTCAGTCCTCCAAGATCCAGGGGCACTATAGAGCAGAAAGTATAGTGCAGAGAAGCTCCTGAGAGCAAGGCACAAGGAAAAAGGGCTAAAGGTAGTTAGAACTTGGGAACCGACCACTGGGCTCCAAGATAAGGAAGAGCTCTAAAATTCAAGTTGGGAAAAAATGATAAAAACTGAATAACAGATTTTGTACAATCCAGGAATTGTTCAGTAAAAATAAACAAAAATCAAGAACAAAATAGCCTCCCATTAATTTATAACCTACATTTCATTATACATCAGTGTAAAAAACGGGACTCTGATTTTCTCTCTCTCAATTAATAGTGAAGTATTCTTATCACAGCAGTGGACCTGCCAAATTGGCACACATTAAAATATTTACAGCATACCTGCAGTAGCAACAAGAACATGGGGGCCACTTCCATAGCTCAGATAGGCTATTTTTTTGCCACATAGACTATCTACTCTCCGGGGTTCAATACTGCTCTGAACGTCGCCTGTTCCCAAACAGCCACTACAGTTCGTGCCAAGTGCAAAAACCTGTTAGAAATAAGTTGTTGTTAATGTAGAAAAAATTGTATTACTACAGAAATATTTACAATTTACAATTTAAAAATAAACAGTCTTCCAGGGAATTATATTTATTCACTTACAGTACATATGGTATTGCATCTGTGTCTTATAGTTCTGACCTTAATGATAAACTTTAATAAGAGATCAAATACTGAGCAATATTCCACTTACATGTATTTCCTGCTATAGTTACCTCATCATTTTCAGTTGCATACAATACTTCATTGCCAGCGCTTCCAAACACACAGGCCTGACGAATTAATTTCAGTTCTTCTTGAGAGCAGAGAGCAAAAATTGGCCATTTTCCCACATCCAGCATCTTTAGTGCTGACAAAAACGTAGCTTGTATAGCCTGATGAATATAAAAAAAGGACATCAAATAAACACTTAGAAAAAAGGGAATGGTATTCTCATATGACATAAAGACTAATTCATACAAAACAGGAGATAAGAAGTTACCTTCCATTTTATCAAATAAGACAAAACTTTCAAGAGCAAGCTTCAAAGAGAAAGAGATTTTGAAAAAAAATAAATCACAAAGGAAGAGAAGAATTCAGGGAAAAGCACAAAAAATAGGCAAACAGTAAGACAGCCATTGGTTGTTTCCCTTATTCCAGAAATTGAAATCTCTCTCTTTCAAGATAAGATGTACAAGTTATGTCAGAACCTACAACAAACTGCTATTAGTTCTTCAGTTAACCTTTATATTAAGGTCCCATTTGTAAGTAATCTATAATGGGCTAGTTTTATTGTAATAGGTCTGAGGTATATTAGAGACAATAAAGCACATCAATGGGTATTTTCAAGCCATCACACCCTTGGGTAAGCCCCGGCCACCGAACAAACATTCTGGCAGCCAGGGCTGGGGAGGGGGCGAGGAGAAGGCAGGGGACGTGCGGACGTGGATCCGCATGGCCTCACCTCCAGCGCTCCTCAGCGCAGACCCGCCTCCTCCCTGACAGGCGGATGCAGCGACCTATGAGGCCGCCGCCCCACCTGGAACTGTTCTGGCCATCGGCCAGGGTTAGATGGAGTAGGCCTGCTCTACCACAGTCCAGGGGCACCTACGACTGTGGCAGCGCTTAACACAGAATGTGCGCT
>QEPC01012358.1:1218297-1273351 GCA_003113815.1 Sphenodon punctatus
AGCAGCTTTTCAAACCGTATTCCAAACATTCGGACTAGGTGGAAATGTGCACGCTCAGCGCATTCACACCAGCCCGGAAGTGCAGGGTTTTTAAAATCGCACTATGCCGCCGAGGCTTCTGTGCGATTTAAAGACACGTCTGAATCCGCCCTTAGTGGGATGACTCTCGCAACTGGAATGCAGGAGTCAAAAGGTATAACTTATTCCAAAAGTATAGACAAGATAAAAAGGATGAGGGAGTAGCACAGTAAGTCACAACTGTATTCACCTGCATGGAAGTCATGTTGAGAGTGCCTAGGTATGAATAAAGAGGGTGGTGGAAAATAGTCAGGGTATCATAGTGGGGGCTAGTACAGATCACCAAGCCAGGCTGAGCAAGTAGATGAGGCCTTCTTTCAGCAAAATCACAAAGGCATGAACTAGTGGTAATGTGAGACTTTAGCTACCCTCCTGTCTACTGGAAGATGAATTCTGCTAAGCATAGTATGTCAAATAAATTCTTGGCTTACATTAGTGACAACTACCTCTTTCAGAAGGTTGAGAAAGAAACTAGGGAGTCAGCTTATCTTGAACATGAGTCTAACCAATAGGGACGAATTGGTCAATGAATATTACTTATTAACATTACTTTAGATTTCTAACCCTTCTCCAAACAAGAACTTGGGGCAGTTTACAAAGTCTAAAAATAAAATATGAAAAATACAAATAAAATTAGAATAAACCCAGCTCCAAACTCTCCCACTCATCCAGTCTGCCAAGGGCTCAATGTGAATAAGCAGAGACCTGCCTTCACGGTATTTTCCACATTGGCAGTAATAGAAAAATGTAGTGAATGCAGGTCCCAGTAAATAAGCATTAAATATACAAACTGACACCAATACAATAAAACTTCCACTCTTCAGCTTACCCCACATTCCCCCATACTCCATATCCCCCATAAAAATCCCTCCTAAAAAAATCCAAATCCCCACAAACAATACTCTTCTCCCCCATGTCCGTACTCTCCCCACACCCCACAGGGGGATTGTGAAATGAAGACGTGGGAACGTTGGGGTGGAAGTGACCATGTAATATTAGAGTTCATAATCCTAAAGAAAGGCAAGGGTGACAGAACAGCCAAACATGGACCTTAAACTTCAAAAAAACTGATTTTAATAAACTCAGAGAAATAATAGGTACAATTCAATGAAGAAAGGAGTCCAAGAAGGCTGGGATTTTCTGAACAGAGGGATATTGAAGGCACAACCACAAACATTCCAAGTAAAAATAAAAATGAGAGACATCCAAAGAAACCAATGTGACTGCACAAGGAATTTATCAATAAGCAAAGAATCAAAAGGGAAACAAATAGGAAATGGAAGAAAGGACAATTCATGTATAGAGATGAGTAGCACAAACTGGCCTTCTTTCAGAAAGTAACTAGTTTAACATATGAGGGGAATCCTGTGGGACATAGCATATTTGGATTTCAGCAAAGAATATGACGACATTTTACATAAGATCTTCATTGACAAGCTGGTAAAGCGTGGGCTGGAAGACACTATAGAAACTTGGTTCACAGCTGGTTGAAGAACTGTACTCAAAGGGAGATCATCAATAGCTCATCATCAGTGTGGAGGGAGGGATTGAGTTCCTCAGGGCTCTATCATAGGTCCTGTGCTGGTCAACATCTTTCTTAACAGCTTGGATAAAGGAGTGGATGGAATACTTAGCAAGCAGGTTTGCAGATGACACAAAATGAAGGGGTAGCTACCATTTTGGAAGACAGAATTAGAATTCAAAATAATCTTGATAAGCTGGGAAACTAGGTTGAAGATTAACAAAATGAAATTCAGCAGAGATAAATGTTGAATTTATCTTCAACATTTAGGAAGGAAAAACCAAATGCACAAATGTAAGATGGGGGATAGCTGGTGTGGCAGCAGCTCACATTAAAATGATCTAGGAAGTAGGCAAACGGTTTAGGCCCTGCCTACCAGCGGGACCGCCTCGCCCCCCCGGGTGCTGGATTGACCCCTGTGGTCATCCGGGAGTGCCCTGCTTGAGGTCCCCCGGTTTTCCGGCGGGGCACACAGGAGAGGGCATTCTCAGTGGCCGCACCACAGCTGTGGAACTCCCTTCCAGTGGGGGTACGGTTGGCCCCGGACCTCCCCTCTTTTCAGAAAAGTTGTAAGACCTGGCTGTTCCGCCAGGCATTTGGTGGGGGAGAGGGGTGAAAGGATGGAGGGTGGTGATGGGGGTGGGGTGGTGATGGGGGTGCTAAATGTCGCCCTCCTTTTTGTAGTTTTTAAAATGTTTTATACTGATTTTTATTTGTGTTTTTTATATTGTAAGCTGCCCCAGGCTGCCTGATGGCAGGAGGGGCGGGGTATTAAATTGAAAAATAAATAAATAAAACTCAGGGGGGGACATGCCCCCCTCGATTTTCAGAAGCCCTACAGAACTCCTGCCCAGTTCCCACTCCTGTGCCCAACCACTATCAACAGTTACCAGTCACCTATGTCTAGGGATTGTGGCTGATAATAATGTGGCTGGAAAAAAGGCTAACGTAATTTTAGGCTGCATTAATAGAAGTATTGTTTTCAAGTCACAGGAAGTAGTAATTCTGCTGTATTCTGAACTTGTGAAACCTCATCTGGAGTATTGTGTCCAGTTTTGGGCACCTCATTAACAAAAAGACTGATAAATTGGAGTGGGTTCAGTGGAGGGCAACCAAGATGATAAAATATTTGAAAGCAAGTCCTTTGAGGAAAGGTTGGTATGTTTAGCCAAGAGAAGTGAAGATTAAGAGGCGGTATGATAACAGTCTTCAGATATCAAAGGCTGCCATAAAAAAGATGACAATGAACTGTTCTCCATTGCTACAGAGGGCACAACTAGAAATGATGGGTTCAAATTACAAGAAGGTAGGTTTCGGTAAAATATGGAAAACTTCTGTAATTAAAATTTTCAGAAAGAGCTGCTTGGAAATGGAACAGGTTGTCTAGGGAGGTTGTTGGCTCCCCATTGGTGGAGGTTTTCAGACAAAGGCAAATGATTGAGTTTGTTTGCAAATCAGATATTTGAATTCCTTAATTATGGGACATTTAACATCTCAAACAGAATGCGGCTGATCCTAAACCCCTGCATGCATGGCTTACGCACGCGCCACAGTTCCCATCATTGGGGGTGGAGGGATGAGTTACACGCACACACGCTGTGCGGGGCTTAGGATTGGCCCCAATGAACCCATGTCTTTATTTGCCCACTTTATTATTTTATTAATTTTGACATAGGATATTCCATTTAATCCTAATCTATTTCCACTATCTTTATGAATAGAGAAAAAAGGTAAAACAAAAGCAGGGAAGTAAATTGCTGTCCACTATGACTTTACATATCTCAGTAACACATAGTGGAGCACCAATCGTGAATAAGACCTTCAACTTTCACCACAGCACAGATGACAACTAATATCAACACATTCTACAGAGGACCACATAGGTGAACATTTAACTTAAGCACATAAAACCATTGATCAGATGGAGAATTATAATCCTGCTCATATGTATTACCAGAAAAATAAGTGAACTCGTACAAACTATGTATTTCTAAAAAAAAAAAAGAGAAGTTTATTGACACACACATATAAAAAGCACGTCTTCAATTTTTTTCAGTTCTATTTTGAACTAATTTTGTTCAGTGAGGTGCTCCGCATGACCACCACTCATAGTTGGTGTAACAGGGCAATAGTTATTTACAGGATCAATACCGTCAAGGGGCTAGCAAAATAGAGTATTGGCCCTTTAAGAGATTGCAACACTGGAGATAATGAGTCACCTGACCGGCACCTGGGACAGGTAGTAAAAAGCCCAGAAGCCAGTAAGTCACACAGATAGGGATCTGACAGGAGCTAATGGTGTGTGGAGCTGGCAGGATGGCTGAGAGCATTAATCAAGAGACTGAACCAACAATCCAGTGAACCCAACAAGAGACAGAGGCCCTTTTCAAACAAAACACATCCATGCACTTGAATGCTGCAGTGGGTGGATGTGCTCCCGTAAAACATGCATGCCCAACCACCTCCACCCATCATCCACCCATGGAGCAATTGGCCAAAATGACGGTTATTCCATGCAGGGGGATGCGTTGGGGATCAGTGTGCACCTGTGTGCACCAGCTCTCCCACACCACTCATGCTGCGGTGCACCCACGGACCGCTCCCGCTGCCTGTTTAAAAAGGGCCAGAGCCTGGAGAACAAGGTGTGCTCTAACAAGGATGCTAAGAAGGTTTGGCTTGGGGTGGGCTAGCTGACCGGGGTGGAAACCCCATGGGACCTACTTGTTTGTAGGAGAAGCCCTTAGCTTGGGTGGATTGGGATTGGCTGTGAGGGGGGAAAAGGGCGGCCAGTGTAAAAGACAATCTGCTAAAGCCAAACAGGGTTGAGACACAAGGTGCTAAGGTGGAGCCGAGTTGTTGTGGCTGCAGGCCAGCTAAGTCCCCATATAAGGTGCTAAAGAAGGATTGCACCCAGACCCCTGCCACAGTTGGATTCACAGTATTCCCTAAGAAATACTACAATACATAGTTGACAGTTTTAGTTGTAGGCTAGCAGGGAATGACAATGGAGTGATAAATGAGACAATAGCCCCCTAGAATCTGGGTTTCGTCCATGCAGCCCACACTCACATGTTTAGAGTGCAGAGCCTAATATATGGGCAGCCCCCTGCATGAATTTCTTGTGCGTTCAGGCAGCCCCCACTCACAGGTTTAGCTCAACAAGCCTAATAGATGGGCAGGTGTTCTTCCCTGCCATGCTCCGTCTACCAACTCCCCTCAGAAGCTGCCACACCACCAGCTGTTACTTTCTTCTGGGTTCCAACTCTGGGAGGCAGTCCAGAGCCTGCTATACCTACCCACCCATGAAGGTTCGTACCAGGGTTTATACCTACCAGCACTTGGCAGCTGGAAATAACCTTTTGCTATACACATAAGCTGACTTTATTGAAATTGCATACTTTATTGAGTGCCTAAGGTGAAAATTAAAAGCGAAAGTAAAAATTGAATGCAAAAGCAATCGGTCTTTGCATGTTGTCACTATCCAGTTTCTTGCATCCACGGCTCATGATGATGTACTGGCAGGTAGCAGCACACAGTTCTATTGGGGTCTTGCCTGCTGTGGTATTGGAAATCACCTCTTGTACCCCCTATCCAGCATCTTCTGCATTACCATGCAGTTGGGAAGGAAAACATCTCCACTTGTGAGGGCGCTCTGCACTTCTTCGAGTGCCAAAACCTTTGAGTGTCCAAACCTCTCCCTCAGCTGGTTCACATTCCCTGTACCCTGAGTCACTTGTTTCTCCAAAGAGATTCATCTCTGCCATCAGGTCAAGGCACTCCCAGTGGCCCCGCGGGTATCCTCTTGCTGTTATTAGGGCAGTGAGGAGGGAAAACGGCAGGGAAGGTCCAGCCTCCATTAGTGACGGCCTTACTCCTGGCAGCGCACAAACATCCAGAAAAGTTGCAATCTTGATCACATCCCACTGTCTCATCTTGTCTGGGGTCCCACTCTTGAACGATGAAGACTTTGGTCTCTTCCTTGGTCCAGGGAATGCAGCATTGGCAGGCAGGTCAATAGGCAGAGAGTGTCTGTGCAGTGGTGGTAGTGGTGCTGGTTGTTTCTTGGCTGTGAGTTTGAGTCATGGCCCCGGTGATGGTAATCCTCCACAAGTCTTTCCTAAGAATGCAACAGCTCAGAAAAAGCAAGCACCAGACATGAACTGCCAACCAACCATGAAGAGCTGGGAGAATGTATGTTTGAAAGTGGAGTGATGGGGCTTTAAGGCAGATGTTACATGCACACCAACGAGAGTGGAGCGAGGGGTCGGAAGGAATAGCTCTGTGAAGCACTCTAGGCAAATTCCTAGTGGACCTGTACACATGGAGGCTGTACACAATCTAATTGATGGGATGCGGACACGAGGCGCACATTAGCCTGCACAAGTCCGCATAGCAGGCTCTGCATACTCTGAGACCCTGTCATGAGTGGGGGCTGCGTGTCTAGTGGTTGACAACCACATGGCCGGTGGGGGCAAACACCTAATACACAGGCAGGTGGACCCCCACCCGGTGTAGGCTACCATCTCATTTATTAACACCCAATGGTTCGTTTCAATTATATTTTTCAATTCAATTCACTGGAGGAAAAGAGAGATTCTCTGCCATATCTTTCAACACAATGAATTAAAGCACTTTCAAACTCATTTTTAAGGAAGTAGTACACAAAGACCTTCCCCATCATTTAATATGTTAGCTTAAACATTCAGGAGATTTACCCTAAAGTCTTGATAACATGAGCAGCTGTGAAGGGCAAATCCTACCTCTGCACAAAGCCCTGCTGTAGTGTAACAAGGTACAGGAATTTGTTTCTTTATCATATTCCCTTCTAACAGAATTTCAAGCAAAATACACACCAATCTCTAGTTATTTGCATGTGCAATTGTGTGCCTTCTAATCAGTTAAGTTATACCTGGCTTAAACACATATGTTCTGCTCTTGAATCCTAATCAATTGCTTTACTTGGCATTTTCTAGCATTTTTTACCTATTTATTTGTAAAATGACTCATGACAAATCATCTTTAATTCTTAGGAAACAGCCCTTTGGATCCAGATTACTGTTGCTGAAAAACAAAATGACAAGTTATACATACGGAACAAGGCAGTTAGAAAATTAGAAATGATTATAAATATTCAAGATTTGCAAGCAGATGAGCAAGATGCAGTTCCAGTTTTATAGGCATATTGTCAGAGATTCTATATTATAAATAAATTATCAGAATTGCTCATCTACCAAAGTTTAAATTAATGAAGAAATTAAAGATAGAAAACAAACAGTTGGAGTTAATGAACAATTTTTGTGACGGAGGCGGGTGAATAATAGCAGGATCTGCCCAAGGATCTGCACAGTAGACCGTTCACTCTTGACATGAATACAAAAAATTCAAGATAGTCAAATCAATAGCAGACAGTGAAATTCTATCGAAACCCAATGGTATTATATAAAACATAATGGTAGATGAAATTCAGTGTTGATAATTACAACAATCTGAATTATACATAGGCAATGCTGGGTTCTAAATTAACTGCTACTGCCCTATATACAAAGTCCCGTATAGTCTCCGTTTTCCCCACTGGCAGCAATGTTGAAAACAGAATATACGAGGCCCTGCCTATTTTCAGCACTGGCTAGACCTTCCTTTGATTCCTGTGTTCAGCTTTTGGCTCCCCATTTCAATAGGCAGTGGTGGCATGTTCATAAGGGCAACACCCTGTCTGGCACCTGTGCTGCCACATGCCACCATAGTCCACTGCCCAGGCAGCCAGCCGTGCACAGTGTTTTTCTGCATATGTGCAGCAGCTGGCAATATGGTGGCTGCCATGTTGCTGGCTGCCACACATATGCATGGTGTCAGGAGAGGCCTACACTGTGGGAGTGGGGAATAAAGGCAGGGCCGTGAAGCCACAGCCCTGCCCAAAGCAGAAGAGGAAGGGGGGAGGGAAGCTAAGAGGGAGCAAACTGGGTATGTGCACCAGGGGTAGGTCTCACTGATAAGGAAAATCTGGAAACACAGTTTAGAACAGTACTCTTGGAGCTCCCCAAAATCCAAAGTTTGGATTTTTTTCAGACCCCCAGAAAACACTAAAAGAGAACTAGGAAGTAAAGTGGGAGCCATTTTGAAAATTGGGTGCACTCTCGGGGTGGGGGGGGAACATAATGTGCATGTGACAGAGGAACTACCCAGCCCCAAATATGCCTATTTTTCACTGCAACTGGACCCCCCGAAACCAAGTTAGGGGCTAAACCTGTTCAATGTGTACATGCAGTCTTTAGGCAAGGTCGTCAGAGGGTTTGGTGTGCGGTGTCATCAATATGCTGATGACACCCAACTATACCTCTCTTTTTCAGCTGAACTCGGCCCAGCAGTCTCGGTGCTTACCCGGTGTCTAACGGCTGTGGGGAACTGGATGAGGGCAAGCTGCCTAAAGCTGAATCCTGACAAGACAGAGGTGATGTTGGTGGGAGAGGCCGAAGGAGTGGTGGCACCCATCATAGATGGGGTCCGCCCTCCATTGGTGCCTCAGGTTCGTAGTCTGGGGGTGCTCCTGGACCTGCAGCTCCTCTTGGATGTCCAGGTGGTGGCTGTGGCGATGGGCACATTTTGCCAACTACATCTGGTGCGACGGCTTAGGCCGTATGTCTCAGACTTGGACCTTACCACCATCATCCATGCTTTTATCACCTCAAGACTAAACTACTGCAACGAGCTCTATGTGGGGCTACCCTTGGTGATAGTTTGGAGACTGCAGCTGGTGCAGGATGCAATGGCCCGCCTCCTTACGGGGACAGGTCGCCACGAGCACATTACACCAATGCTCCATCCACTAAACTACATCCTCTACACTACTACGTGGGGCTTCCCTTGACACTGGTTCGGAGGCTGAAGCTAGTACAGAATGTGGCGGCCCGTCTCCTCACAGGGACGGGTCGGCGGGAGCACATAAAGCCTGTGCTCTATACTCTGCACTGGCTGCCTATAGCGTACCGAGCCAGATTCAAGGTGTTGGTGTTGGTTTATAAAGCCCTACATGGTCTGGGCCACTCATACCTCAGGGACCGCCTCGCCCTCCACGCCTCAGAGCAATTCCTTTGGTCCACCGGGGGTGCCTTTTTGGAGGTCCCCCGTGTAAAACGGGGGGCCACAATGGAGAGGGCGTTCTCGGTGGCCGGGTCACGACTTTGGAACTCCCTCCTGGAGGAAGCCCGCTGCCCGCCTGGCCCCAGGTCTGCTGGCAATTTGTCGAGCCTGCAAGACCTGGCTGTTCACCCAGGCCTTTGAAGGGGAGGGTGGGGTAGTTGGGGGTAAATTTGGGGGTGTTTAAGATTTTTTTAAAGATGTTGTTGTAGTTTTTAGTATTTTTATTGAATTTTATTGTTGTGTATTTTTGGCCTTTTGTAAGCCGCCCCGAGATACCATAGGCATGAGGGGGGTGGCTAATAAATACAAATAAATAAATAAATAAATAAACTGGCTACCTATAATCTTCCGAGCCCGATTCAAAGTGTTGGTTTTGACCTATAAAGCCCTAAACGACCTGGATCTCACCTATCTACAGGATCGTCTCATCCTCTGCATCTTGGATCTACCCGTGCGGTCGGCTAGGAGCGTCCTCCTCAAAGTCCACCGGGTAGCAATGATGAGGAGAGTGTTCTTGGTGGCCACACTGCAGCTGGGGAACTCTCTCAGGACGGAGGTCCACCGGACTCCAGACATCTCCTCTTTCCGAAGACAATGTAAGACCTGGCTGTTCCACCAGGGCCTTGGTAAGGGAAACAGGTGATGGGTGGGGGGGGTTGGGTTTGGGGGGGTGGGAGTGGGTTTTAGCTTTGCCTTGGGTTTTATTGTTGTTTTTATGTTGTTATTTATTTTATTGTTATTTATATTGGATTGTTTTTATATTTTTGATATATTTAAAGTTGTTGTAAGCCGCCGTGAGCTGCTGTATCAGGAGAGGGCAGCAAATAAGTCAAAATAAATAAATAAATTTTAAAAAACAATTTTCCAGCAACCAGAAAATGACCACCCACAAGCTTGATAGCTGGGATACGTAATGGGGACCCCCCTCAGACATGGTGTCAGGAATCAGGGAGTCTCTAGTCCCCCCAGAATAAAGTTATTAGCAATTAATGTTGATTACATCACACTCTCAAAATGGCAGGTGGGGGAGGAACGAGCTGCCTGAGGCAGAAGGTAGCGGGGTATACATTGAATAAAATATAAACAAATGGTGCAATCTGAACCAGGGAGATCCCCAAATATGGCGCCAGAAAGAACCAAGTGTCTAGCCCCTGTGGAAGCTGAGGCCTAGTTCCAGACAGTGTCTTCAAAATCGAGGTGGGGAGGTTCTCTGGGAGGGGAGTGGGGCTAGTGGAGTAGAGCAGGAGCAGGGGGTCTGGGATCCAGGACTCCTGGGTTCTCTGGGAAGGGAGTGAGGGCTAGTGGGTTAGAGTGGAGCAAGGGGGTGTAAAAGCCAGGACTCCCCACTCTTTCTCTGGGAGGAGAGTGGGGAGTCCTGGCTTTTACACCCCCTTGCTCCACTCTAACCCACTAGCCCCCACTCCCCTCCCAGAGAAATTAGGGCTAGTGGGTTAGCGGAGGGAGGCGGGGAGCCAGGACTCCTGGGTTCTCTCTCTGGGAGAGTTGGGGGCAAGTGGGTTAGAGCAGGGGGGCTTGGAGCCAGGAGTCCTGGATTGCTTGGGAGGGGAGTGGGGTTAGTGGATTAGAGCAGGGGCTGGGAGCCAGGACTCCTGGCTTCTCTGCGAGGGGAGTGGGCTCAATATTGAACATGTATTTTTTTATTTGTATCTTCCTTGAGTGTATGTCCTTGTATACTTTCAGTGCAGGAGAACCATCTTGTGGTGAATTTTTTTTAATTTGTTTTCCTGTGTCGCTGCTATTTTCTCCATTGAATACATGTACCAGAGTCTCTTTACCCATTCAGTTTCTGTTAAGTTTTTCGTTGTTTTCCAGCTTCATGCTATAATATTCAATCCAGCTAGCGTCATAAGCGTACAAGTCTCTTGATGGTGTTTCATAAGCGGTATTGCTGGGTATAATCCCAGCAATGCTGTCTCTGGACGGAAAGGCACAGTAAGGCCCATCCAGACTCTGTGCCATAGCTGTTGTACCTTGGGGCAAGACCACCAACAATGCAGATAGGTGCCCTGCTCTCCACATCCCCTCCAGCACTGGTCAAGGCCTGAGCCATCCATTTTTTTGAAACTTAACGGGGTCAGATAATATCTTAGGGTTACCTTGATATGGGTTTCCTTCATTTCTTCATTTCTAATGAGCTTGCACAGCTGTGCATTTGGTGACCTATCCTGTCAATCTGTTGTTTGTCAAGTTTTTTCCTGGGTCTTGTTCCCATTTTTCTATATGCGTAGATGGTTTACTGGCGTTGGCCTCGACCAGCGCCCCATAGATCCTTGCTATTAAATCCTTGTTTGTGGTGTGGCTGAGCAATGTTTTTTCTAGTGATGTAAGTTTTGTAGAGTAGTGTTGTATTGTTTTTATCAGTAAATATGTTTTTTAATTGTAGATATTGCAGGGTGTCTATTTTGGTTTTGGTTGTTTTTTGCAATTCTTGCAGTGAGGTAAAGTGACTGTCCTTGAATAGTTGTTCCGCTCTGTATATACTACACTTGGTTAATGTTTTTCTCAGTTCATTTGCTATGTTACCTCTCCTCAATGCCTGTGTGTTTATGGGTGTGTACAGCGATGCTTCTAGAGACATTTTAAAAATTTTTTGTGTCTGGTGCCAATGCATATGCAAATGGGTGATCTAATATTTTCTTTGATTTTGCTTTTTCGTGATTAGTTATCATTTCTTGTAGGTTTGTATTTTCGAATAGGTTTTTTCCTATTTCTATCCACGCGGTATTTATTGTGGGATGGTACCAGTACCTTAATGTTCTGAGCCTTTGCCATGCTGCCACCTTATTGCGAATCTGGTTTAATATGGGGGGGAAATTCGCTTTATATAATTTAGTGTGGTCTTTTGTAATGTTTACGCCTAAGTATTTAAATTGGGGCTCAGTGATCGCAAAAGGTGTTTGGTCCGCTATAGCTTGTGCCCATTGCTTACTTTTTGTAAGTATAAGTGCCTGCAATTTTGGGGGGTTTAGTTTTGTATCCTGAGACTTTGCTGAATTGGTTTATAAGTGAAAGGATTTTTGGTACTGACGTATGTGGCTTCGTGACACATAGCAGCATATCATCTGCAAATAGGGATAGTTTGTGTTGTGTTTGTCCAATTTGAATCCCTGTGATCTCTTGATCTTGCCTTATGGCGCATGCTAGGAGTTCTAGGGTAATATTAAATAGTAAGAGGGATACTGAGCAGCCTTGTCTAGTTCCTCTTGTTAGGGGGAATGAGTCTGATAATTTTCCATTAATAAATAATCATGATCTTGGATTTAAATTAATAGCTTTAATTGCACTCATGAAGTTGCCTTTAATTCCCATGTGTTCTAGTACTTTATATAGACACTCCAGCTCCACCCTATCAAAGGCCTTCTCCGCATCTGCTGCCAGTATTAATGTTGGTAGTTGGGTTTTTGAGCTGCGTATATCAAATTGACTGTCCTTCTTATATTATCTATTCCTAGTCTGTTTGGGATGAATCCCGTTTGATCAGTGTGAATTACCTGGGCAATTATTGCTGCCAGTCTGTTAGCTACTGTTTTTGTGAATATTTTATAATCTGTGTTTAGTAGTGATATTGGTCTGTAGTTACTGCATTCTTCTACATCTCTGCCTGGCTTGGGTATTAAAGTTATAACTGCTTCGTAAAAAGAAGCTGGCATTTTTTGAGTACTCATGATGTTGTTAAGTGTATTTGCTAGGTGTGGGATGATAATTTTGCAAAATGTCTTGTAAAATTCTGCGGGCAGACCATCTGGTCTACTAGTTTTATTCCTTTTTAAATCCTTAATTGTTCGCTTTATTTCTTTATCTGTTATCGGGGAATTCAGATATTTTAGTTGGTCTATATTAAATTTGGGAATTTTATATTTACTAATGAATTCTTTTATTTTTTCAGGGTCTGGATTCGAGGATGTATAGAGTTTCTGATAGAACTCCACGAACGCTTTTTGTATTTCCTACTGCTTACTTGTTTTACTACCATCCTGGAGCTCAATTATTGGACTAGCTGCTTTTTTTCTTTTGTTTTTTGTGAATTGAGCTAAAACTCTTCCTGGCTTGTTGCAATTTTGAAAATAAAAGCTTTTAATTTTTCTCAATTGTTGTGTGATTTTTTTGTGTTTCTATTGTTTCTATCTCGCTGCATAGTTTTTGGATTTCTACTTGCTTGCTTTTAGTGGGAAACCTACTGTTTTCTATTTCTAAACGCTTTAATTGAGTGAGGAGGGCTTCATTCCTTCCTCTTCTCATTCTGTTCATTTGTGCTTTTATGGCTATGAACTTACCCCTCATCACTGCCTTCATTGCTTCCCAGTGTGTTTGGGGAGATTGCACTGAGCCTATGTTTGTGTCAAAATATTCCTTGAGATCTTCCTCAATCTGATCTTTTATCCATTCACTTTTTAGTATTCCCCTGTCTAGCTGCCAGCTATGGCACTCCGGCAGTGAGGATGTGTTCCAGTTAAACTTGGTTACTAATGCATTATGGTCTGAAAAGGTAGCGGGTATTATCTCACTTTTTAAACGTCTGTGTATTGTATCCTTTTCCAGTATCAAATTATCTATTTTTGTGTATGTGTTATGCCTATTTGAGTGGAATGTATAGCTCCTCGCTGTGGGGTTGAGGCATCGCCAAGCATCTATGAGATCATGCTGGACTAAAGTCGCTGCTATGTGTTTCTGGGCATATGTGAGTTGCGTTTTGGTGGAATGATCTAGTGTGGTCATTGGGGAGTTGAAATCTCCCTGAATAATTAACATTCCCTCTGTATGCTGAGCTATTAAGGGTATATACTTTTGAAAGAATTGATGTGTGTTCTCATTCGGTGCATACAAGTTAACTAATGTTACCAACTGAGTTCTGAGTATCCCTTTTATTAATAGGAACCTGCCTTCTTTATCTTTTTTCTGTTCTGTTAGCTTAAAATCAGTTGTGTTTGTAAATCCTATTAGGACTCCTGCTTTCTTCTTTCTCCCACATGCTGTGTATATTTCTCCCATTCCTCTAAATGTAAACCTTCCCAAGTCTTTGTGGACCAAGTGGGTTTCTTGTAGAAAAAAACCCTCTGTTTCCTGATCCATGATAAATTCTGTCACTTTCTTTCTTTTTACCGGGTGATTCAGGCCCTTAACATTCAGGGAGAGAAATCTTATGGTTTTACCTATTGTTGCTGCCATTAGGGTGTTTGTGTTTTTTGTTTTGTTTTGTTTTGTTCCTTCCTGATGGATGATCTCGTTATACTGTTCAGTGCTGGGAGTGTATACAAGGGTTGTGGAGTATTTATGTCCCTCTTTCTTTTTTAGACCTGACTTAACTACCAGTAACTTGAACAACATTAACAGCTTATAGCCATTTAACCACAGTAACATTGCATTGTTAGGCACCATGTGCCTAATGGAAATATAGTCTTCCATTTTTTTCCCACTCTAGTGGGTACTTTTGGTTTTTTTTAAAGTGTTTTCAATATTTTATTTTCTCCTCCTCCCCCGGCAATTTTTTGCATATTTGTTCAGTTTTAAATAGCGCTAGTTGAGTACATTGATATAAGCATTGCTATACAAGTAAACCTTTAACATTTCAGATCTTTAAACCTCTAACCCTTTTTTTTAAAAAGTGTTATAGTCTGCCTGCCTTGCTTTGTAGGTAGACATTGTTTTAACCCTTTGTATCTTTGTCCTTTTGAAGTCTACCTGAGGAGCAAGTTATTCATAACCTGTGCTGTGAGGATTCAGCTGTCTTCTCTTCTGTTTTGCTGGTCTGGCTTATGTGCTTGTAGAAAAATTTCCAGGTCTGCGGTGTCTTCAATCACCTTTCTTCTGCCATTTATCAGGATTACTAATTTAGCTGGGTGCCATAGTTTGGGTTTGAGCCCCCTATCGTTTAACTCAGTATAGTATTTTGACCATGCTCTGCGCCGAGTCACCGTGTCTAGTGCATAATCAACTTGAATTCTGATTTTGCTGCCTTGGTATTCTAGCAATTGTCTTTTTTTCCTAGTCTCTGCCAGAATAGCTTCTTTGTCTTTGTATTTCAAGAATTTAATTATAATGGCTCTGGGTTGGTCTGAGTCTTTAAGTTTGGGCCTCAATGTCCTATGAGCCCTCTCTATTTCAACACTGTGCAGTTGGGGTAGGTCTGGGAAATTTTTCTGAAAAATCTGTTTAAGCATCTCTTGCATTCCCCCTGCTTCACTGTTTTCCTTCACGCCCATAATGCGCAGACTGCTGCGCCTGAATCGATTTTCCAGGTCCTCGCACTTAACTCGCAGCAGGTGTAGGGATTCTTTTATTTTTGCCAGGTCACGTTCAGTACTCAGTGCCTAGTTCTCTAAGTTGGAGGTTCTTTCCTCCACTTGGTCCATTCTTTTAGCCATATTCTCCAATTTTTTATTTCCCTCCTCCACTGCTTTGTTCATTCTATTGATTTTTTCTAAGACCTCATTTTTATCTTTTTGAGCTTCTGCTCGTGAGGCCTTTATTTCTAATATTGTGGCTATAGTGGGCTGTTCCTCTGTTTCTGAGTCCCTCGGGGCGCTGGGGAGGGCCGCGGCCGCCATCTTAACACTCACCCACAGCTGCTTCTTGCACCCCCATGGCTGCACGTTTCTGCTGCCAGAGTCGAGTGAGTGGTCCTTTTTCCACTGCTTTTTTGGGTGGGCCCATGCCCAAGACGTTCCCTCCACTTGTGCTTTCTTTTATTTTTTACTGTTGAGGTTTTTTTCTTTGTTTTTGTTGCACTAAAGCGGGTTTGCTGGGGGAGCGCGGTTTCGGCGCGACTGGCTACTCGCACATGCGCATTGCGCCCCCCTTGAACATGTATTTTCATCTTCATTCTTTCCAAGTACAATTGTTTAATTTTGTAAAATTCCTTTACTGTAAATAAAACTCTAATTATAAATACTTTACTGTAACTGAAATCCTTTAATCCTTTTGTTGTGAATAAAATCCTTTCACACCACCAACCTCTGCACTGGAGGGAGCAGAGAACTCCTTAACACTTGCTTTGCTGGAGCCACACTCACACTCTTCTCCAGCTCCTGGGTGGGGTGGGCAGGGTCAGTTCCAGATATTCTGACAATTTGGACAAAGTGCATTTGCTACCCCAGGGGTGGGAAACCTTTTCTTTCTGGGGGCCATTTTTAAAATTAGTAAAAGCTCCAAAATATAAAAGCTGTGGGTAGGGGGTGTGGTAATGGGTGTGCTCAACAAAAAATGGGGTCCAGAACATGGATCTTTGCCATGGGTCTGTCTCCTTGTGTGCATACCTTCATCTCTGCTCATGTAACCTGAGGACAGTTTCAGTGGTTTGGTGAAGGAACTGGGGAGGTGGACGTGAGGAACAGTCACCCAGCGCTGAAAGTCATCCAGCTCTGGGGAGCGGCAGGTGGGTAACAGCTACACACAATGCAGCACATGGAACTGTCACCCAGGACTGAAATGCAGCCCCTTCTGGGGAGGGACTGGTGGTAACAGCTGCACACAATGCTGCACAGGGAACAGTCACCCAGCACTGAAATGAAGCCCCCTCTCGGAGGGAGCGGTGGGTAACATCCACACACAATGCTGAACAGGGAACAGTCACCCAGCACTGAAATGCAGCCACCTATAGGGAGGGGCAAGTGTGTAACAGTCACATACAATGCTGTACTGGTTACAGTATCAAGCACTGAAATGCAGCCGCCTCTGGGGAGGGACTGGTGGGTAATAGCTACACACGACGCTGCACAGGGAACTCAGTCACAGAGTACTGAATTCATCCCCCTCCAAGGAGGGGCGGATGGGTAACAGCCACATTTGCCCCCTAAAATCTCTTGATTTTGATAGTCCCCCTGTCAGATGACATGCAGATCCTTCTCTTAAAATGGACACCACGTTCTCATTGCCAACGTAGAGCAAGAGAAGTGACTACTTTTATTTTTTTCCAAAAGGCTGTGAGTTTGTAAAATAATTAAATCAACTTCAAAATCATGAGATTTTTATTTATTTATTTAACAAATTTATATCCTGCAACCTCCTGCTAATAGCAGCTTGGGGCAGCTCACAATTACACTTAAAAGCATAAAATACAATATCATATAAATATAAATATAACAAAAAATATTATAAAATTCACATGGTGATGTTTAAAAGAAAGCATGTCCCCATCCCCCAACCCCTTACCCATCTCCCCCACTAAAAGCCTGGCGGAACAGCCAGGTCTTGCACTGCTGTCGAAAGGAGGGGAGGTCCGGGGCCACACGGACCTCTGCGGGGAGGGAGTTCCACAGCCTTGGTGCAGCCACCGAGAACGCCCTCTCCATAGTCACCCCCCGAGATACTCGGGGGACTTCAAGAAGGGCACTTCCAGTTGACCTCAGGGGTCGATCTAGAGCCTGGGGAGTGAGACAATCCCACAGGTAAGTAGGGCTTTATAAGTAAGTACCTTATAAAGGTACTTTCTGGGCCCCTTGAATTGGGCCCAGAAGACTATAGGCTATAGGCAGCCAGTGCAAAAAACAGAGCACTGGTGTAATGTGTTCACAGTGACCCATCCGCATTAGGAAACGGGCCGCCGCGTTCTGCACCAGCTGCAGCCTCCAAACCATCATCATGGGTAGCCCCTCAGAGTGCACTACAATAGTCTTGAGGTGATGAAAGTATGGATGATAGTGGCAAGGTCAGAGTCTGAGACGTACAGCCGAAGCTGCTGCACCAGGTGTAATTGGTGAAATGTGCAGAGCTTGGAATTGAGGAGCACCCTCAGACTATGAACTTGAGGGACCAGTGGGGGGCAAACCCCATCAATGATGGGGGATGCCAACCCCACCGCCCTCCCACCAACTTCACCTCCATCTTGTTCGGATTCAGCTTCCAACGGCTCACCCTCATCCAGTCCCCCACAGCCGTCAGACACCAAGTAAGCACCAATCGGGTCTAGATCAGATGAAAGAGAGAGGTAGAGTTGTGTGCCATCAGTATATTGATGATGCTGAACACCAAACCGTCTCACGACTTCACCCGACTGCATATACACGTTGAACAGGAGAGGGGACAGAATAGAACCTTGCGGAACTCCACATGAGAGGTCCAGGGGGGACAAAGAACAGTCCCCCAGTACCACCTGCTGAGTTCTGCCAGCCAGGAAGGAACGGAGCCATTCAAGAACAGTTCCACCCACCCTGGCTCGGTCCTGCAAGCGAGTCACCAGCATCTCATGGTCAACAGTGTCAAAGGCAGCCGAAAGATCCAACAGAAGCAGAAGGGTCTATCGGCCCTGATTCAATTCACGGCGAAGGTCGTCGATCAAGGTCACAAGCGGTCACCCCTCCAGGTCTGCACCTGCTGCTGCTGCCGCTGCTACCGCCACCGCAGCCGCTACCATCACTGCCTCTTGGCAGCTCGACAGGGTCAAGCTGCCCGGCCCAGGTGACATCCACCCCCTCCCCCTGTTGGAGGAAGGGGCGGGGCCCACACTCAGCAACAGACTTCCAGCTCAGCGAGGCCAAAAGCCACTTGCTGCCCGGCGGCATCGCAGGCAATGCGCTAAAGGGCCCTTAGGCATGGCCCTTAATGGGGTCTGGACAGGCAAGGGTGGGGCAGGCAAGGGTTGGAGCGACAGTGGCATCGCTATCATACTGAAGCCGACAGATTGCGGCATAGAGCCAGTTTATGAGCATATGTCGAGGCTATGAGGGCAACGAAAAAAGCTTTTTCGCTGCTCTCATAGCATCTGCAAAATCTCACCCAGTGGAGCTTTTGTGGGTGGTGCAGGGGCTGGTCAGTCTGGCCTCCCTCCATCCTGGAGTGGAGTAATCTACAGCACGCTGTGATAGGTTTGTGAATTATTTTCTGGATAAAATCGCTTGTATTTACGATAATTTCAACGCTGCACTTATTACACTAGGAGAACCAGAGGTTATGGAAGTCACACCTTGTCCAGTTTTATGGGATCAATTTCAGTTCGTGACACCCACTGATGTGGTCAGGACCCTTGGGGCTGTTAGGGCTACCTCTTGTGAATTAGATCCATGCCTGTCTTGGCTAATTAAATCTTGCAAAGAGACAATGGGGCCGTTGCTGGCAGGGGTCTTGACCGCATTGGTTTTCTTGATCCCTCTCAGTCGAGATTTCATCTGGATTATGGCACAGAGACTGCGCTTGTGGCCTTGATGGATGATCTGCGCCGGGAGATGGACCAGGGCCATTCGACCCTGTTGGTCCTATTAGATTGGTCCGCTGCCTTTGATACGGTTGATCACAAGATGTTGGTGGCACGCCTGCAGGGCTGTGCAGGGGTGGGCGGGACTGTTCTTGAATGGTTCCACTCGTTCCTGACTGGGAGAACCCAGCGAGTGGTACTCGGGGAATGTTTTTCATCATACCGAGACCTTGTGTGTGGTGTCCCGCCTCTTGTTCAACATATATATGCAGCATCTCGGTGAGACGATCAGGAGGTTTGGCGTACGGTGTCACCAATATACTGATGACACCCAGCTATACCTCTCTTTTTCAACAGACCCAGACCCCACAGTCTCCGTGCTTACTCGATGTCTGACGGCTGTGGGGGATTGGATGAGGGCTAATTGACTGAGGTTGAATCCTGGCAAGACGGAGATGATGCTGGTGGGTAAGGCGATGGAGTTAACGGCCCCCATCATAGATGGGGTCTGTCCTCCACTGGTTCCCCAGGTGTGGAGTCTGGGGATACTCCTCGATGCGAAGCTCCGCCTGGATGCTCAGGTGGAGGCTGTGGTGAGGGGTGCCTTTCGCCAACTACATCTGGTATGTCGAAAAAATACCTTAGGCCGTACATTTCGGACTCTGACCTGGCCACCATCATCCATGCTTTCATCACCTCTAGACTACACTATGGTAACGCACTCTATGTGGGGCTACCCATGGTGACGGCCCGGAAGCTGCAGCTGGTGCAGAATGCTGGTGGGACTGGGCCGCTGGGAGCACATTACACCAGTGCTCCAGTCTCTGCACTGGCTGCCAATAGTCTTCCGAGCCCAATTCAAGGTGTTGGTTTTAACCTTTAGAGTCCTAAACGGTCTGGGCCCTGCCTATCTGCGAGACCGCCTCACCCCCCCGGGTATTGGACCAGCCCTTGCGGTCATCGAGGGATGCCCTTCTTGTGAGCCCCCCAAATCTTCTGAGGGGCCACGCAGGGAAGGGTGTTCTCGGTGGCCACACCGAGGCTGTGGAACTCCCTTCCAGTGGGGGTGCGTCTGGCCCCGGACTTTCCCTCCTTTCGTAAAAGTTGCAAGACTTGGCTATTCCGCCAGGCGTTTGGTGGGGGAGATGGGTAGAGGGTGAGAGAGGAGAGGGATGGGGGTGTAGTAATATATTTTATAATGTTATGATTTTAATTGTTGAGCTATGTTGTTGTGAGCCACCCCGAGCTGCCTGTGGCAGGAGGGGTGGGATATTAAATGTTTTAAATAAATAATAATAAATAAATACGCGCAGTCTCAGTGTCATAATCCGGATGAAAGCTGGACTGTGAGGGATCCAGAAACCTGATGTGGTCTAGATGCTCCTGCAGCTGCTGATCCAAAACCCATTCAATAACCTTCCCTAAAAAGGGAAGGCTAGAGACTGGCCGATAGCTGGCAGGGGAGTCAATGTCAAGTGATGGTTTCTTGAGCAGTGACCACACCACCGCTTCCTTGAGGCAGCTCGGCACTCAAAGGAGGACGGGCACAGGTCCAGTTCGCAAGAGGTGGCTCTAACTGCCCCAAGAACATCCCCTGCATCCGCAGGCGACACCCACTGGAACTGATCCCACAAAACTGGACAGGACGGGGTTTCCATAACCTCTGGTTCTCCTATTATATCAAGCGTGATGTCGAAGTCGAGGTGAATACAAATGATTTTATCTATGAAGTAATCAACGAACATGTCACAGAAAATTCCAGTGGGAGGCCAGACTGACCAGCCCCTTCACCACCTGGAAAAGTTCCACTGGACGCAACTTTGCAGATGCTATGAGGGCAGCAAAGAACCCCTTATTTGCTGCCCACACAGCCACAGCATAGACTTTTAAACTAACTCTATGCCATAATCTGTCTGCTTCAGCACGAGTACGGTGTCACCATCGCTCCAACTGCCACCCTTCCCACTTCAGCTGCCGCAGATCCCCCATAAACAAAGGAAGCCTGTGGTGCTGATGCTTAGGAAGCGGATGCCTAGGAGACATTCGGTTGATGGCCTCAGTCAGCAACATGTTCCAAAGAGCCACAAAGTCATTGAGCGAACAATCGTCAAGATCAGAGGGTAATTTCCCCAAGAGCATTCCAGAACCACTCTGGTTCCATTAGTTCCAACCAAACTGGTTCCACATCTCTCCAGGGGCTGACATGCACCAGGAGACAGGCCCGTAGGCGGTAGTGATCCATCCATAACAAGGGCATCGCTGACAACTCCCCCATTAACGGACCCCCCCGCTCAAGGCTAGTGCAAAAAAACAGGTCCAAGGTACCTGGAGAAAAGTATTTGTTACGGTTAGTGGAGGTTTTTAGGAGATTTGAGGGTTCTGTATTCATTGTTTAAGCTAGGGAAGGGCATTTTCCCCCTAAATTTCATGATTTTGAAGCTCATCTCATGATTTTTAAAAGGCTTGAGACTTGTGATTTTGGGAAACTTCTGGGACCCAGGTCAGGATGAGGCACACAGATAGTTCTCCAACTCAGAATCCCTGCTCTCCTTGCCAACTTAGAGCATGAGGAAGTGACTAGTTTTATTTTTTCGAAAGGGTTGTGACTCCTTACAATCACAAGATCAGCTTCAAAATTATGAGATTGTTATGGAGGAAAGTATTCATTAAGGTTGGGATAGGTGTTTTAGGAGATTTGATGGTCTTGTATTCATTGTTTAAGTTAGGGAAGAATATTTGCCCCCTAAAAATGTCTTGATTTTGATGGGCCCCCAGTCAGATGACAAGGCACGCATATCTTTCTCTAAGATGGACACCCCATTTTCATTGCCGGCTTAGAGCAAAGCTGGCACCACCACCCAAACATAACTGTGCAGAGTGCACAGGAGCAAACCAACCACCCAAAACCACAAGGCAAGGCAAAGCTTGGCACCCCTCTCCACAAACATAAAAGTGCAGTGTGCAGGGGCACACCAACCACCCAAAACCACACAGCAAGGCAAATCTGACACCCCCCCTCCCCAAACATAAAAGTGCAGACCACCCCAAACCACACACACGTCCTCCTCCCTTCACACACACACACACACCAAACAGCCCCCTCCATCCCCAAAGAAATCCACCCACCACACACACCTCCCCCACTTCACACTTATCTTCACTGCTCACCAGCTGCTGCTCCTCCAAGCATCAGGCTTCCTCCCCTGCTCCCCCAGGGAGGCTTTGCTAAGCACCTATTCCTGTCGGCTCCTGCCAACAAGTCAACAGGGAATGCTGCTTAGAAAAGCCTCCCTGTGGGGCACAGAACCTGCTGGGAGGCTGGGGAAAGGACATCGGGGAGGCATCCTCCCCACTGCCCCAAAACCCCAAGGAACACCCAGCCTCCCTGCAGGTCCTGTGCACCGTGTGGGAGGGGAGCTTCTCTCCCGCCACCCTCCCTGCACAGGTCCTCTTCACTGCCAGAGAGGTTTTTCTAAGCAGCTTTTCCTGTTGGCTCCTGGCAGCAAGCCGACAGGGGGAGCTGCTTATAAAAGGCCACAGGCAGTGCACAGAACCTGTTGGGAGGCTCCAGAAGAGATGTCCTTCCTACAGGTTCTGTGCGCCACACAGGCGGGGTTCTTTTAACCAGCCCTCCTCCTTTCACTCCTGGCTCCACATCAGCAGCGATCAGCTGTTGCGCTGGCGCACTGCCAGGAGCTGACAGGGGAGTGCTAGTTAGAAAAGCCTCCCCGCCACACAAGGAGACAGGAGCAGGCACAGGAAGTGGCGTCACAGGGCAGGGGTGACAGGGAAGGTGTCTCCCCTGAGGCCCCAAAACCCCAAGGGGCAAGCAGCGTGGCAACAGCTAATCGGGACTGCTGTGCGGCCAAGAGCCAACAGTACAGACACAATGTTATGGCCTTTCTCATAGACATCAATGGGTTTTGGATCTTAAAAACCACGGCATGGTTTTAAAAAACTCAAAAGCCAGAATATCAAGGGAAATGCCCCTTAATCAGATAGCACCACCAAATGCCAATGCAATCTTTCAGCATTAAGTACTGAGTGAGGGATAACAAAAAAGCTTCTAAAACCCAGAAGTAAAACCATTTTCTGGTCTGCACCTTTCAACCGCTATAACCTTTTTGACGCTTATCCAATTTGCATGCAATTTGGACAGGTGGTACCCCACACTCCAGCAACTCTACCTGCCAAATGTCAGACCAATAGGATAATTGGTGACAATCTTATACTCAATAGAATGTTCAGACTTAATAATGGAGAATGCACTCTAGCCTTAATGATGGAGCGCTACTACCACTCCATAATAATTTTATGCAGGGGCGTTGCTAGCTACTGAAAATATTCAGGGTTTGGGTCCAAGAAATTACTAAGGGACATACTAAAACTATTATATTATTAATTTCATTAATTATTATTATTATTATTATTAAAACTATTAACATGGAATGCCCACTGGAAACACTGTCAATACCAATGTCAATAATGGAAATATACAAATGTCAATATTATTATTATTATTATAAACATTTGTATAGCACCAGCCATGTACCTGGTGCTTTACAGAACAAAGATAAAGACATGGTCCCTGCCTACGGCTTACAATCTAAAAAGACAAGAAGGGGGCGACAAGGAAAGGGGACAAAAGGAAGACAAGGGAGGAGCAAACAAACATGCAAGTGGCTGCAAAGTCTCAGGTGTGCACGCTTGGCTTGGTTACAGTTAGGCAGGAGTCTGCATAGGAGGGCAGACCCGTAAGTATTAGGGGGAAAACAACTAGCAGGCATTGGGAAAGGCAGCATGGAAGAAGTGGGTCTTGAGGAGGGATTTGAAGGTGCGGAGGGAGGGGGCAAGGCGGATGTGGGTAGGGAGGGAGTTCCAGGTATGGGGGGCAGCGAGGGAAAAGGGACGAAGGTGGTTAGGGGAGCATAGGAGATGGGGGAGAGTGAGGGAGGGGACAGAGGAGCGGAGAGCATGTGCAGGAGTGCGTAAGGAGATTAGGGCTGAGAGATGCGGGGGAGCTTGGCTGTGAAGCGTTTTATAGGTGAATACCAGGAGTTTAAACTGGATGCGTTCGGGAAGGGGGAGCCAGTGGAGAGAGGAGAGGCTGCACATGGTCAAAACGACGGGCTGAGTGGATGACCTTGGCAGTGGAGTTTTGGATGGNCAATCACAAGATCAGCTTCAAAATTATGAGATTGTTATGGAGGAAAGTATTCATTAAGGTTGGGATAGGTGTTTTAGGAGATTTGATGGTCTTGTATTCATTGTTTAAGTTAGGGAAGAATATTTGCCCCCTAAAAATGTCTTGATTTTGATGGGCCCCCAGTCAGATGACAAGGCACGCATATCTTTCTCTAAGATGGACACCCCATTTTCATTGCCGGCTTAGAGCAAAGCTGGCACCACCACCCAAACATAACTGTGCAGAGTGCACAGGAGCAAACCAACCACCCAAAACCACAAGGCAAGGCAAAGCTTGGCACCCCTCTCCACAAACATAAAAGTGCAGTGTGCAGGGGCACACCAACCACCCAAAACCACACAGCAAGGCAAATCTGACACCCCCCCTCCCCAAACATAAAAGTGCAGACCACCCCAAACCACACACACGTCCTCCTCCCTTCACACACACACACACACCAAACAGCCCCCTCCATCCCCAAAGAAATCCACCCACCACACACACCTCCCCCACTTCACACTTATCTTCACTGCTCACCAGCTGCTGCTCCTCCAAGCATCAGGCTTCCTCCCCTGCTCCCCCAGGGAGGCTTTGCTAAGCACCTATTCCTGTCGGCTCCTGCCAACAAGTCAACAGGGAATGCTGCTTAGAAAAGCCTCCCTGTGGGGCACAGAACCTGCTGGGAGGCTGGGGAAAGGACATCGGGGAGGCATCCTCCCCACTGCCCCAAAACCCCAAGGAACACCCAGCCTCCCTGCAGGTCCTGTGCACCGTGTGGGAGGGGAGCTTCTCTCCCGCCACCCTCCCTGCACAGGTCCTCTTCACTGCCAGAGAGGTTTTTCTAAGCAGCTTTTCCTGTTGGCTCCTGGCAGCAAGCCGACAGGGGGAGCTGCTTATAAAAGGCCCCAGGCAGTGCACAGAACCTGTTGGGAGGCTCCAGAAGAGATGTCCTTCCTACAGGTTCTGTGCGCCACACAGGCGGGGTTCTTTTAACCAGCCCTCCTCCTTTCACTCCTGGCTCCACATCAGCAGCGATCAGCTGTTGCGCTGGCGCACTGCCAGGAGCTGACAGGGGAGTGCTAGTTAGAAAAGCCTCCCCGCCACACAAGGAGACAGGAGCAGGCACAGGAAGTGGCGTCACAGGGCAGGGGTGACAGGGAAGGTGTCTCCCCTGAGGCCCCAAAACCCCAAGGGGCAAGCAGCGTGGCAACAGCTAATCGGGACTGCTGTGCGGCCAAGAGTCAACAGTACAGACACAATGTTATGGCCTTTCTCATAGACATCAATGGGTTTTGGATCTTAAAAACCACGGCATGGTTTAAAAAAACTCAAAAGCCAGAATATCAAGGGAAATGCCCCTTAATCAGATAGCACCACCAAATGCCAATGCAATCTTTCAGCATTAAGTACTGAGTGAGGGATAACAAAAAAGCTTCTAAAACCCAGAAGTAAAACCATTTTCTGGTCTGCACCTTTCAACCGCTATAACCTTTTTGACGCTTATCCAATTTGCATGCAATTTGGACAGGTGGTACCCCACACTCCAGCAACTCTACCTGCCAAATGTCAGACCAATAGGATAATTGGTGACAATCTTATACTCAATAGAATGTTCAGACTTAATAATGGAGAATGCACTCTAGCCTTAATGATGGAGCGCTACTACCACTCCATAATAATTTTATGCAGGGGCGTTGCTAGCTACTGAAAATATTCAGGGTTTGGGTCCAAGAAATTACTAAGGGACATACTAAAACTATTATATTATTAATTTCATTAATTATTATTATTATTATTAAAACTATTAACATGGAATGCCCACTGGAAACACTGTCAATACCAATGTCAATAATGGAAATATACAAATGTCAATATTATTATTATTATTATAAACATTTGTATAGCACCAGCCATGTACCTGGTGCTTTACAGAACAAAGATAAAGACATGGTCCCTGCCTACGGCTTACAATCTAAAAAGACAAGAAGGGGGCGACAAGGAAAGGGGACAAAAGGAAGACAAGGGAGGAGCAAACAAACATGCAAGTGGCTGCAAAGTCTCAGGTGTGCACGCTTGGCTTGGTTACAGTTAGGCAGGAGTCTGCATAGGAGGGCAGACCCGTAAGTATTAGGGGGAAAACAACTAGCAGGCATTGGGAAAGGCAGCATGGAAGAAGTGGGTCTTGAGGAGGGATTTGAAGGTGCGGAGGGAGGGGGCAAGGCGGATGTGGGTAGGGAGGGAGTTCCAGGTATGGGGGGCAGCGAGGGAAAAGGGACGAAGGTGGTTAGGGGAGCATAGGAGATGGGGGAGAGTGAGGGAGGGGACAGAGGAGCGGAGAGCATGTGCAGGAGTGCGTAAGGAGATTAGGGCTGAGAGATGCGGGGGAGCTTGGCTGTGAAGCGTTTTATAGGTGAATACCAGGAGTTTAAACTGGATGCGTTCGGGAAGGGGGAGCCAGTGGAGAGAGGAGAGGCTGCACATGGTCAAAACGACGGGCTGAGTGGATGACCTTGGCAGTGGAGTTTTGGATGGTGATAAGGGGGGACAGGTGAGAGCGAGGGAGGCCAGCAAGGAGAAGGTTGCAGTAGTCGAGGCGAGCAATGTAATAGAGCTGCATCCCTGACAGGAAGGGGGATTGGGGAGAGGGTTAAATGACAAAGAGAAGGATAGGGAAAGTAGGCAGAATGACAAGATAGGAAGTTATGGAGGAAGCCAGGAGTGGGTGGAACAACAGGGAGGAGGTTACGGGAAGAAGGTGGAAGGCAAGGGATTTAGTGGAATGACAAGAAGGAGGCCATGGGGAGGTGGAATGACGAGGAAGCCGTGAAGAACAGGTCAAATGTCAAGATACTGGATGGAATGACAGGAAGGAGGTTACAGGGAGTAAGGTCATAGAAAGACAAGGAATGACAAGGGATTGGGTGAAATATAAGCAGAGATAGTATGGACGATAGGTAGAATGACAAGGAAATGGACAGAACCAGGAGGGGGTTAAGAGAGATGGGGTGTAATGACGAAGGACTTGATAGAATAACAAGAAGGAGATAATATAGAATGGAGGAACTGATAAGGGACAAGGTGAAATGGCAAGGAGTGAGGAACATTTGGAAGGGCACATTTTGGGGGCCTTGGGTGGTGCGTCTGTAGAGAAGGGCAGTTGTATCCAGGGTCCATCCAACCAAACTACACCCTTGTTTGAGACCTCAAAGAGGAAAGCAGCTCAGATTACCTTCTCTGTGATACTGACTGCTGGTATTACATACATTTTAAAAAATGAAGCAGTGGTAGCAAGATTGGAGCCTTAAAGAGTGTGTGTCAGTTTCCACAAGTGGTAGCAGGATTGCAGCCTTAATGAGTATGTGTCTGTTTCCACACAGCTATCTAGTATGGAAGATGCTACTACAACTTTTAGACGCAAAAGTGTTACATTCAGGGCCGGCCCTACCACGGGGCAGTCACCCCAGGCCCCGGGGAGAGGCGAGGCCTCTGCTTCTCCCTCACTCCGCGGGTGGCCCCTCTCCCCCGCCTGTCAGTCTCTCAGCCAGGGGAAATGGGGGAGAGGCAGGGCTGACACAGCCAGGCAGTGGAGGGGGGGGCAGTGGACCTTCCGGTGGCGGCAGGCAGCATGGCGCGGCAGATTTAATCTGCTGTCGCGGTGCCCACCCCACCTGAGGCTCCGAGTCCGGCGCCGGCCTGGGCGGCAAATCAGGTAAGTGATCCGATGGCTGGGCTTGGGGATGGGTGGAGGGGTACTCCCCTCTGCCCATCCCCGAGCCTGGGTAGCGCGCCACCCCCAAGATCGAGCTGGGGCGCGCCCCTCAAGCCAGGGAACGCCCCTAGGTCCGCCGGCTTGATTTACAACATCAGAAAGTAGCTGGAATAACTAATGACAAGAACTAAGCAATAATAATAAAAATAGCACCCAATAAGTAAGAGTGAATGATATAGGATGACATGCCCCGAGTACAAAAATTCAACCTATCACATTTTAAGCCCTGTATGTATTCTCACAGGGTGTTTTTAAATGAAATGCATCCACACATGGCCCCCCACTGTCCACGTGTCCAACTGCTCATTTGAAGTTGGTGCCTGGGGAGGTACACTCCCGTGATCCACTCATAGTCACGTACAGAGCACTCCTGAAAAATTCAGAGTGCCCCGTGTGGGTCAGAATAGTCGCCTCCGTGGACGGGGCAGTCATGCCAGAAGCCGACCATGTGAAGTCTTCCCCATGCACTTCCCGTACACGGGTGCCCCTCTGCTGTCCCACACACCGACCCACGGACCCGTCTCCTGCTGCACTCGTTTAAAAACACCCAGAGATAATTACATATTCAGAGCTACGTTAGTAAGGACTGTTTTAAGAGTTTAAAAAAGATCCTTCCATCACTCTTCTAGAGACATCCCAGCCGCCAGTGCAGGGGATTAGGAAGATATCTCTTATGAAAAGTCAGATACAGGGAAGTTGGTACTCCATGCAAACCAGCGGTGGGGGCCCCGTCCTAACACAGGGATATTTGCAGGACACATTCTGCTCATCTATTTTTAAAAAAAACCTAACAATTAATTTTTGATGTTCAGTTAAACATAACATTCACTTCAGGGGTCAGGCTCCCTGTATTGCTGGTCTACATGTTATGTTACATCTATGTTATTCCTACTTTACTTGTAGGCCCCAAGTGTTTGGCAACCCATCCTGAATTGCTGTGGGCCTCCCCCCTGCAGGCCTCCTCAAACACAGTCTTCACTTGCCTGGATCCAGCCCTACCTATGAACAAAATATCCACTAAGCGCCTACTTGTGNGAACTCCTTAACACTTGCTTTGCTGGAGCCACACTCACACTCTTCTCCAGCTCCTGGGTGGGGTGGGCAGGGTCAGTTCCAGATATTCTGACAATTTGGACAAAGTGCATTTGCTACCCCAGGGGTGGGAAACCTTTTCTTTCTGGGGGCCATTTTTAAAATTAGTAAAAGCTCCAAAGTCCATATAAAAGCTGTGGGTAGGGGGTGTGGTAATGGGTGTGCTCAACAAAAAATGGGGTCCAGAACATGGATCTTTGCCATGGGTCTGTCTCCTTGTGTGCATACCTTCATCTCTGCTCATGTAACCTGAGGACAGTTTCAGTGGTTTGGTGAAGGAACTGGGGAGGTGGACGTGAGGAACAGTCACCCAGCGCTGAAAGTCATCCAGCTCTGGGGAGCGGCAGGTGGGTAACAGCTACACACAATGCAGCACATGGAACTGTCACCCAGGACTGAAATGCAGCCCCTTCTGGGGAGGGACTGGTGGTAACAGCTGCACACAATGCTGCACAGGGAACAGTCACCCAGCACTGAAATGAAGCCCCCTCTCGGAGGGAGCGGTGGGTAACATCCACACACAATGCTGAACAGGGAACAGTCACCCAGCACTGAAATGCAGCCACCTATAGGGAGGGGCAAGTGTGTAACAGTCACATACAATGCTGTACTGGTTACAGTATCAAGCACTGAAATGCAGCCGCCTCTGGGGAGGGACTGGTGGGTAATAGCTACACACGACGCTGCACAGGGAACTCAGTCACAGAGTACTGAATTCATCCCCCTCCAAGGAGGGGCGGATGGGTAACAGCCACATTTGCCCCCTAAAATCTCTTGATTTTGATAGTCCCCCTGTCAGATGACATGCAGATCCTTCTCTTAAAATGGACACCACGTTCTCATTGCCAACGTAGAGCAAGAGAAGTGACTACTTTTATTTTTTTCCAAAAGGCTGTGAGTTTGTAAAATAATAAAATCAACTTCAAAATCATGAGATTTTTATTTATTTATTTAACAAATTTATATCCTGCAACCTCCTGCTAATAGCAGCTTGGGGCAGCTCACAATTACACTTAAAAGCATAAAATACAATATCATATAAATATAAATATAACAAAAAATATTATAAAATTCACATGGTGATGTTTAAAAGAAAGCATGTCCCCATCCCCCAACCCCTTACCCATCTCCCCCACTAAAAGCCTGGCGGAACAGCCAGGTCTTGCACTGCTGTCGAAAGGAGGGGAGGTCCGGGGCCACACGGACCTCTGCGGGGAGGGAGTTCCACAGCCTTGGTGCAGCCACCGAGAACGCCCTCTCCATAGTCACCCCCCGAGATACTCGGGGGACTTCAAGAAGGGCACTTCCAGTTGACCTCAGGGGTCGATCTAGAGCCTGGGGAGTGAGACAATCCCACAGGTAAGTAGGGCTTTATAAGTAAGTACCTTATAAAGGTACTTTCTGGGCCCCTTGAATTGGGCCCAGAAGACTATAGGCTATAGGCAGCCAGTGCAAAAAACAGAGCACTGGTGTAATGTGTTCACAGTGACCCATCCGCATTAGGAAACGGGCCGCCGCGTTCTGCACCAGCTGCAGCCTCCAAACCATCATCATGGGTAGCCCCTCAGAGTGCACTACAATAGTCTTGAGGTGATGAAAGTATGGATGATAGTGGCAAGGTCAGAGTCTGAGACGTACAGCCGAAGCTGCTGCACCAGGTGTAATTGGTGAAATGTGCAGAGCTTGGAATTGAGGAGCACCCTCAGACTATGAACTTGAGGGACCAGTGGGGGGCAAACCCCATCAATGATGGGGGATGCCAACCCCACCGCCCTCCCACCAACTTCACCTCCATCTTGTTCGGATTCAGCTTCCAACGGCTCACCCTCATCCAGTCCCCCACAGCCGTCAGACACCAAGTAAGCACCAATCGGGTCTAGATCAGATGAAAGAGAGAGGTAGAGTTGTGTGCCATCAGTATATTGATGATGCTGAACACCAAACCGTCTCACGACTTCACCCGACTGCATATACACGTTGAACAGGAGAGGGGACAGAATAGAACCTTGCGGAACTCCACATGAGAGGTCCAGGGGGGACAAAGAACAGTCCCCCAGTACCACCTGCTGAGTTCTGCCAGCCAGGAAGGAACGGAGCCATTCAAGAACAGTTCCACCCACCCTGGCTCGGTCCTGCAAGCGAGTCACCAGCATCTCATGGTCAACAGTGTCAAAGGCAGCCGAAAGATCCAACAGAAGCAGAAGGGTCTATCGGCCCTGATTCAATTCACGGCGAAGGTCGTCGATCAAGGTCACAAGCGGTCACCCCTCCAGGTCTGCACCTGCTGCTGCTGCCGCTGCTACCGCCACCGCAGCCGCTACCATCACTGCCTCTTGGCAGCTCGACAGGGTCAAGCTGCCCGGCCCAGGTGACATCCACCCCCTCCCCCTGTTGGAGGAAGGGGCGGGGCCCACACTCAGCAACAGACTTCCAGCTCAGCGAGGCCAAAAGCCACTTGCTGCCCGGCGGCATCGCAGGCAATGCGCTAAAGGGCCCTTAGGCATGGCCCTTAATGGGGTCTGGACAGGCAAGGGTGGGGCAGGCAAGGGTTGGAGCGACAGTGGCATCGCTATCATACTGAAGCCGACAGATTGCGGCATAGAGCCAGTTTATGAGCATATGTCGAGGCTATGAGGGCAACGAAAAAAGCTTTTTCGCTGCTCTCATAGCATCTGCAAAATCTCACCCAGTGGAGCTTTTGTGGGTGGTGCAGGGGCTGGTCAGTCTGGCCTCCCTCCATCCTGGAGTGGAGTAATCTACAGCACGCTGTGATAGGTTTGTGAATTATTTTCTGGATAAAATCGCTTGTATTTACGATAATTTCAACGCTGCACTTATTACACTAGGAGAACCAGAGGTTATGGAAGTCACACCTTGTCCAGTTTTATGGGATCAATTTCAGTTCGTGACACCCACTGATGTGGTCAGGACCCTTGGGGCTGTTAGGGCTACCTCTTGTGAATTAGATCCATGCCTGTCTTGGCTAATTAAATCTTGCAAAGAGACAATGGGGCCGTTGCTGGCAGGGGTCTTGACCGCATTGGTTTTCTTGATCCCTCTCAGTCGAGATTTCATCTGGATTATGGCACAGAGACTGCGCTTGTGGCCTTGATGGATGATCTGCGCCGGGAGATGGACCAGGGCCATTCGACCCTGTTGGTCCTATTAGATTGGTCCGCTGCCTTTGATACGGTTGATCACAAGATGTTGGTGGCACGCCTGCAGGGCTGTGCAGGGGTGGGCGGGACTGTTCTTGAATGGTTCCACTCGTTCCTGACTGGGAGAACCCAGCGAGTGGTACTCGGGGAATGTTTTTCATCATACCGAGACCTTGTGTGTGGTGTCCCGCCTCTTGTTCAACATATATATGCAGCATCTCGGTGAGACGATCAGGAGGTTTGGCGTACGGTGTCACCAATATACTGATGACACCCAGCTATACCTCTCTTTTTCAACAGACCCAGACCCCACAGTCTCCGTGCTTACTCGATGTCTGACGGCTGTGGGGGATTGGATGAGGGCTAATTGACTGAGGTTGAATCCTGGCAAGACGGAGATGATGCTGGTGGGTAAGGCGATGGAGTTAACGGCCCCCATCATAGATGGGGTCTGTCCTCCACTGGTTCCCCAGGTGTGGAGTCTGGGGATACTCCTCGATGCGAAGCTCCGCCTGGATGCTCAGGTGGAGGCTGTGGTGAGGGGTGCCTTTCGCCAACTACATCTGGTATGTCGAAAAAATACCTTAGGCCGTACATTTCGGACTCTGACCTGGCCACCATCATCCATGCTTTCATCACCTCTAGACTACACTATGGTAACGCACTCTATGTGGGGCTACCCATGGTGACGGCCCGGAAGCTGCAGCTGGTGCAGAATGCTGGTGGGACTGGGCCGCTGGGAGCACATTACACCAGTGCTCCAGTCTCTGCACTGGCTGCCAATAGTCTTCCGAGCCCAATTCAAGGTGTTGGTTTTAACCTTTAGAGTCCTAAACGGTCTGGGCCCTGCCTATCTGCGAGACCGCCTCACCCCCCCGGGTATTGGACCAGCCCTTGCGGTCATCGAGGGATGCCCTTCTTGTGAGCCCCCCAAATCTTCTGAGGGGCCACGCAGGGAAGGGTGTTCTCGGTGGCCACACCGAGGCTGTGGAACTCCCTTCCAGTGGGGGTGCGTCTGGCCCCGGACTTTCCCTCCTTTCGTAAAAGTTGCAAGACTTGGCTATTCCGCCAGGCGTTTGGTGGGGGAGATGGGTAGAGGGTGAGAGAGGAGAGGGATGGGGGTGTAGTAATATATTTTATAATGTTATGATTTTAATTGTTGAGCTATGTTGTTGTGAGCCACCCCGAGCTGCCTGTGGCAGGAGGGGTGGGATATTAAATGTTTTAAATAAATAATAATAAATAAATACGCGCAGTCTCAGTGTCATAATCCGGATGAAAGCTGGACTGTGAGGGATCCAGAAACCTGATGTGGTCTAGATGCTCCTGCAGCTGCTGATCCAAAACCCATTCAATAACCTTCCCTAAAAAGGGAAGGCTAGAGACTGGCCGATAGCTGGCAGGGGAGTCAATGTCAAGTGATGGTTTCTTGAGCAGTGACCACACCACCGCTTCCTTGAGGCAGCTCGGCACTCAAAGGAGGACGGGCACAGGTCCAGTTCGCAAGAGGTGGCTCTAACTGCCCCAAGAACATCCCCTGCATCCGCAGGCGACACCCACTGGAACTGATCCCACAAAACTGGACAGGACGGGGTTTCCATAACCTCTGGTTCTCCTATTATATCAAGCGTGATGTCGAAGTCGAGGTGAATACAAATGATTTTATCTATGAAGTAATCAACGAACATGTCACAGAAAATTCCAGTGGGAGGCCAGACTGACCAGCCCCTTCACCACCTGGAAAAGTTCCACTGGACGCAACTTTGCAGATGCTATGAGGGCAGCAAAGAACCCCTTATTTGCTGCCCACACAGCCACAGCATAGACTTTTAAACTAACTCTATGCCATAATCTGTCTGCTTCAGCACGAGTACGGTGTCACCATCGCTCCAACTGCCACCCTTCCCACTTCAGCTGCCGCAGATCCCCCATAAACAAAGGAAGCCTGTGGTGCTGATGCTTAGGAAGCGGATGCCTAGGAGACATTCGGTTGATGGCCTCAGTCAGCAACATGTTCCAAAGAGCCACAAAGTCATTGAGCGAACAATCGTCAAGATCAGAGGGTAATTTCCCCAAGAGCATTCCAGAACCACTCTGGTTCCATTAGTTCCAACCAAACTGGTTCCACATCTCTCCAGGGGCTGACATGCACCAGGAGACAGGCCCGTAGGCGGTAGTGATCCATCCATAACAAGGGCATCGCTGACAACTCCCCCATTAACGGACCCCCCCGCTCAAGGCTAGTGCAAAAAAACAGGTCCAAGGTACCTGGAGAAAAGTATTTGTTACGGTTAGTGGAGGTTTTTAGGAGATTTGAGGGTTCTGTATTCATTGTTTAAGCTAGGGAAGGGCATTTTCCCCCTAAATTTCATGATTTTGAAGCTCATCTCATGATTTTTAAAAGGCTTGAGACTTGTGATTTTGGGAAACTTCTGGGACCCAGGTCAGGATGAGGCACACAGATAGTTCTCCAACTCAGAATCCCTGCTCTCCTTGCCAACTTAGAGCATGAGGAAGTGACTAGTTTTATTTTTTCGAAAGGGTTGTGACTCCTTACAATCACAAGATCAGCTTCAAAATTATGAGATTGTTATGGAGGAAAGTATTCATTAAGGTTGGGATAGGTGTTTTAGGAGATTTGATGGTCTTGTATTCATTGTTTAAGTTAGGGAAGAATATTTGCCCCCTAAAAATGTCTTGATTTTGATGGGCCCCCAGTCAGATGACAAGGCACGCATATCTTTCTCTAAGATGGACACCCCATTTTCATTGCCGGCTTAGAGCAAAGCTGGCACCACCACCCAAACATAACTGTGCAGAGTGCACAGGAGCAAACCAACCACCCAAAACCACAAGGCAAGGCAAAGCTTGGCACCCCTCTCCACAAACATAAAAGTGCAGTGTGCAGGGGCACACCAACCACCCAAAACCACACAGCAAGGCAAATCTGACACCCCCCCTCCCCAAACATAAAAGTGCAGACCACCCCAAACCACACACACGTCCTCCTCCCTTCACACACACACACACACCAAACAGCCCCCTCCATCCCCAAAGAAATCCACCCACCACACACACCTCCCCCACTTCACACTTATCTTCACTGCTCACCAGCTGCTGCTCCTCCAAGCATCAGGCTTCCTCCCCTGCTCCCCCAGGGAGGCTTTGCTAAGCACCTATTCCTGTCGGCTCCTGCCAACAAGTCAACAGGGAATGCTGCTTAGAAAAGCCTCCCTGTGGGGCACAGAACCTGCTGGGAGGCTGGGGAAAGGACATCGGGGAGGCATCCTCCCCACTGCCCCAAAACCCCAAGGAACACCCAGCCTCCCTGCAGGTCCTGTGCACCGTGTGGGAGGGGAGCTTCTCTCTCGCCACCCTCCCTGCACAGGTCCTCTTCACTGCCAGAGAGGTTTTTCTAAGCAGCTTTTCCTGTTGGCTCCTGGCAGCAAGCCGACAGGGGGAGCTGCTTATAAAAGGCCCCAGGCAGTGCACAGAACCTGTTGGGAGGCTCCAGAAGAGATGTCCTTCCTACAGGTTCTGTGCGCCACACAGGCGGGGTTCTTTTAACCAGCCCTCCTCCTTTCACTCCTGGCTCCACATCAGCAGCGATCAGCTGTTGCGCTGGCGCACTGCCAGGAGCTGACAGGGGAGTGCTAGTTAGAAAAGCCTCCCCGCCACACAAGGAGACAGGAGCAGGCACAGGAAGTGGCGTCACAGGGCAGGGGTGACAGGGAAGGTGTCTCCCCTGAGGCCCCAAAACCCCAAGGGGCAAGCAGCGTGGCAACAGCTAATCGGGACTGCTGTGCGGCCAAGAGCCAACAGTACAGACACAATGTTATGGCCTTTCTCATAGACATCAATGGGTTTTGGATCTTAAAAACCACGGCATGGTTTTAAAAAACTCAAAAGCCAGAATATCAAGGGAAATGCCCCTTAATCAGATAGCACCACCAAATGCCAATGCAATCTTTCAGCATTAAGTACTGAGTGAGGGATAACAAAAAAGCTTCTAAAACCCAGAAGTAAAACCATTTTCTGGTCTGCACCTTTCAACCGCTATAACCTTTTTGACGCTTATCCAATTTGCATGCAATTTGGACAGGTGGTACCCCACACTCCAGCAACTCTACCTGCCAAATGTCAGACCAATAGGATAATTGGTGACAATCTTATACTCAATAGAATGTTCAGACTTAATAATGGAGAATGCACTCTAGCCTTAATGATGGAGCGCTACTACCACTCCATAATAATTTTATGCAGGGGCGTTGCTAGCTACTGAAAATATTCAGGGTTTGGGTCCAAGAAATTACTAAGGGACATACTAAAACTATTATATTATTAATTTCATTAATTATTATTATTATTATTAAAACTATTAACATGGAATGCCCACTGGAAACACTGTCAATACCAATGTCAATAATGGAAATATACAAATGTCAATATTATTATTATTATTATAAACATTTGTATAGCACCAGCCATGTACCTGGTGCTTTACAGAACAAAGATAAAGACATGGTCCCTGCCTACGGCTTACAATCTAAAAAGACAAGAAGGGGGCGACAAGGAAAGGGGACAAAAGGAAGACAAGGGAGGAGCAAACAAACATGCAAGTGGCTGCAAAGTCTCAGGTGTGCACGCTTGGCTTGGTTACAGTTAGGCAGGAGTCTGCATAGGAGGGCAGACCCGTAAGTATTAGGGGGAAAACAACTAGCAGGCATTGGGAAAGGCAGCATGGAAGAAGTGGGTCTTGAGGAGGGATTTGAAGGTGCGGAGGGAGGGGGCAAGGCGGATGTGGGTAGGGAGGGAGTTCCAGGTATGGGGGGCAGCGAGGGAAAAGGGACGAAGGTGGTTAGGGGAGCATAGGAGATGGGGGAGAGTGAGGGAGGGGACAGAGGAGCGGAGAGCATGTGCAGGAGTGCGTAAGGAGATTAGGGCTGAGAGATGCGGGGGAGCTTGGCTGTGAAGCGTTTTATAGGTGAATACCAGGAGTTTAAACTGGATGCGTTCGGGAAGGGGGAGCCAGTGGAGAGAGGAGAGGCTGCACATGGTCAAAACGACGGGCTGAGTGGATGACCTTGGCAGTGGAGTTTTGGATGGTGATAAGGGGGGACAGGTGAGAGCGAGGGAGGCCAGCAAGGAGAAGGTTGCAGTAGTCGAGGCGAGCAATGTAATAGAGCTGCATCCCTGACAGGAAGGGGGATTGGGGAGAGGGTTAAATGACAAAGAGAAGGATAGGGAAAGTAGGCAGAATGACAAGATAGGAAGTTATGGAGGAAGCCAGGAGTGGGTGGAACAACAGGGAGGAGGTTACGGGAAGAAGGTGGAAGGCAAGGGATTTAGTGGAATGACAAGAAGGAGGCCATGGGGAGGTGGAATGACGAGGAAGCCGTGAAGAACAGGTCAAATGTCAAGATACTGGATGGAATGACAGGAAGGAGGTTACAGGGAGTAAGGTCATAGAAAGACAAGGAATGACAAGGGATTGGGTGAAATATAAGCAGAGATAGTATGGACGATAGGTAGAATGACAAGGAAATGGACAGAACCAGGAGGGGGTTAAGAGAGATGGGGTGTAATGACGAAGGACTTGATAGAATAACAAGAAGGAGATAATATAGAATGGAGGAACTGATAAGGGACAAGGTGAAATGGCAAGGAGTGAGGAACATTTGGAAGGGCACATTTTGGGGGCCTTGGGTGGTGCGTCTGTAGAGAAGGGCAGTTGTATCCAGGGTCCATCCAACCAAACTACACCCTTGTTTGAGACCTCAAAGAAGAAAGCAGCTCAGATTACCTTCTCTGTGATACTGACTGCTGGTATTACATACATTTTAAAAAATGAAGCAGTGGTAGCAAGAGTGGAGCCTTAAAGAGTGTGTGTCAGTTTCCACAAGTGGTAGCAGGATTGCAGCCTTAATGAGTATGTGTCTGTTTCCACACAGCTATCTAGTATGGAAGATGCTACTACAACTTTTAGACGCAAAAGTGTTACATTCAGGGCCGGCCCTACCACGGGGCAGTCACCCCAGGCCCCGGGGAGAGGCGAGGCCTCTGCTTCTCCCTCACTCCGCGGGTGGCCCCTCTCCCCCGCCTGTCAGTCTCTCAGCCAGGGGAAATGGGGGAGAGGCAGGGCTGACACAGCCAGGCAGTGGAGGGGGGGGGGCAGTGGACCTTCCGGTGGCGGCAGGCAGCATGGCGCGGCAGATTTAATCTGCTGCCGCGGTGCCCACCCCACCTGAGGCTCCGAGTCCGGCGCCGGCCTGGGCGGCAAATCAGGTAAGTGATCCGATGGCTGGGCTTGGGGATGGGTGGAGGGGTACTCCCCTCTGCCCATCCCCGAGCCTGGGTAGCGCGCCACCCCCAAGATCGAGCTGGGGCGCGCCCCTCAAGCCAGGGAACGCCCCTAGGTCCGCCGGCTTGATTTACAACATCAGAAAGTAGCTGGAATAACTAATGACAAGAACTAAGCAATAATAATAAAAATAGCACCCAATAAGTAAGAGTGAATGATATAGGATGACATGCCCCGAGTACAAAAATTCAACCTATCACATTTTAAGCCCTGTATGTATTCTCACAGGGTGTTTTTAAATGAAATGCATCCACACATGGCCCCCCACTGTCCACGTGTCCAACTGCTCATTTGAAGTTGGTGCCTGGGGAGGTACACTCCCGTGATCCACTCATAGTCACGTACAGAGCACTCCTGAAAAATTCAGAGTGCCCCGTGTGGGTCAGAATAGTCGCCTCCGTGGACGGGGCAGTCATGCCAGAAGCCGACCATGTGAAGTCTTCCCCATGCACTTCCCGTACACGGGTGCCCCTCTGCTGTCCCACACACCGACCCATGGACCCGTCTCCTGCTGCACTCGTTTAAAAACACCCAGAGATAATTACATATTCAGAGCTACGTTAGTAAGGACTGTTTTAAGAGTTTAAAAAAGATCCTTCCATCACTCTTCTAGAGACATCCCAGCCGCCAGTGCAGGGGATTAGGAAGATATCTCTTATGAAAAGTCAGATACAGGGAAGTTGGTACTCCATGCAAACCAGCGGTGGGGGCCCCGTCCTAACACAGGGATATTTGCTGGACACATTCTGCTCATCTATTTTTTTAAAAAACCTAACAATTAATTTTTGATGTTCAGTTAAACATAACATTCCCTTCAGGGGTCAGGCTCCCTGTATTGCTGGTCTACATGTTATGTTACATCTATGTTATTCCTACTTTACTTGTAGGCCCCAAGTGTTTGGCAACCCATCCTGAATTGCTGTGGGCCTCCCCCCTGCAGGCCTCCTCAAACAGTCTTCACTTGCCTGGATCCAGCCCTACCTATGAACAAAATATCCACTAAGCGCCTACTTGTGTATTTCTTTTATGATCTTCTGAAATACCGAGACTGAAAAATACCACAGGCAAAAAAGTGGGACACGTGGACCATTGTCATAATATACACAGAGGCAGTTCCTATGTTCTCTCTCTCTGCTCTGGACCCTAAGATTTTAGCAGTGGCACAATTTTTTGATTTCCATGCAGAGCTGGCCTTTCTGGGAGGGAAGAGAGGAGGTGAGGCCTTAGCGACTTCCAAGTTAGACTACTCTGGAAACAATATATACATGCACAACAGCTGGTACCACTACAATGTTACAGCTATATTGTAGGCAGTTCTTAATTTGTAATGCTAGGGGTGCTAGCAATAGCATAGATGTAGAAACTCAGGATACGTTTTGTAAAAAGCCTGGGAAGTTATTTTAAAATAAACACAGGGCTGAAATGAGGCAGGAGCACCTAGGTAAATGAAAGCTAAATATTGAGAGCATTTTAATTTCAACATGTTACATTGGATCAGATGTAACAATTAAATGTTGAATTCAATTACCAATGTTTTACTTCTGTGTATTTTGCCATTGCTAACTAAATAAGCATTCTGACTTCTTAAATATAAGAGGGTTTATTATTAAAACTGAACATGGCTGAATAAGATTTGACTTTAATTTTCTATAATTTACATAAGCATTTGGTGTTTTATCCAGAGGGCTCCAAAAGTCTTGGGAGGGTGCTGCATAGTGGCACGCTAGAAGCGCGCAGAGCTGATCCGCTGAGACCTGGGTCAGCAGCGAGGGGCGGGAGAGAGACAGCCCAGTGGGTGGCTGACTCCCGGGGGAGGGTGTGATCAAAAAGCGCAAGGCCCCAAACAGTCCCAAGCGCGCATTCCCCGCCTGGCGCGCCCCCCACGCTCGGGGGCGGGGGCTCTGGGTGGGGCCTTTAACTGCAGCAACGGCTCTCGAGTCGAACAGAATGTTGCGGCCGTTACCTAGGCTACACCTCTCAGAGCAGCGCTTACTGGGGCTGCGAGAACGGCCAGCGCGCGCAGACCCCCGCAGCGCGGGAAAAGGGGGCGTCGAGCATTGTCACCCCTCCCCCCCCATCTCTTACCTCCTTAGCGAAGCACCGGGCGGGCGGTAGTAGTGGCAGCTGCGGCGGCTCCTCCCGCGAGACGAGGGAAGATGCGGCTTCGCTCAGGCGCCTCCTCAGCGGTGGGTGGGTGTTGGCGCCTCCCACGGAGCCAACTACCGGCTGGCTTTACCCCGCCTGCTACAGCCTATGTCCTGGGAGCTCCCTGCTAGACCCATCTCCTCAAGCGGGGGCGTCCTCAGGAAACATCCCTGGGGGGGGAGAACTTGAGCCCCCGCACGCACAAACCCTCATCTCAGCTCATGATAGCTTCCCCCCCCCATACTGCCCTGTGCCGCCTGGCGTGGTCATGCTAGATTTGCCTCCCGCAGCGCTGCCAGCCTCACAGTGCGTTCCCCCCCCCCGCCGTGACAAGGTGAGAGTAGTAGCCATCGGGCTCAAATGTAAAGCAAGGAAACAAAGTTCGGATAAGACCTATCACTGGATCAACTTTCCTTGGTGATGTGAGAGTATGCAAGCTTTTGGGCCAAAGGTACCTTCCCTCCCTTAGGAAGGTGGCAAGTCAGGAGTAGTGAGCTGAGCAAATGCAAGACAGGTTTGCCTAAGAAGGCAAAATCTTGGGAGGGAGCAGTGGGGCATATACCTCCGACATTTAAGATGTTAAGTGAGACAATCACTGGGGTCTCTGGTCCATGCAGCTGCCAGTCCAATGTTCTTTGAGTGACTGATTCTCATGGGTCTTGCAAGATCTCATAATCTAGGATTTGGATAATTGCCAGCAATTAAAATATTCAATTCCAATAGTCTTGCACACCTTGCCCAGAATCCACAGTTCCTTACACCTGCTCCTGGTGGTTAAAAAGTTCATAAGGTAGGAGTGCAAATTTAACATCCAAATACCCACACGATTTAAGTCTTTTATGCTTAGGGGAATCACACAAGAAGGAAAGCTGATGCCTGTGCTCAGCTGATACCCAGAGCACATATCAGGTCCATTTATGGGGACTCTTACTTAGCTGAGCAGCCACTTCAATTTGGCAAAGAGGGCCCTATTATAATAAAGAGGTCAGCTTCTGAACCACTCTGCTACTCCCATCACATACCAACGGTCCCTTATAGAGGAAGCTGACAATGACAACAGTGTCAAGTGCTGAACCTATGGTCTCTCAGCTGAATGGTGGCAGTTTCCCCCCTGCACCACTGCCTGATCTGCTTGCATGTAAACTGTTTCCCCTGTGTTCTTTCTCTCCCGGCTGTGTGTGGCCACACCCAGCAACTTCCTGATTGGTTTCCAGCTTTATATATAAGGCATGCTGGGCACTACAGGAAACTGGTAGAGCATTTAATTCTGTTTCTTTGGTCCTGTTCTGGCCCACAACCTTGGATCTGTCTCTACTGGGGTTATTAAGTTGCTTAGTTGTGTTCCTTTTCCCTTGATTAGCATGCTCTTCCTTTTCCTCTCTGTGTTGAAGATATTTTCCTCGTTCCCCCTGTCTCCCTTGTTTATTACTCTGCATGTTTGTCTCTCTTGTAGTGTGTTACAGCTTTTTCCTTGTAGTTAGTATCTTGCTGTCTTTCTCCCTCCCTCCCCCCATTAGTACATCTGTTTCCCCCCTTGGTGTAGCTTTAGTCTTTAGTAACCTGTTGTGGACCCTGTCTCCCACCTCTGCTTCCCTGTATGCTCCTAGTATCTTGCTTTAGTATCTTGTTCTCCCTTCATTATTCCCTGGCCTATTCTTAGTTCCGTGTTCCCCTCTACAGCTTCCCTAGGCTTCTTATGGTTCTTCACTCAGCGGGGCTGATCCCATGCCCTGTGGATTCTGTGCACCCCACCACCCCATTTCTGGCACATTGCCGGCAGAGACTGCATGCACATGTGCAGGGATGCATGCAGGATTCATAGGATCAGCCCTACTGTCTTGTTCCTCCTGCATAGCTTCCCATTCTAGTAGTTCCTTGTTATGTGTCTTGTCTTCCTTTTGTTCACTGTCTGGCTTGTGTTGTATCCACTTACAGAACTTTCCTGTCATTCTTCCTCGAGTAGCTGCATACATTCCCAATCCTTGGGGTGCTCCTGCCACAGCCTGGCTCCGCAGACACTCTAAAGCAGTTTGGGTCCCACATCTGCCCCTCCCCTCTCCAGCACAAGTCTGTTGCACACCCTCTCCGTAGACTATATAAGCGGTGGGGAGCTGAACCGTTCTCCTCAGTTCCTTCAACTGTGCATAGCAACAGCTAAGCAGACAGCTCCGCTCCTTGGTTCTTCAGAAACCTTTACCAAAAAGAGAGAGAGAGAGAAATTTAATTCTTTAAAATAGGTAGCAGGTAACATTGGTTCAAAAGCATAGCAAGTTAGTTAGGATTAAAGTAGTTCCCTTAGGATTCTCAGTTAAAAGTTAAGATAGTTAGATACCTTAGGACTAGAGTTTAATCATTAGTTAAAAAAAAGAAAATAAATAAAAGATGCCATTCCCAAATCAAATGGCACAGAAGAGTGGTTTCAAGAAATGTATAGAGTGTAAGGAGCTCTATTCGGCCACCAACCTACACAAGTGTCTTGTCTACCTAGCAGAGGGAAACTCTCCCTTAGGTTGTGTAGCCTGTAAAAGTCTCTCAAAGAGAGGGGTGAAACTTGGGCATGCACAGCTACAGATAAGCTTCCTGCAGCAGGCGCTTGCCCTGATGCCTGCCTCTTCGGCAGCCATAGCCACCCATGTCAGATACACCTAAGGAGCAAGCAGTGCCATCAGCTCCAACAGAGCACAGAACTAGCACAGATACTAGCGTTTATGCAGGCACCAGCATTCAAGCAGGCACTGCCAGCACCACAACCACCGACAACCTCATAGGCACCAGAGAACATGCTGACACCACCACTCAAGTAGCCATGGGTACATTAATTGCTGCAGGGCTATCAGACCACCATTCCCCACCCCACCCCCGCAGACAAGTAGGCTACATCAGAAATGACTGCAGAATTGAGCTGCAAGCTCATAGCAGTAGCAAAAAAGAAAAAGTACAAAAAGTGGCATAAATCTCCTCTGCACAGAAGCCACTCTCATGTTCTATCCAAGAGCAAGACAACAAGAGAGGCGGTGGATCCGATACTGGTTCACCCTAAGCTCAGCAACGAGGAAAACCTCTGTTCACATAGAGTGAGGCCGGTGCATTCAGCAGCACCGCAGCAACCAACACCAAAGAATGGCATTCTAGCTCTCGGGCACCAATAGAGCAGGGAGACAGAACTCTCTCTCTCTCTCTCTCTCACACACACCTCCAGGCTGACAGCATAGGCTGCAGCGGCATCACAGGCACTGATGACTCCCAGTGCTTTCATTTTAATGGAACAGATTCTGGTGCAAAAAATGAGAGAGTTCATGAATCAGATTATTTTCCCACAGAGTCAACTGTCTGCAACAATTCTACAAACACCAGAAAAGATGCGCACTCCAGTTGTATCCTTGCATTCTGGTCACTCCTGTCTTGATTCAGATGGGGAAAAGATGTCTTTGGGGCATTTCTCTCCCATAGGAGAGGATTATGTGCTGTTCAAAAACCCACACTCACTGCATCATAACAAATGGCCTGCAGAAAGATTCACTCCAGGAAGTATCTCCAGCAGAGACAGATATTCACGACGTGGATCTCTACTCAAGACAATAATGTCACCACCAATGTTGTATGGGACAATGTTTCTCAGTGTTATGCTCAAGAGCAGGATCAGTTTGCAGTCATGCAACTGGTTCAAAAAGGCAGTCAACAGCACCATCTCCTGCAAGAGAACACAAACAGCAACTACCAGGATACACAAAACAGGGCAGCCATGATCACAAAGAAGCTATATTGCCATTATTAAATGAGATGTTAGGACAGCCATATGCTTCAGCGTCAAATTCACCAAAGGAAGCACTGCAATCAAATTCAGAAGAATCGCCACGAACAGATGACACCATGTTGGCTCTCCCACAGGATTCTCTGGTTTCCTCAACAGAAACACCACCATCAGAGGACTGTAAGCAATTCCAAAGAATGCTTAAGAAATTAACAATGACAATGCCAAGATTACCAGTCAAGTTAGTAAAGAAAACACCGGCAACTCCACCATTTGATATCCTCTCGAAGGATGATCCCAGCCAAATAACAATACCTTTTTTTGAAGACATAATGAAAAGTGTGCATGAGTTGTGGTCAGCGCCAGGCTACAACCCAGCAGTAAACACTCATGCCAATGGAATGTGCCACTTGGCACCAGATGAATAGACGATGTTTTTTTAAACATCAGCCACCAAATTCTTTAGTGGTGGCACCAGCTTCTAAATGATACCATCAATCTGCTTCAGGAATGCAGACATCAGCATCTTCAATAACATCCCCTATCGATAGAGAGGACAGAAGGATGTATGTGGCTGGTAGAAAAGCATTTGCATTGGCGACACGGTCTATGCGCATAGCAAACTACTTGGCAGCAATGTCAAGATACCAGTACGTTCTGTGGGGAAAAGTAACTGAAGCAGCCAAGAAGCCAACTGAACGAGTACATCAGAAATAGTTGGCTTTGTCAAGAGCAGGTCAGTCGGTGGCTAGATTTCAACTAAGCAGCAAAAAACAGCAGACTGCAGGGCCTGAAATGTAGCATGTGCTAGACAGAATGCTTGGCTGAGGACAACTGCTTTATCTGCTAAAAATAGAGCAAAAATAGAGGGCTTACCCTTTGATGGCCAGGGACTCTTCACCTCTACCACAGATGACATGCTGGAAAAGGTTAAAACCACAAATGAAATGGCAAGCAAACTCCGAGTTTACAGTGAGACTAGAAAGAGGTACAATATTCAGTCAAACAACACAATGTATAGGCATCAATACAGACAGAGCAATTACAGCTTGTGTCCAAGAAGATACCAAAATCAAACAGAATACTACCGAAGAACCAGACAGCCAAGACAATGACAGCACAAAAGATCTCAAATGGTTGATGACTCACAGGGAGGTGTAAGAGAGCCTATAATTGAACAAATATGTAGAGAGCACGCAATAGATGGATATTAGAAATTATTCAGTATGAATACAATTTGGAATAATATCACATGAACACCCCCATCCCTTCCCCATCCCTCTTAAGGCACCCTTCTCACAAGGCACAGTTGTTACAGAAAATCAACACTTAAAAAAGGTGCAATTGAGGGGGTGCCAGAGAGGCATAAGGGAAAGGGATTTTACACAAGGTATTTCTTCATGCTGAAAAAAGATAAGGGGTTGCGACCCATATTAGATCTGTGGAGGCTAAAAAAATATATTAGAAAATTCAAATTTAAAATGCTAACTAGGGATGTTAGGAAATTTGGTTTGGTTCGAAAATAGAGTTCGTTTCAAAAGTTCGGTTCGGTCAACCAAATTATTCAAGTTTGGTCGAATTCCAAACTTCCGAACCGAGTTCGTACATTCAAAACTGGGTTTTTTGGCCTTCCGAACTGGTTCGGATTCGACCAAACAGTTCGGTCGAATTCGAGTTCGGTTCGAAAGTTCAGTTCGGTCGACCAAACTATTCGAGTTCGGTCGACCGAACTATTCGAGTTCGGTGCAAACTTCTGAACCACGTTCGCACGTCCCTAATGCTAACTATCCCCCAAATATTGTCAGCACTATCGGAAAATGATTGGTTTGTGGCTCTCAATTTAAAAGATGCATATTTTCACATTCCTAGTCAAAATAGTAATAGAAAATACCTTAGATTTGTAGTGTCCGCAGTCTCAGCACACCTGAGAAGACAGAGAATCTACATATACCCATACTTGGGTAATTGGCTACTCAGGGTCCCATCACCACCCATACAGAGAAACCTAAGGACCATCCTGAGTTCAGTTGTCTGGGATTCATTGTGAATATGGGGAAATAATCTTTAGAACCAACGAGGATCATACCTTTCCTAGGTACCATCCTTCACTCTCAAAAACAAGATATTAATGACTCAGATGAGGTTCAGCATCAAAAGAAATGCAATACACAGTATGTTGGTGCATCCTAGACAAACAATCAGACAATTCTTTTTTTTTTTTTTTTTTTTTTTTTTTTATATAGCTTTTATTGTTTCAAAATCAAAAACATCAACAGGTCTGACCAGTTACAATATTTTACATACATTAAATCTGATGAACTTAACTGGTCACATAGTTACATCTATTGGAACTTATTTTACCCTATACCTTAAGCTAAACACTTATCTGAAAAAACACAGGTTCTTTCTCAAAGTCCTAGGAGTGTACCGCCGGTGCAGGTCAACAGTCACGTTCCGAGATGCGTGGATCAAGCCAAAAATGTTAGTTTGTTAGAGTCACTTTTTCTCCTCCAAAGCCTCTATCACGGGTGCCCACGTGATATCAAACTCATTCTTCTTATTGTGGAGGTCCGCATGAAGTTCTTCCATAGTGTGCATGTACCATATTCTGTGATAGAACTCACTCATCGTAAGATCCTCCAGTGACCGCCAGTACCTAGCTATAATATTCAATGCAGCCAAGCATATAATCCTACATGAGTCCTGACATTGCTTCATTTCATTGGTGTCGGGGTATAGACCCAGCAGGGCTGTTTCTGGCCTAAAAGGCACCACCATCCCTGCTATTTTGTTAATTAGTTTCCAGACCCTGCTCCAGAAGAGTTGAATCTTACCACAATCCCACCAACAATGTCTATAACTGCCTATCTCTCCACATCCCCTCCAGCATAGGCCCTTACCCCGTGGATCTGCAAACTTCAATCTCTCTGGGGTTAAGTAATATCTAGTAATTAGTTTAGTCTGTATTTCCCTGACCTCTAAGGAGAACATACATTTGTTCATATGGCTCCAAATTTTCTTTTCATCCTCACTTTCTAGGGGAATGTTTAAATCCTTCCTCCATATCTTTATATAGTCCACTGATGGACCATAAAATATGTCTTTGAGCTCCTTATATATTCTGCCTAATCTGCCTGAGGGTTTGTTTGTTTTGAACAGAATCTTTTCTATTTTATATGGTTCTCTGCTTAAGCTTGCCCTGTTACTCGATGAGGTGACCATTGCCTTAAGCTGCAGATACTGGAAAGGGTCAACTTTCTCCCTTGTCAAATCTTTCAACCTTTGATGAGATACGAATTCCCCGCCCCTGAATAGTTGCTCCATTGTATATATACCCCTATTTTTTAGAGCCGTTCTGATCCCCGGGGCTATGCTACTCTCCCTTATTTGTATCGAGTCAATTGGAGTAAACGGGGATAGCTCTCCAGAACAACCCAATTTCTTTTTAGTTTTATCCCAGTACCTTATGACATTCCCTATGAAAGGGTGATTTGTCTTTATCTCTCTGGGCACCTTTCCTTTGTCTACTATCAGGTCCCTTAATGTCTTCACCCCTACTATTTCCTTTTCTAAAATAGCCCATTCGGGCGCCTTACTCACGTGGTACCATCCGTAAAGCCCCAGCAAAGATGCCCCCATGTGATATAACTTTATGTCTGGAACATTCAGTCCCCCCTTCTCTTTTAATTGAAACAGCACCTGTTTCTTTATTCTGGGCTTTTTCCCATTCCACACAATATCCTGCAATAGCTCATCACTTAGTTTGAAAAAGGAAGCCGGGAGCTGGATCGGGATAGCCATCAATCTGTATAACAGTTTGGGGAGCACAATCATTTTGTATAAGTTAATCCTTCCCAACCATGACACCATCAATTTCTTCCATGGCTGTGCCTCTTCCTTTAATTTTTTTAAAAGGGGCAAGAAATTAGCTGAATATAAGTTTTTTGTATTTTTTGTTAACGTAACCCCTAGGTACTTCAGACCAGACTCGCTAATTGGGAATGGTGACAGCCTTTTTATCTGCTCCTCCTGTTCCGCCCCCTCTCCAAATACTATCGCAAAGGACTTTTCCTTATTGATTGAGTACCCTGAGACTTTCCCAAATTTTTCCATCACCCCCAGCAGTTCTGGCAGTGTCTCCCTAGGGTTTGTTATATATACAAGTAGATCGTCCGCATAAAGTGAGAGCTTTGTTTCCTGACCCCCAATTTTTATCCCTTCTATTTTCTCATTCTGTCTGATTGCTGCCGCCAACACTTCCAAGACCAAATTGAATAGAAGGGGCGACAAGGGGCACCCCTGTCTAGTCCCTCTCTGCAGCCGGAATGGTTTTGAAAGTTCCCCATTAATTATTAAACTAGATTGTGGGTTCATGTAGATAGCCCTCAGCCACCTCATAAAATTGCCCTCAACCCCCATCTTCCCCAGGGTCTCAAAAAGGAACTTTGTCTCCACGAAATCAAATGCCTTCTCCGCATCGGCAGAGATTACCATGGCGGGCTTTTTCTGCCTGTTTAAGGCATATATCACGTTTATCGCCTTCCTAATGTTGTCCCTTCCCTGTCTTCCCGGAATGAACCCTGTTTGGTTTATATGAATAAATTCTCCACTTAGTGATTTGAGCCTGTCCGTTAGTATTTTAGAAAAAATCTTAAAGTCCGCATTCAGCAGAGAGATAGGCCGATAACTTGCACACAGATCAGGATTCCTGCCTGGCTTAGGGATCAGCGTGATTGCGGCGTTATAGAAGCTTTGTGGCATATCCCCTTCTGCTATAATATTGTTAAATACTGTTGTAAGCTGTGGACCTATAATTCCTGCAAAAATTTTATAAAACTCGTTCGGGAATCCATCTGGGCCTGCGGCCTTGTTGTTTTTTGACACATTTATTACCTCCCGAACCTCCTTTTCCGTGATGGGCGCATTAAGGAAAGCTACCTGGTCTGCATTCAATAGTGGTAACTTCACTCCCTTCAGAAAATCCCTAATTTCTGTCTCCTGTGGATTTTGCGTGGAGTAGATCTCCTTATAATAATCCACAAAGGTCTGCATTATCTGGGGGAGCTCTGTACAACACTGGTTGTTCTTATCCAACACCCTGGCTATATGTGCTTTCCTTTGTTTTGCCTTTACAAGTCTAGCCAGAGCCCTACCCGCTCTGTTACTGTTTTCGTAGAAATAGAATTTTATTCTTTTAAGCTGTGCCTTTGTCCACTCTAGTTCCATAGCGTTTATCATTTCCCTATTTTTTATTATTTCTAATTTCAGCGCTTGAGTGGGGGCAATTCTATTTTGCGCCTCCAGCTTCTGCAATTTAGCATATGTTTCTTTCTTTTTTTGTCTTTTTTCTTTAGCAATTTTAACTTGCAGGGCTATCAAATTACCCCTCATCACAGCCTTAGCTGCCTCCCATAGTATTGCCGGGGACTGAACCGAGTTGGAGTTTATTGCAAAGAATTCTTCAAAGGCTTCCCTAATCTGGATTATATTACCCTCCCCTTTCAGCAAACTCCTGTTTAGGTTCCAATTAAAAGCTTTTGGGGCTTGGATCCCTGGATCCTTGAATATTGTCACCACCGCATTATGGTCTGCTAGTACTACTGGCGTTATAAAACATTTTTTCCCCCTGTGCGCTTCTGTTTTACTGGTCAGTACATGATCAATCCTAGTGTAGCTATTATGTACCATTGAAAAGTACGTATAGTCCCTTTGTGTCCCATTTAACAGCCTCCATAGATCCACCCAGCCATATTTCTCCATCAACTTGGGAATTTCCTTGCTCTCCCTCCTCTCAACACCTAATCGGGAATGATCAAGCTCAGTTATAGTAGCATTAAAATCCCCCTGAATTGTAATCCATCCCATGGCTATATCTGCTATTTTCTTAAAAGTTTCTCTAAAGAAGACTGTTTTCCCCTCATTAGGCGCATATATATTTGCGACTGTTATCCTCTTTCCTTGTAACTTTCCCATTACGCAGATGAATCTCCCCTCTTTGTCCTTAACACATTTTTCAAGTTCAAAATTATTTTTTTTGCTAAATCCTATCATCACCCCCGCTTTCTTTTTCCTGGCACACGATGCATATAAACCCCCTATTTTTGAGTTGGCAAACCTATGAACATCTTTATCAAGTAAATGTGTTTCTTGAATAAGAAAGATATCAGCCCCCTGTTCTTCCACAAAGTCCCTCACTCTCTTTCTCTTCTGCGGAGAATTTAAGCCTCTAACATTTATTGTAATTGTCTTGATATTAGCCATATTTAACTTTTAGTTCCTTTTGGGACTCCTTCTTTCCCTTACTCAATAGTAGATTGGATCCTTCCCTATCTTTTGCAGCGTTGACCCGCAGTGTATCTTCCTTACAGACCGTCTCTTCTGCATAAAGCCTCACTCCCAGGGACCAAGCCTTCCTGTGTACTGACTCTGTGCTATAATAAGAACCTGTGAATTCTCCTATCACTCCCATCTTACCGAAAAACCCTTGTCCCCTGTTATTTTCCCCCTCCCTCCTCCCCCCCTTACCCTGCTCCCCTCCCTGACCTCTCATCCTGATTCCCCTAGATGTAATAGGGATCCTCTGAGAGTGTGTACCTGGTACAGTGAGTCCAGGTTTGCCTTTCCCTCCCCCCTCCCCGCTCCATTCATCCTTCAACAAATTTTATCACTTAACCTTAAATAAAACAGCTAGCCAAGCGTATTTCTATAAAACATCCCCTCCTCAGACACCTGTAGCAAGCCCTAAAAGATTAGTGCCACCTTTAAACAGCTTATGCAACCCCCTATATTTTAACTTTGCCCTTTTAATTGCACTTTTTGCTTCCAGCTCTAATTTTATAATGCCTATATTTCTTTCTAGAACTTTATATAAAGAATGCCTCCAAAATGCAAAAACATGCAAACAAACTTTGCAAGGCCCTCAGGCTTCCTTTAACCACACTTTCCTCCCTTAGCCGCATCTATTGTGCTTTGAACTCCCAGACTTTGAGCTTTTTACAAATTGAGTTAAGAAAAGTACCAGTGTGGGAGAAGTGCTAACCCTTTCAAACCTGTAACAACCCCTTCAAACTTCCAGCCTTTCCAGATTAAATCCTAAATCTCTAACGGGGGAGTTATGCAAGGAAGCACTGAACTTTGCATCATCTTTGCACCTCCCTCAAATTCCCAACATCCTCCATTGAATACATATTTCATACTGTCAACTCAAACAGCTTGAAAGTTATACAAGAAATCAATCTGAACAGTTGTACCATATACATCATTTTGCAGCTACACAGAGCTGCCTGCACTTGCAGATTTCACCTTATTTCCTCTTTTTGTTAGGGGCTCTAAATTTCACAGCTCCAGTATTTTCTTTCTTTCTTTCTTTCTCCTATTCTTAATGTCTTTCTGTAGCTCCTTCCCTCTTCATCCTCCACTTTACTTGCTTGCACTTAAGTTCTGAAATGTATTGCAGAGGCCTACGCGACCATCCTTCTCCTTTATTTTCTTACTGATGCTCCCCCTGTTTGAGCTGCCAGAAAGATCTCCAGATCTTCCGTATTCTCAAAAAAATTTCTTTTCCCCCCTTCAAAGATCAACATTTTTGCGGGGAAAAGGAGTCGTGGTCTTAAATTCCTCTCATTCAATACCCCAAAATATTTGCTCCACCTTAGCCTTTTTTTTATTGTTTCAAAAGCATAGTCGGGGAGTATTTTTATAGACTGCTGCTGGAAGGTAAGTTTCCTCTTAACTCTAGCTGCTTTTAAGATCTCCTCCTTGGTATTAAAACTCATAAATTTAACCAAGATTGGGCGTGGCGGGTCAGTGCTCTTTTGTGGAGGGCGCCCTGTTCTATGGGCCCTATCTATTATTGCTGCGTGAAAGTGTCCCTCCTCTGGGAATATTTCTTTCATTATAGCCCATACAATTTCATTTGTCTTTTCATTCCCCTCTGCCTCCTTAACTCCGTTGATTCTTAAATTGCCTCTACGCGAACGGTTCTCCAAGTCTTCACATTTATTAATCAAGAAGGCAGTCTCTCCTTTCCATTTATTTAACTGCTCCCTCGTGACCAACGAGTGATCCTCCAGCTCTGATATTCTTCCCTCCGCCGCTTCCACCCTCTTTGCTATACCCTCCATTTTCTTATTACCTTCTTCCACTGCTTCTTTAATTTGTCTCATTTCTTTCTTGAGCTCTTTTTGCATTTGTTTGAGGAGCTTTTTGATTGTGCCTGAACCCCCTTCCTCTTCTTCTGAACTCGATGCAACCTGGTCGCTCTCAGGTTCCCGCGCTCCCATTTCAGCCGCCGCCATGTTTTTTTCACCGCTGCCGTTCTCCCCCGCTGTCTTTTGCTCTGGGGCCTGGCTTTTATGGCAGAAACGCTCGAGAGCGTTCACCTGAGCCAGTTTCTGCCGGGGCTTGTTCCTACCGGCCATCCTCAAGCAGGTAGGGGTCTTTTCCTTTTTTTTTTTTTTAGTGCTTGGCTAGCTTTTGGAGCCAGGGAGAGCGGAACCCAGGCGACTCCCAGCTGCTAGCAATGACGCATGCGCAGATCCCCCCAATCAGACAATTCTTAAGACTCATGGGTCTGTTTAGCCTCAACCACACACTTGACTCCATATAACATAATTCAGTTTTGAGTGTACCAGAGGTGGATTCTATCAATGTATTCACCAGGGATCACACCTCTATACAAACATGTAATTATTCCAAGAAGAGTACAAAGAGCATTAAAGTGGTGGACAATAGGAAAGCAGGTCCTGAAAGGGATGCCATTCCAGCTCCCACAACCACAGAAAGCAATCACAACGGATGCGTCCATGCTAGGATGGGGGGCACATTGCCAGGACTGTCAAATACACAGAAAATGGACTCAGTAAGAGGCAAGATACCACATATATTTTCTAACAACTAAAGGCAGTGTAACTGGCTCTGAAAGTGTTCAAAACATGCTTTCAGGCCACAAAATACAGGTTCAAACAGACAACACGTCAACAATGTGGCACATCAACAAACAAGGTGGAACGGGATCCCCACACCTCTCAAAACTGGCAGAAGACATATGCAAATGGTATATAGACAACATCGTCTACATAACAGCAATCCATGTGCTGGGAATATAACTGCAGATGTGTTAAGCAAAATATTAGTGACCCAACACAAATGGGCCATAAACAACACCATCAACTTTATACAGTACGGGGGTGGCCAGGTGTTGACCTCTTTGCTATGAGACACTGCAAAGGTGCCAATATTTTCCAGCAGAGGGGGCTTCAACCTAAGATCAATAGGAGATGTGTTCATGATAGAATGGAGATTCAACCTTCACTACGCATACCCTCCAATTCCCCTAACACCATGAGTGCTCCAGAAAATAAAACAGGACAAAGCAAAACTAACTTTAATCACATCAGCATGGCTGCAACAAAACTGGTACTCTACAATACTCTACTGGAGATAATGATTGACAGTATGACTCTAGAGAAGAGAACAGACTTGATAATGAAAGATTACAGCAGAACTCTTCACCTGGAGCTGCAGTCACTGAACTTGGCTGCTTGCTTGATCCAAGGATAAGAGACACACAAGATTATAGCAGAACAGGTGCTATATGTTATACAGAACTCTGGGAAACAAACTACCCAAAAGGCTTACACCTACAAGTGGAGGCATTTCGTGGTGTGGGCAAAGGCATGAGGGATTCATCCAATCTCCTGCCCAGTTACACAAGTTCTGAAATATCTATTGCACATACAGGAAAATACTGATTGCATTAATCACTGTGAGTGCATTTGACAGCAATAGTATCGAGGCGTGACTTGGTGAATGGACAAATTTTTTTTTCAACAATCATGACTAAAGTTTTCATGGAGTTTAAATTTGATGTATTCACCAATACCAGCAGTCATGACAACATGGAACTTGAATCTAGTTCTGACACGATTGATGCAAACATCATATGAACCTATTCAATCTTGTGGACCCAGTTATTTGCTACAAAAGACTTTGTTCCTGGTGGCAATAATTTTGGCAAGAAGAGTGAGTGAGTTACCTGCATTGAGAAGATCCCCTCCTTTCCTCAGCATGTATGAAAACAAAATTGTGATGAGGCTAGATCCAATGTTGTTGCCAAAGGTGGTAATCCAGTTCCGTTCCAGTGTTATTTCCTAGACCACACTCGAATCCAATAGAGGCTAGGTTACACACATTAGATTTAAAAAAGCATGTGACAGAGTGGGATCACAAGGACTGGAAAGGAGCCAAAATGACTGCCAAGCCCTAAGGTGATCACTGGCAGGAAGCCAGTGTGTTTGGGCATGGCTCAGGGTACAAAAGGAAGTGGCTGAACCAAGAGCTGGGGGAAGCTGAGAGAGCCAGGGGGGAAGCTGAGCCTAGTAGATATTTACAGTTCATCCCTGCTGCTGCCACCGCTGGACCTGCTGTTGTTGTTTTTGTTTTTATTTTGTGGTTTTAAGGGGGTTTGGGGGGGATGAGGCAGGTGGGGCCTGCGGGTGGGGGGTATGGGTAAGGGAGGATAGGGCCAATCCCCCTGGGCAGAGGAGGGGCTGGGGGTGGAGTCCCTCTCGCCAGCCTGTCAGGGCAGCCCATAGAGGGTGGGTGTCAAACGGGGTTCTCTGAGGATGGGAGGACTTTCGAAGCTATCGGGGTTGTTATGGGTCGGGGGAGATATGGATCCCTCTTGCCGGCCTGTCGGGGCAGCCCAT
>QEPC01012358.1:1278829-1295129 GCA_003113815.1 Sphenodon punctatus
CTCATGACCTCCCCCAGGGGCTGCATATAAACATTAAATAATAATGGAGACAGAATAGAACCCTGTGAAACGCCGCATGATAAAGCACAGGGGCAAGATGTCTCCTCCCCCAGCACCACCCGCTGGCTTCTCCCCGAGAGGAATGAACGGAACCATTCAAGAACAGTCCCATCCCGACCCCCCAGGTCACGCAGCCGTCTCAACAGCAGCCCATGGTCCACAGTGTCAAAAGCGGCCGAGAGATCTAGCAGGATGAGAAATGTTGAACATCCTGCATCCATCTCCCAGCGGAGATCATTGACCAAGGCCACCAACGCCGTCTTGGTGCCATAGCCAGGGCGGAACCCAGATTGAAACGGGTCCAGGAAACCGATGCTATCTAGATGCGCCTGGAGCTGGAATGCCACCGCCCGCTCAATAACCTTCCCTAAAAAGGGACGGTTAGAGACAGGTCAGTAACTGGCGAGGGCGTCCACGTCCAATGATGGTTTTTTCAGCAGGGGGTGCACCACAGCCTCCTTGAGACTGGGTGACAGCCTCCCCTGCTGCAAGGACGCGTTCACTACCCTCGCAAGCACCGTCCCCAGTGTCTCCCTGGAGGCTTTCACTAGCCAGGATGGGCATGGATCGAGTTCACAACAACTGGCCCTCACAGACCCCAAGATATCTGCCGCATCGGCTGAGAAGTTGACCGAGAAGGGGGCTTTAAAAAACCTGCAAGCAAGGAGGCAAAGTCTCAGGAGGAGGATTGCGCCCAGAGAACAAGTGAGCCATTTGAGGAGCAGTCTGTGCAAGCTCCCTGTGGAGTCAGGTGAGCCTGGGCCAGATGCAGATGGGCCACGTGCTTCTGCAGGACAAAGAGGGAGTCCCAAGATGGCAGCAACCTGTGGTGAGCCTGTGGAGCTGGGTGGAACCAGTACTGGAGTATCAGGGGTGGGGCCAGTGAACACTAGCTGAAAGAGGCTGGAGAGTACCCGAAAAGCTGCAAGACCAGACAGCAAGGGAATGGAGGTACAGGGGACCTCGTGGGGGTTGTGCATAGACAGTGCTATGCATGTGTGGTGTCATGGACATTTGCAGTATGTGTGCCCCTTCCTCAAAGCACCAAGAAGACCATGGACTCTGGGAAACCAGAGGTGGGGTTTGGCAGGATCTTTTGGTAAAAGAAACTCTAACCCTGAAGATTGTTCCTTGTGCAAGGGAACAGGGTTTCAGAGTGGAGCAAACCCTGGAGACTGGGATTGCTGTAAACTATGTGGGGGTACAGGTCTGAAGGATCTGGGAATTACCACAGGGAGTGGGTTCCTAATAGGACAACAACGCCAAAAGAAAAAGAGTCCCAGAGGATACTAAAAGGTGCTGGGTGTGTAAAAGTGAAGAGCATTTGAGATATGCATGCCCTGAAAGGAAGCACCTGGAGAGAGTAAAACTAGCCAAGAGGCCTGAGAGACAGTGTTGAGAATGTGGGGTTTGGGGACATATGTTGAGAACATGCCCAACCCAAAAGCCTCCAAGAGAGAAGCCATTTACAGAAAGGAGGCCAAGAAAGGCACCCAAATGAGGATACAGGGGCAAATGTATAGCAAAATGGAAGAACCAAAATGGATTATTTCGGTGACTTTACTTTTAATTCCATCCTAGCATCTAGTGTGGTTGACTTCTTGATAGTTCCTGTTCCCCATTTTCAGAAGTTTTAGGATTTGGCAGTTCAAATCAGACCAGAAAGCAGCCTTTATCCTTTTCTATCATAAGGATTCACCTCTTTGTAGAGCCTCAGTATATACTGATGGCGAATCACTTGTACCATCTATGAAACATGTTAGGTGGTCTGCAGACTCTTTTATGAAAATGGCCTAAAATGTTCCCCTGAGATCACTCAGCTAAAGGATGAGATTGTGACGGCTTCAACATTGCTTGTGGCTGAGAGAGCGTATGGAGAGTTGGCCAAATTGCTTAAACCTATTGTTACTAAACCTGTACAAATTTTGAGGAGACTTCAGACACCTCTATCACGTAGGAACTGGTTTGATGAAGAATGTTGCCAAGGTAAGAGGGTTGTCTTGCAATTAAAGAGAGAATGGTATAGATTGGGAGTTGTGGATGATTGGAATACATTTATTTTGGCCCGAAGAGCCTATAAGCAATTATTAAAGCAAAAGAAGGCTAATGCAGACGAACAGAGATGGGCGGAACTGCTAGCAGCCACTAATCTTTGGAGAATCATCAAATCAGTGTCTTCTACAGCAAAATCATACAAGGATCCCTTAATTGATGCTGAAGGCTGGATTGCTTATTATAGTATGATTTTTAGCAGTCCCTTTCTGTCGGATAATCCAGTATCTATAGTTAGGGGTTTTGCAAACGAGGATGAGGATCCACCTCCCTTTTGTAATATATTGGTAGATAGAGTAAAGCAACATATAATGGCCCTCAAGGGTAACAAGGCCCCAGGAGTGGATTCTTTCCCACCAGAAATCTTTAAGGAATGGGCGGACTGGTGGGTTCCTATACTAGCCAAATTATTTTCACAGGTGAATATTACTAAGAACGTAGTATCAGATTGGAGCTTGGCAATTATTGTTTCCATTTTTAAAAAAAGAGACAAGAAAGATCCTGCTATCTATAGACCTATTAGTCTCCTCCCTTTGATAGGGAAAATATATTCACATAGTGTTTTAGAGGAACTTGAACAGTGGGTGATTGAAAACAATCTAATCATGGAAGAACAATCAGAGTTCCGCCAAGGCAAATTGGTGACGGACAACTGTTTTGTTGTATCACATTTGGTTACCAAATATGTCTCCATCAGGGGTGGGAAATTATTTGTGGCTTTTATTGACTTTACCAAAGCCTTTGATAGATCATTACTGTGGGCAGATCATTACTGTGGGCCAAACTTCATGTATTAGGCATCAATTTACATCTCTTAGATTTGCTGAGGAATTTGTATTCCAACCCCAGGGTGGTGGTTAGATTGAATAAAGAGGGTGCTATCTCAAGACCCTTCCAGATAGCAGCAGGGGTTAGGCAAGGGTCTTTATTGTCACCATTATTGTTTAACTTATTTATTAATGACCTAATTGCAGAAATGAAGGACGCTACTCTAGATCCACCAAAGATAGTAGATAGAGCTGTTCTTATTTTGCTTTATGCTGATGATGTTTTGGTTATGTCCCAAACTCAGAAAGGTCTTCAAAAAGGGTTGAATCGTCTGGATTCCTACTGTAAGAAAAACGGTATGATGGTGAACACCCAAAAATCTCAAATGTTATCTTTTGGTGGCTCACGTACATGTGTCTTACTCTTGGCACATTGGGGATCATAAAAACTTGGAACATATTTTGTTTAAATGCCCATATTACACTGAATTAAGAGAAGCTTGGCTTACTCCGCTGTTCTCCTCAAACTCTCTTTTTATCTGTGAACAAAGGATTAGATATCTCTTAGTCACTAAGGATCCTCAGATAATGAAAGAAGTAGCATTATTTGCTTTTTTTAGCAAGCAAGGAAAGAAGAATTAAGTGGCACAGAGGTGGCTGTTAATATTGTTTGAAGCTTATATTATTTATATTGCTTCTGTATTTAAACAAATCAAATCGAGAGCAAAATTACATCATTTTAATATTTATTATTTGTTTATGTATGTTTTATATATATTTTCTAGATGATGGCAAAGGCTGAGATACAATAAACTTAAACTAAAATTGTATTAGGCATTGTTACAGCTTACAGGAGTTAGATGGCCCAGAACAAATCAGAGTGCATTCTTCAAGAGCAATGTCGACTTCTGTGGCTTCTTCTAAATATATACCAATAGTAGACATATGTAAGGCAGCAACATGGTCCTCAGATCATGTCTTTATAAAGCATTATCTCGTAGATGTGACAGAAAAGAAGGATGCAAAATAAGCTGTTTCAAAAACTGAAGAGAATGGTTCAGCCCTACCCCTTATATACTCTATGCAGGGCAAGTGCAACAGACTCACGCTGGAGAGGGGCGGGGCAGACCTGGGAGCAAAACTGCTTAAAAGAGCCCGCAGAGCCAGGCTGGGGTAGGTGCACCCCAAGGATTGGGAATGCACGGAGCCGTCTTGGAGAATGACAGTTACAGGTCAGCAACTTGTCTTTGTAGTTTTTACCTTAGCCATTCCTTGTATTGTCTAGGCCTCGCTTTGTCCTGTTAACTCTTGTTGACTTCTGTAACTTCTTGCTCAGCTGTGTTTCCTCCTCTCCTTCCTGACCTCTTTGATGAACCATTTACCTCTCTGAGGCTGGTGTACCCAGCTTTGTGCTGAGCATCAAGTCTCCTGGACAATGAAGAACAGCTGAGAGGTTCCCTTTACCTTCTGCTGCACACTTCCACTGTTTCCTCAGTCTTTCCCTTTCCCCTGCTTGCTCTGCCCTTCACCCTTTCCCAGGCTCCTACTCCTGGAGCTTGAGAAGCAGCTGCTGTGACCATGATGTCAGAACTACACTCTAGGAGCTCTACGCCTAGGAATCTGCCTTCAATGACAGCAACTTCATCCCCATTGGAGCAGCCTCCTTCATTACATTAGGAACAGACTCCTGATCAGACAGAAGTACAGATGGTTGTGTCACCGCTGCAGTTAAAGCTGCTAGTTGATCTCCCTAGAAAGAGGAAGAAACGTAAAGAGGAGAAAGGACCACCTAAAAAGGTGCCAAATTCAAAAAGACCCAGGATAGACTCTTCCTCTTTGGAGGATGAGGTAGAAAATATCTCTCTTCTTAAAACCCCATCTTCTTCCTGTTCACTACCAGTATATATGGAGGAGGGAGGGATTGCCCCAGTGCCTCCAGTATCACCATTTAAGTCTTCTTGACCATCCTGGCAAGTACAGCTGCATCCAGAGCCCTGGAAACAACAACAGTGACGGAGAGTGCCCAGGGGCATGCGCGAGCAGTAGCCGCCTCCGCAAAATGCTCCAGATAGCCCAGCCCGACTTCACATTAAAAAAAGGTAAAAAACGTGGATTGGCAGCCCCTAATGGGAAAAAAGATAAAAAAGAACCCCCCCCTCCCCTCAAGGAGCTAAAGGAAAGGGGCAGAGCGAGGCAAAAAGCGGCAAAAAACCGTGAAGAAGCAAGAGAGGATGGGGAGGGGATCAGGAGCAACCCCAGGAAGTCAGTATGGCGGAGGCATGTGCAGCAGACCAGGGGGAACAGCGAGACTTTACAGCACAGTTTACAGGCTTAATGGAAGCAATAAACTCCAATCACACTGATTCCAGAAAGCAATGGGGGCTCCTAAACGAGAACATACAGAAAGTAACCTCTGTGGTAGACTGTTTAAATAAAAAATTTGATGGAATGGCAGAAAGAGTTACAAGCCTAGAACAAAGAGAGGAAAGGAGAGAAATACAGCAGCAAAGATGGGAGGACAAGGTACAAGAGATGGAAAGAGCCCTGGGGGGAATACAGAGGAAAATGGAGGACATGGAAAATAGGGGAAGGAGGAATAACTTAAGAATTCAGGAATCCCAGAGGGCATAGAGGCCCAGGGAGGCAGAGACTTGATCAGGAAAATCCTGAAAGAAATCCTCCCCAAGTGTCCCTAACTCCATGAAATTGAAATAGATAGAGCCCACAGGACTCTTCGTCCCAAGCCAAAGGAAGGAGATCCCCCCCGGGCAGTAATATTCAGATGCCTTAGATATACTGATAAAGAACAAATCCTTTGGGAAGCCAGGAAACTTAAAGACTTAAAATACCAAAGTCACAGAATCAACATACAACCAGACTTAGCAGCAGTCACAGTGGCGAGGAGAAGGGGATGATACAAATTGCAAGAAAAAGTCACAGCACAGGGAATCAAAACGCAAATAAGATACCTGGCTACCTTCTCCTTCATGCATGAAAACCGCAGAAGGAATTTTTACAACACGAAAGCGCTAGAGACATTAATTGCAGCAAAGCTGCCAGAGTTGTAGAGAGGAGCACCAAGACCAGCAAGAGAACAACCCTAGGGGCAAGTGACACAGAATGGAAAATGTAGAACTCAAGTTAATGAAAAAATCCACGCAAGCAAAAGAAAAAAGAAGAAACAGAAAGATGCGGAAATAAAAGATAAGAACTAAATGGGACTATGAACAAAAGGAAGGGCCTGTCTGGAGGCACCTCCAGAGGAGGAGAAGGAGAGAAATGGACAGCTGGATAAGTTGCCAAAGGGGAAGGGGGGGAGGGAAGGGAATGGGGAAGAAATAGGGGAGAGGGAAGGGAAAAGGGGACAAAGGGAACGGTATAAAGGGAACGAATGCACTCAAGTGGGTCGAGTAACAAAACCTATACAGAAAAGGGATAATGGCTGATTTAAAGATATGTTCACTGAATGTAAATGGACTAAACTGTCCAATGAAAAGAAAAAAGACATGGCAATATGCAAAAAGGGTAAATGCACAGGTACTGGCTCTGCAAGAGACGCATTTATTGCAGAAAGATAATGTGAAAATGAGAGACAAAAGCTTCGAGCATATATACTTCGCAAATGCGGGGCAGAAAAAGGCTGGAGTTCTACTGGCCTTTGCACAGACACTGAAATTTAAAAGGGAAAAGATAGTAAAAGACCCAGAAGGTAGATACATAGTGGTAACAGGGAAAGTAGAGGGAGAAATGTACACCTTTCTAAATATATATGTCCCGAATACAGGGCAGACAACATTCATGATGAAAATGACAAAATTACTAGAAAAAAAAAGTCAAGGGACATTAATGGTATTTGGAGACCTAAATAGTCCACTTATGAGACTATATAGATCAGGGGGAGAAAAAATGAAGAGAGGACAACTAAAAATGGCCCAGCTAATAAGACAGGCCCAATTGGTAGATGTTTGGAGATTGAAACATGCAAGGGACAGAGAGTACACTTTTTTTTCAAACAGACACATGACATATTCCAGAATAGATTACTTTTTCATGCAGGAAACAAAATGGAAAAAATGCAATCAAATTGATATTATCCCTGCAGCTTTTACAGACCACAGCGCAATTATAGCAAAGGTAAGCACAGGGCAACAAAAAACACACAAGACACCTCACTGGGTTTTGAAGAAGGGTATTTTATTGAATGCATTAAACAAAGAGCAAATCAAACAACATATCGACGAATACATGAAGTGGAATGACAATGGAGAGGTATCCCAGGGAGTAGTCTGGAAAGCTGCAAAAGCCTATCTGAGAGGCCAATACATCAAAATAGATGCCTATAATAAAAAGAAAAACAAAAAAGAGTTAAATGACCTCTACCTCAAATTAAATACACTAGAAGAAAAGATGAAAAAGAAACCCACAAAGCAAGGTATTAGAGAAAGGGGAGAACTAAGAGGATTAATAGACACAATAGAAACAGAGAGAGTGATAAAAAAACTCAGATATACAAAACAAATTTATTATAATAAAAGTAATAAGGCAGATAAAATTCTGTCATGGATGGTAAAACAGAAAAGGAAAAAAACTCAAATAACACAGGTACTACACCCCAACCAACAGAGCTGGATTACAGGACTAGAAATGAAGGAACAATTCCAAAATTTCTATAAAAATTTATATACCACAGAAGAGCCTAACGGGGAGGAGATTGATGTATTCCTAGATAAATTAAAATTACCTAAATTAACAGCAGAACAGAGAGAATGGCTCAATGAACCTATGACTATCCAGGAAGTACAAAAAACAATAAAAGACCTACCTAAGAATAAAACACCTGGACCAGATGGGTTTATCCCAGAGTTTTATCAAATGTATGGGGAACAATTGGCCCCACTGCTAGTGAAAGTATATAATGGGATACAGGCAAGGCAGGAGATGCCAGAGACATTCTACGCAGCCACCATCATGCTATGCCCAAAACCAGGGAAAATTGGCAAAGAATGTGGGGATTTTAGACCCATCTCGTTATTAAACACAGATGCCAAAATATTTACAAAGATTCTAGCCACCAGACTGCAAGGGATTATTAGATCACTCATAGGACCAGATCAGACAGGGTTTATTAATGGCAGAATGGGAGTAGATAATGTGAGAAGGGCGATCAACCTAATATACAAAGCTAATAAAGATAAAACACCCACGGCAGTGATTTCACTGGATGCGAACAAGGCCTTTGACAGACTAGAAATTTTTTTCCTAATGAATACATTAAGTAAAATGGGATTTAAGGGAGCATATTTAAAATGGGTAGCCAGCATTTATAAAAGGCCGGTTGCTAACATTGTAATTAACGGGGAAGTGACCCCAAACATTCAAATTAATAGAGGAACACGCCAGGGATGTCCCTTGTCTCCCCTGTTATTTGACCTAGCAATAGAACCACTGATAGTGGCTATTAATCAAAATGAAAAAATCAAAGGATTACGGGTAGGAGAGGAGGAACATAAAACAATGGTATACGCAGATGATATGCTTTTGACAATGACAAATATACAAGCCTCAATGCAGGAATTAACCAGCCTGCTAAAGGAATTTGGGACATTATCAGGATACAAGATAAATACAAATAAGACACAAGTCATGGCATTAAACAAAACAAGAATGACACAGGCAGACTTAGATGAACTAAAGCAATTCCAAATGCAAACGGAACAATTGAAATACCTGGGAGTGTGGCTCACTAAAAACACAAATGACCTATGTAAAAAAAATTACTTCTCTCTCATTCAAGAATTTCAAAACAGACAACACTCCTGGAGAAAGCTGGAATGTTCCTGGATAGGAAAAATGAATATAATTAAAATGCAGCTATTACCTAAAATATTATATACTATACAGGCCATACTCATAACATTAAAAAAAGAATTCTTCCAAAAAATAGAAAAGATCATGAGATTTGTAATATGGGGACAAAAAAGACCTAGAGTAAGGAGAACAATATTGAAAACTAAAATAGAACAGGGGGGATGCAGCCTGCCTGACATGAGGATGTACCACAGGGCTTCTGCCCTGAGAACAGTCAAAGTATGGTACAACGAGGGTAAGGAACCTAGATGGAGAAACTTGGAATTAGAAACACTAGGGTTAGAAAATGGGCAAGACATTTTTGATTGTCCAGACAAAATTCAATTAAGGGGCCCAGAAAGCAAGGACCATCCATTTGCAGGGGTTGCAATAACCACATGGAGGGAATGCCAAAGGAAGCTAGAGATAATACAAGGGAAAACCCCATACACCCCGCTAGATAAAACTGAGTCTAAATGGGATACCAGAGAGAGAGAAAAAATGAAAAGATGGAGAGAAAAGGGAATATATAGAGCAACACACTTATTCATACAAGGGAGACTAAAAACAAAAGAAGAGATAGAAGAGACCATACAGGAAAAGATACTGTTTTGGCAGTACTGCCGACTGCATAGTGTACTGACACATCCAAAGGATAAATTAAATTTTAATAGGCCTCCCACAGAGCTAGAAAAAACTCTATTTGATAAAACAGGACAAAGGGGAATTTTCTCATTACTGCACAAGATAGTAAAGAATATATATCATCTATTAGATGCTGGATATATATCTAAGTGGAAAGACAAATTAATGGTAGAAATTACAGAGAAAAAGATGAAGCAGATGTGGCAACACACCAATACATGTTCCAGATCTTTGCTGGTTAAAGAACCACAAATTAAATTAATACACAGGTGGTATACTACGCCAGTAGAAATCAAAAGAATAAAAGCAACATACCCCCCAACTTGTTGGGCGGGATGTGGGGAGAGAGGTACATACCTGCATGCATGGTGGAGCTGCCCAAAAGTGGCCGAATTCTGGAATAAAGTATGGAAAGTTATTAGGGGGTCCCTAAATATACCATTGCCTTTTAAGCCAGAAATTGCCTTGCTGGGAATATACCCAGAGAAGGAGATAACCAAACAACAGAAGAGGACATGTACAAACCTGATATTGGTGGCAATCCACACCATTGCAAAGACTTGGAAATTTGCGAAAGGTCTCACACGACAAGCATGGTTGCAGAGACTTTGGCACTGCCTATCGATGGAACAGATCACAGCCAGCCTTGAAGATAACCTAGATAAATTCTATAAAGACTGGGACCAATGTTGGACAGTACTGACAAAAAATATAAAGATGGAACAGTTCACACACTCGACTTGCTTAAATAAAATATACTGACGGGGGGGGAGGGTGGCAGAAAAGAGGGAAGAAGGGGGAAAAGAGGGTGGAAAAGGGAACGTACCTAAGTTTAATTACACCAGGAAAAGGTAATACGAACAATATTGGGATACCCAGGGAAGGAAGGGAGGGGACGGGGTGGAGGGCGGAGAGGGGAGAGAGGTGGGGAAGGGGGAATAAATGTAACACTTTGATTGGAATGTGATGTTATATTGTTAAAGTTAAAATAAAAAGAAATATTATTTAAAAAAAAGAAAAGAAACAACAACAGTGACCTCTCCCAGTCGAGGCGAGAGATGACCAGGGCATGGACAAGGGTTTTAGCAGAGGAAACAGTGAGGAAAGGACGGATCTTAGCAATGTTGTGCAGAGAGAAGTGACAGGATTTGGCAACAGAATCGATCTGAGGTTTAAATGAGAGGGAGGCGTCAAAGATGAACCCTAGGCTACGTGCCTTAGGGACAGGCTGGATGTTGACCCCATCAATGAATTTATTTATTTATTTAAAACATTTTTACCCCACCCCTCCTGCCACTGGCAGCCCAGGGCGGCTAACAAAATCATCCATAAAAATACAATAAAATATATAAAACATTAAATATTTAAAACAATGATAAAAATGAGAAAAAAAAAAAAACACCATACCACCTCCCGCCCTCACCCTTCTCCCTTGCCAAACGCCTGGTGGAACAGCCAGGTTTCCTACAGAAACTTAGGAGGTCAGGGGCCAGACGGGCCCCTACCGGGAGGGAGTTCAAAAGGTGCGGTGCGGCTACTGAGAATGCCCTGTCTTACGTGGCCCCCTGGGAAACCTGAGGGACATCCAACAGGGTGCCCCCAGATGACCGCAGGGGCCGGTCCAGAACCCGAGGAGTGAGGCGGTCTCTCAAATAGGCAGGGCCCAGACCATGTAAGGCTTTATAGGTCAAAAACAACACTTTGAATAAGGCCCGGAAGACTATCGGCAGCCAGTGTAGAGCTCAGCACATTGGTGTAATGTGCTCTCGGCGGCCCAGCCCCACCAGGAGTCGAGCCGCGGCATTCTGCACCAGCTGCAGCTTCCAAGCCATCACCATAGGTAGCCCCACGTAGAGCGTGTTACAGTAGTCTAACCGAGAGGTGATAAAAGCATGGATGATCGTGACCAGATCCGAAACCAGTGGCCGAAGCCACTGCACCAGGTGTAACTGACGAAAGGCACTCCTTACCACAGCCTCCACCTGGACATCCAGGCAGAGCTGCGCATCGAGGAGCACCCCCAGGTTCCATACCTGGTAAGTCAGTGGAGGGCAAACCCCCTCAATCAAGGGGGTCACCATCTCCACCGACTTACCCACTAACATCACCTCCGTCTTGTCAGGATTCAGTCGCAGTCGATTAACCCTCATCCAGTCCCCCACAGCTGCCAGACACCAGGTAAGCACCGAGACAGCCGGGCCTGGGTGGTTGAAAATGAGAGGTACAGTTGAGGACTTCACCCTGTACCCCCTGATCACCTTGCCGAGCGGCTGCATGTACACGTTGAACAGGAGAGGGGACAGAACAGAACCCTGCGGGACCCCACATGAGAGGTCTCGGTGAGATGAAAAATAATCACCAAGCACCACCCGCTGAGTTCTTCTGGTAAGGAATGAACTGAATCATTCAAGAACGATCCTGCAGGCGCATCACCAACATCTCATGGTCAACGGTATCAAATGCAGCCAACAGATCTAACAGGACCAAAAGGGTCGATTGACCCTTATCCTTTTCACGGCGCAGATAATCGACCAAAGCCACTAATGCTGTCTCAGTGCCATGCCCTGGACGAAAGCCAGACTGCGAGGGATCCAGATAACCGGTGCGGTCGAGGTGCCCTTGAAGCTGCTGAGCCACTACCTGTTCAATAACCTTCCCTAAAAAGGGAAGGTTAGAGACAGACTGATAGCTGGCAGGGGAGTCAACGTCAAGCAATGGTTTCTTGAGCAGAGGCTGTACCACCACCTCTTTGAGGAAGGCCGGCGCTCTGCCTTCCTGCAGGGAGGCGTTGACCACCCCAGCCAGCAACCACCCACTGTTTCCCGGCAGATCTTAATCAGTCAGGACGAGCACAGATCTAATTCACAAGAGGTGTCTTGAACAGCCCCCAGCACCCCCACCACATCAGCAGATGCTATGAGGGTAGCAAAGAATCCCCTCTTTGCTGCCTGCATAGCCACGGCATAGGCTCATAAACTAGCTCTATACTGCAATCTGTCGGTTTCAGCCCGAGAATGATGCCACCATCACTCCAACCGTCACCCCTCCTGCTTCAGCACCTGCAGTTCCTTGGTAAACCAAGGAGGTCTGCGGAACCTCTGCCTGGGCGCCATCCGATCAATGGCCTCTGTCAGCAAGGTGTTCTATAGCTTGACGAGGTCATCGATGAGACGGTCGTCAAGGTCAGAGGGTAATTCCCCCAGAGTGCCTAGGAACCGCACTGGGTCCAACAGCCTTTGGGGGCGGACCATCCTAATAGGTTCTGCACCCTTCCGGGGGCAGACATGCGCTAGAAGGGAGGTCTGCAGGAGGTAATGATCCGTCCATGACAAGGGCACTGCTGATACCTCCCCCATTAAAGAGCACCCGCCTCAAGGCCAGTGCAAAACATGAGGTCCAAGGTATCTCCTCCAAGATGTGTATGGATGATGACCCTCTGGGACAGGCCCATGGTGGCCATGAACTCATGTTCGGCTCCTCCGAGAACCGCGTCGGCCTGAATGTTGAGGTCCCCCAAGACTATCGTCTTTGGGACTGCAACACCACCTCTGACATGGCCTCTGCCAGAGCATGCAGGGAGGCCACCTTGCTGATGGGTGCATGGTATACCAGCAGCACTCCCAAACTGTCCCCTGCCAAATGAAACACAAGATGGAGCCCTTCAATGCCTACCATGGATCGCACTGGATACCTCCTCACAGACCACCCCGCTTTAAAAATCACAGCTACACCGCCCCCCCCATCCCTCCGACCATGGTTGGTGCTGCATGGAGTACTACCTGACCGGAACGAGATCAGCCAGGATTGGCCCTGATTCATGGTCCAGCCAGGTCTCCAGGATACATGCGAGATTAGCGGCATGGTCCAGAATTACCTCCTGGACCATTGTTGCCTTATTTGCCACTGACCTCGCGTTCAACAGCACCAGAACCAGACTGAGGGCCCCCTAACAAAGCTCCACCCGCTCATCTGCTGAGGGAGGGATAAGCAGGACAGGCACTAAACACCTATCCCGCCTCCCCACTCTCCTGTCCCTCCTCCTGAGACCATACCTCCCCTGGCCTGTCACAACCCCAATAGCAATGCCCACCCTCCCCCTGGCTACCCCTCCAGCCCCTCCTCCCTGGTTGTCCCGCCCAGGGTGCGAGGGAGAACCCTTCCCCCTCCCCTGCTCCCCCCTCCCAACATATCCCTCCCCCGTATCCCCTGGGGCTCCCCCTCTCACAGGGAGACCCTCCTCCCCACCGTTCGGGCTACACATCCCCGTCTCACCGGGAGGTATAGTCCGCCCCTCCCTCCCCATCACCTGACCTTCTCTGCCACCGGAGGGTCCATTCCCACCCCCCTGGGCCTCCTACCCCTCCTCACTGAGGGAGAAGGCCCCACCTCCTCCTTTTCCCTGCCCCACCTTTCCCCACCCATCTCAACATTCCCCCCTTCCTCCCCAACCCATATCTCCCCACCTTTAAGTAACACACTATTCCTCATAGCTTCCAATGCACCCCCTCCCTCTCAAACACAATTTCCCCCCCCTGATCCCGCCAAGGACCAGGAAGTCCCTCCTGAGTGCTGGCCCCACCCCTCCTCCAACCGGGGCAGGGGGAGATAGAAACCTTGGGGCCAAGCACTCACAGTTAATATTGGGGCCCAATCCGACCCTGTCGCCTGCTCTGCCACTGCCGCTGCCCCCAGTCCCTACCTGGTAGGTGGTGGTGTTGAGGGGGAGGGGAGGAGGGAGGACGAGGACTGCCCCTGCAGCCAGGCCACCGGCTGCTTTTGGCTCTTCTCGGGCCTTAATTCCCTTCTGAGTGCTGGCCCTGCCCCCTCCTCCAACCGGGGGAGGGGGATATGAGAACCCTGGGGCCAAGTGCTCACTGTTAGTGTTGAGGCCCAATCCGGCCCTGCTGCCTGTTCTGCCACCACCGCTGCCACTGTCTGTAGAGCGAAGGAGGAGGGACTCCGGACGCCACGGCCTTGCCAACAGCCGCTGCCCTTTGGGTATCGCCCAAAGGGCCCCGCCCTTGCTGTTATTACCTGAGAGGGGGAGGGAAGAGCAGAGTGGCAGAGGGCTCCTCCAATGATGACAGCCCCCTATCCCCATAGCAGCAGACACAGCTTGAAGACAGAGAAAGAAGAGAGAGAGGAAGGATTAGAGGGGAAGATGAGGAGTTCGGTTTTAGTCATGTTAAGTTTGAGCTGATGATGAGACATTCTGGCAGAAATGTCAGAGAGGCAGTTAGCAAGGCAAGACTGGAGAGGGAGAGGGGGTGGAGAGACCGAGTTGGGTATCATCAGCATATAGATGGTACTGGAAGCCATAAGATTCGATAAGTTTGCCTAGGGACAGAGTATAGAGAAGAGGGCCAAGGACGGAGCCTTGGGGAACTCCAGCCGAGAGGGGAAGAGAAGTAGAGGAGACACCAACAAGAGACACATTGAAGGAGATATTGCCTCCATCTCAAGATGGGCATGGCACTGATGTTTTTAAAACCAAATGTATTTATTTGCTGCCTTGTTTCTGAATCTGATTGCCAGATAAAAACGTAAAAAGCATGTTAGCCTTGTTTTGAGCCCTCAACAGAAGGTTGTATTTTTAAAAGCTTTCCTCTGCAGCTGCTAAGGCCAGAAGAAACCTAGGGCACAATTCTGGAACTACATAGACCTCAAGGATCATCTAGTGAAGTCCAACCCCCTGCTCCAACATAGGATATCCCTCTACCTACAGCATTACAGACTGATGTTTGTCCAGCTAGTTCTTGAAAACATCTAAAAAAGGCAATTCCACATATTCCATTGTTAAGTTATTACAGTTAAGAAGTTTTTCCTGATATTTAGCCAAAGTCTATCCTGCAGCAATTTAAGCCCATTCCCTCTTGTGTTTTGTGGCACTGGAGAATAATGTTCTCTGCCTTTTTTAGGCATCATTTAAGATATTTAAAAACCCTTAGTCTCCTTTTCTCTAGGCTAAACATACCCAATTCCTTCTGCCTTCTTTCATTCTAGGCTCTTTATGTCTTTCATTGCCCTCCTCTGAATCCTATTCTAGAAGCACAATGTGCAAAATGAAATCCAACTTTCAAGGAAAGATCTCACCAGTGGCAAATAAAGTAGTACCTTTACTTCCCATGTCTTCGATGTGATACTTCTGTTAATGCAGCCAAAGATGGTATTTATTTATTTATTTATTTGAAGGTGTTATATTGTTGACTCATGTCCATTTTCTGATACACCATAACTCCTGGATCCTTCTCTACAGTGCTACTGCTTAGCCATTTCCCACCCATTTTATACATGTGCATCTGACTTTTCATTCCTATGTATAAAGCTTTCTATTTATCTTTGTTAAATCTCATTTTGTTTCTTCCAATCCTGGCCTCCAAAGTGTTTGCAACCTCTCTAAGTTATGCGTCATTTACAGATTTAATTGGTATGCTTACCCCTGCAGGACTCCATTTGATACTTACTCCAAGCTTGATACCATCAGGGGTGGATTGGCCATTGAACCCACCGGGAGGATTCCCGGTGGGCTGGGCCAGTTGGGAGGGCCGGTCCCGCAGTCTGGCTTTTTAAAAAAAAATAATAATTGTTGGTCCCAACCCCCCGTCGGGAGGGGGGAGGCTGGCCTCCCCCCTCACCACAAGTCTTCGCCCTCCCGGAAGTTGCTTTTACACTACTTCCGGAAGAGTCTGGCCCCTTCTGGCTCCCTCCCGGAAGTAGTATAAAAGCAACTTCCGGGCAGAGGCGTACAAGTATGCAGCTAGACTTGGAGCATGGAGCAGCAGCGGACACCAGAGCAGTCGGAGAGCAGCGACTCGAGGCGAAGGATGGAGCATGAGCCATGGGGCAGCAGGTGGGGGCTGGGGGAACTGGGGCCTTCTTGGGGCTGGGGCCTGCTGAGGGGCTGGGGCTTGGGGCCTGCTTGGGGGGGC
>QEPC01012358.1:1296174-1312081 GCA_003113815.1 Sphenodon punctatus
TTAGCAGAAAGGGTGCATTCCTTCAAGGCTGTTCCTTAATTGTGTTCCAGTGCAGCATTACTACAGGTGCAAGGAATGACACCTTAATATACAATAATGTAGATATTGGAAGTCTGGTATCAATTATCCCCTTAGTCTTCTCTTTGCTAAGCTAAACACAAGGCTTGTGGAATACTAGTGCAGCTGGTGTAGGAATGAAGAAGTCTTACTGTAGGATGCATAGCAAGGGACAGAGTGATTTTTGGTTGGGGGCCGCCACTGAGCACTGAAACGGAGTGATTTTGGGAGCCAGAGCACTGAAATGAGGGCCAGTACCCCCACCAGTGGCAGTCTCCCCGCTGCCAGCCCCCCATAACCTCCCGCTCACCCCTGCCAGGCTGCTGAGGATCTGAGTCTGGGGATTCAGCTCTGATAGGCCCCAAAATCTGGTGCACTCCTCCTCCTCCTTACAGGACCACTAAGACTATATTTTCCCGGACTACTTTGATTTCCTAATCCGCCCCTGGATACCATTATTACTCCAGTTGAGAACCCACCTAATAATGGCATTTCCTTCCAGCCCACATTTCTCCTGCTTTCTTATGATTCAATGAGAATCCTGTCTTCACTGAAGTCGATGGCTCATCTCCTATTGGTTTTAATGGGTGAGGGTCCCACACTTAGACTTTGATCCTCAAGGGACTGAGTTGCACAAGTCCCATTCCCTTCAGTGGAATGTTCAGCTTTTCAATGTTTGTGGGATCAGAGCCTTATTTTAAAAATGAAAACATTTATGGCTTTAGGCATGGGTGCTAATAATAACTCAAGACAAAATTAATATTGTCAACACCTCTCAAATACATTCCCCATCTATTAATCTTCTTATCATATCTCACTGCCTGCTCAGACTTAAACATGTTGAAGACCAAAATGAAGCAGATATAATAATTCTCCACTAATTATGTGAGATTCCATTCTTTCTTTGTTGTAAACATTAAACAATGCTTTTTATAACCTCAGCTCCATGGTTCATTTCTAATGTAAATAATTTCAGCAATTAGGGTTGCCACCTGCCTGGATTTAGACTAGGTTGGTCAGTTTTTTATGCACTTGCTGATTAATACCACCAGATCATTTTTCTTTTTTTAGTGCACTGTCAACATTAAGCAATAGGCTATTTTAAATATGTGTAAATTAGCATAAATATACAATATATGCAAAATAACAGCAAACCGTTTTCTGGGACAGGTGGCAACCTTATTCAGCAGTGAAAATAAAGGATACTAATATGGTCTGCTCCAAGTGTTCAGAATCATGAATCATTCCCTACCCCTCTATGACAAATTCTTGTGCCAAAAAAAGAGGTTTGTACCGGCTCTTTACTCTGGGGCAGGAGAATTCCGGGGATCAGCGCTAAAGGTCACTGAACCTATGAGCCCCACCCTAGAAGGGACACGTCCCACTCTTTACCCCCCCCATCCCAACTACATGAGGGTTCCACGCTTCCCAGCCCCGTTACCCTGCATCACAGTGACCTGGGAAACACTGGTGTTCCAATCCATGGTTCCTTTTATGGGGTCCTGTGAGGTGCTGCAAGGTAGCCCATGCCCTGGCTCTGTACAGACCTGTCTGTATAATCATGACAGTACAGCGTGAGGCACATTGCTACCGCTATATAAATAATAATGTGAGAGAGAGTGCATTAATGCAAGCTTCTCTTAATGGGAGAAGAAAGATAGTGTGCAGCTCATGCTACCTTCTTTTCTAGTGTTGTGTGGAGGTGGCCCTGTTTCAGTTGACGCTGTCAGTGTAGACAATTTTATAGAATCGGTTTGATAGAATGCAATTCTGTGTGAAACGGCAGAGTTAAAGGCAGTTTGAAAAAATTGTTCAGTGTTGAATTATTATAAATTAATACCTAATAATGAAAAAATATGATAGCTTAATTAGTGATCATTATTAATAAGAGTAAGTATGTATGGTAAGGAATTAAGTGTATATCTTACGTTTATGTTGATGGTAAATTATGAAACATATATAGAAAATCTTTAAATAATTTCCATGCTTTTTGGCGTTTAATTTTTGTTGTGTGTTAAAATGTTTTTTGAATAGGAATTATAATACATTTTCATGGTGTGGAATGTTGGCTTGATTTGGAAATGGTTCTACCTTTAACATTTTTTGAAACCATCCGTTTTTTGTTTGGATAATTTAGCCTGCACTCAGAGCCAGTTAATTAAAGTTAATTTCCCAGTTTGAGAACCTAGCTGCTAGAACAAGGAGTTGGAATTGTAGCCTAACTGGTTTTGGAATGGAAAGGTGTCATAGGCCGCTTTTAGATGAGCGGGTTGCGGTTGCGCGATCCACTCACGTGACTTTTGAAAATCTCTCAGACTGGGATTAGACAAGACATTTCACACATTAAAGCCGGTCGCGCGTTCCTTTAAAACCGCAAACTAAATAGCTCGACATCGGGGTATTTAGTTCGTGGTTTGAAAAGAATGCGTGGCTGGCTTTAATGCACGAACCATCTTGTCTAATCCCAGCCCATGGGATTTTCAAAAGTCACATGAGTGGATCATGCAACCGTGACCCACTCGTCTAAAAGCAGCCATAGTCCGGGCTCTGTGTTCACTGTGTTTTCCCTGTTACTACAGTGAAAATGGATCTCTGCTCTTCAATACTGAAGAACAAAGGCCACAATCCTGAACCCTCCACAAGCTCTTAAGTCACAGTGACTTCAGTGATACTAGCAAGTGGTTTCAGGATTGCAGCCTAAAAGTAGTATTGTATTATGGTGTGTGTGTACATTATATATGCATTAGTTCTAGTTCAATTTGTAATTTAGGGAAATATTTATTGTCTCACTCAAACTTTTAATCAAACCTTTCCCAGTTTGCCTTTTTTCCTCAACTATACCTATCTTGAAATCTTTAACAATTAGCTATATTTTGTAGTCTGACTACATCTTTTTTTTTGGCCCCAGTAATATATTTTGGTAAAACTTGCAAACTTATGTTTTGTTAAGGCATTGAGGCCCCAGATAAGCACATGAACGAAATGCAAGAAACAATCATTTAGAGCTAGAGTTTACTTTGAAAAAAACCATTTTGATAATATCCTCTTGTCTAATTTTTGGCAAGATGCTGTTTCTACTTCCACATACTACAGCATTTCTCACAAAAATATTGCTATCAGCAAATGTCTTGGATACTTTAACAACATTTCCTGATAAACATTTACGATTGCCTGATAAACATTTCCTGTTGGTTGGATTTGTTGCAACGCCAATTGTTTTCTTGTCTTTGTGTCTATAATTAACACATATATATCTAGTATGGTGGAGCATCCTTATCCTATCAGATAAAAGTTCCAATAATACATACATTTGGTTGTCACATGATGGGATATCCTGTTAAATATGCATTTCCTTTTATCGTTTCCTTTTTATCTTTGTCTATAATGATTAACAAAATACTGAATGCATTTAGAATACTGTGAGAATTGGAGGTTTCCAGATTATTATTATATTATTATTATTATAAGCATTTGTATAGCGCCAGCTGTGTACCTGGTGCATTACAGAACAATAAGAATGACGCACTCCCTGCCTACGGCTTACAATCTAAAAGACATGGAGGGGGAAGACAAGGAGAGGGGACATAGGGAGAGACAAGGGATAAATACAATCAAGTGGATGCGAAATCTTAGGTGCACGTGCTTGACTTGGTTGCGATTAGGCAGGAGTCTGTGGGGAGGGCAGACAGTAAAAATTGGGATGAAAGTTCTAACAGGCGTTGGGAAAGGCGGCGAGAAAGAGGTGGGTTTTGAGGAGGGATTTGAAAGTGCGGAGGGAGGGGGCAAGGCGGATGTGGGCAGGGAGGGAGTTCCAGGCATGGGGGGAAGCAAGGGAGAAGGAATGAAGGCGGTTAGGGGAACAGGGGAGATGAGGGAGAGTAAGGGAGGAGACAGAGGAGGAGCGGAGAGTGCATGCAGGAGTGTGTACGGAGATTAGGGCTGAGAGGCAAGAGGGAGCCAGGTTGTGAAGGGATTTATAAGTGAATACCAGAAGTTTATGAAGGATGCGTTCGGGAAGGGGGAGCCAGTGAAGAGAGGAGAGGAGGGGCTGCACGTGGTCAAAGCGACGGGCTGAGTGGATGACCCTAGCAGCGGAGTTTTGGATGGCGATAAGAGGGGACAAGTGAGCGCGAGGGAGGCCAGTAAGGAGGAGGAGTGTTATTTACCTCGTCTCATAATATTAGGGGAGAACAAGTGAAACTGACAGAAAGTAAGGTTAATATGAGTTAGGTTAAGTAGGTTAATAATTGTGCATTGTGTGGAACAGTGGCGGCTCCTAGTTCAGGGCTGTTGAGCGGTGCCGCACAAGCCCTGGCAGGGCTGCTGCTGCTGCCCTACCGGTATGTTGGGTGGGAAGGGAATTTTTTTTTTTTAAATCCCCCCCCCTGTCTCTGACTTTTTCGGGGGACTGGGGCTTGATGGCTAGGTCGGAGGAGGCTCAGGAGGCGCTATCTCTTACCCGATCTTCAGTTGCATTATCATCTGTGCGGAGAAGCCTGCCGGGCGCATGCACACAGCACAGCACAGCCAGGCAGCTCGGGGAGGAGCAAGAGCACATGGTGTGCGTGCCAGGCAGGGGACTGGGGGAGGAGCTCCCAGTCCCAGCAACAACGCTGTGCAGATGCAGTAGAGGTCCAACACACATGTGTTGGGGAGTGGCACCAGCAAGAGGAGCAACGCGTGTGCAGAGAAGAAGATCATCATGCAGGTCTGAATCGGGGCCCTGTGGGCTGGCCCACATGGGAGGAGGCGGCCTCAGGGTCTAGTGAGCAAGGCAAGTGAGCATGTGCAAGACAGAGGGCGATGGTCTTTGAGCCCTTTTTCTTAGTATCTCACACATGCTCACTTGTATTTTTGGGGCGAGCAGGGAGGAGGCGCTTGAGGATTCCTTTAGGAATCCTCCAGCAAAAACCCCCATGTTTTTGGGCTCCACAGCTAATCGCCCTGGCCAATCTCTGGCCACAGAAAAATGCGGGGAGCCTGAGTGCGACTGCACACTTGACTGGGGGTTGGGGATCTTCTCTGTACTGTGTCTGTGTGAGTGACGGGGTGGGGGGGGGGAGACTCGGAGCGGGAACTGGGAGCCAACCTGGCCTCAGCAGGTTTGTTATTCAAATTGCTTGTAGCCAGGCAGCTACTGCTAGTAGTAAGAGCCTCACCGGCCTGACTCCCCTCACCCCAGCCCCCACCAGCACATATGGCACCGCGCACTACTGGGTTGCTGAGCTGAACTCCAGGCAGCAAGTTTTTCTATAAGGTAAGGTAGGTGATGGTTTTAATTTATTGTGTATTTGTGGCGTGGAGTGCTAAAACTGGAGTCCTGGACTCCTGGGATTTAGGGTGCTTTTGCTTTCTGCATTTCCATCCTGATTCCTAGATGATTCTGGAGCTAGTGGACTCCTACAGGGTGGGTGGGTGCTGCTTGCTGCTACTAGGTTCAATGAAGCGCTGGATATCTTGTGTCTGGGATTTTATTGGGGAGAGGGGCTTTGTGAAGAAGTGTACTAAGGCATAGTGACACAGCAGCGATTGGTTCTTGATTCTGGGGGTTCATCAGGGGGCTTTGTGTGACTCGTGCCTGTGAGGTGGGGAAGCAGCTAGCCATCTGCTTCACTAATGTGAACTTTACACACACTTTAAGGTGTGTGTAAAAATACCCATGGGGATACAACAGAACTTTTCTAGCCCAGGGGCATTGTGAGGATCAATAAATTAATGGACTGGAGGTTCATCACAGCCTGAGCAGGATTGTTTTCTGGTGGCAGTTTTTGGTCTTTTTATATTTAATATATAAAATATCCAAATAAAAAATAATCCAAATAAAATTTGGAGGCTTTTTGGCTGACCAAAAAGCCTCCAAATCTTATTTGGATACATCTTTAGCATTTAGCAGGTAAGGAGCCTTAGGAAAAGGGTTGGATATAAGTTCTAATTAATTAAGTAACTAATAGATAAAAATAGTATTGTAATGGGAAAAGTATAATTCCTAAAATAGAAGATTTGGGGCATTTCTTTACCTAACAAATTGGATGAGGAAATGGCATTGGTAATGGAGGTTTGAGAATCCCTGCATTCTGCAGAGCATCAATAAAATGACAGTCACCAAGAAGGTAACCTGAAGGTAAGATCCCAAAAGCAGGGATCTATTATCTCCAATGATTGCTTAATAATATCAGCAACACTTGATTCTTATCTAGTATTTCTCACTGAACAAAGGTTATGTTTTGTAGAGGTGTGCAACAGGGGCCCATGTCGTTTTTGTTTTCTTTTTTCGTTTCTGTTATTTAAATCTGTCATTTTAATTTTCATAAATATCAAATTGTCGGTTTTGTTTTTGCTTTCGTTTTCGTTTCTCATTGGTTTCAATGGAAAACACATTTATGGCTGTAACTTTTTTGTTTTTCACGATATTTGGCTGCACCCTGGAGTTGTTATACCTCCGATGGAAGGCATTGTGTGTTCCAAATTCCAAAAGGATTGGATAAAGGAATTCAATTTTAGAAGCAGTTGAATTAATTTATTTTGCAAACATTTTCATATACATTCTTAGGTGTAACTTCTTTGCCTCACATTTAATGTAGATGAAACTTGGCAAGTGTATACCCCGTCCTATATTTACTAACTCTGCCAGCTTTCAGAAGGATTGGATAAAGGGTCCTGGTGGTATAAGCAATTAAATTATAAATGTATGCCTGACTGCAACATCTTAGTAGTCTAACCAGTATACATGAAATTTGGCAGGAATCTATATCACACTTTCATGATCATTTCTGCCAAATATAAGAAAAATGTGATAAAGGGTCCCAATTTTATATGCCTGCACAGCATATGCAGAGAAGGAGCCTATGCCAGGGATTCTCTTATGTGTCACTGTGGTATAAGATCAGTTTGTGATGCCAATTGGCCAGCAGAAATGTCAACCAAATATCCTCCTTCTGTGCTATGACCATCACAACATATCTCCCCCACTTGTTATTGGGAAGTCAGAAGCATGTGTTTAGGAAAGAGCCAATAGAGATTCTCTTATGTCCTCTGTTACAGTGCTGCAGGATGTGATTGTGATGATAATTGGCCAGCCTGGATGTGTAAACCATGTCTCCTGATTTCTGGGATGCTATCCCCAAAGTCCCAGTTATGTCCCTTCTATGCCCACCTGAGGGCCGCCCCCTATGCCCACCTCGAAGTCACTGCTGATTGGTCCTGTAAAGCTGGAAGCAGGCAGTAATTGGCCAGTGAACGTGTTTGTCAGTCTGCTGGGTTGCTCCACATCATCCCACCTACAGCCTCCCTCCCCCTGCCATGCCAGGTGCCTGCCTCTGACTGGCACTGCATGTGCTGCTATTTATCTGAATAATGGACTTCAAGGTGACAATTTCAATTGCTTATAAAATTGGTTCCCTTTATCAAATTGTCCTGTTTTGCCAAATATCTTGTAAACAGGATGGAATATACAAATGTTACATCTGGCAATGTATTTTCAAGTTTAGTGGCTTATATCATCAGGACCCTTCATCCAATCATTCTGAGAATTGGCAGGTGCGTTAAACTTTTGGAGGGACATGATATGTACAGGTTTCATGCAAATTGGATGGAAAATGAAGGAGGTGCAGCCATGAATGTGCATGGAGCCTTTCTTAAAATCACTGTGGAAGCCATGTTATTTTCTCTATGGAAGCTCATGTGCTGAGGCCTGAAAACTTGGGACAGTAATGACAGAGATGAGCTGAGTTTTTACAATGCTCCATGTACTCAATACAGCTAATTGCAATAGATAAAGATTGCCCTTTACACATAGCTGCAAATTAGTTTTCACTTTCTGCAAGTTTGTTTTTACTAGCCTTGAAGATGTTCTTCTCTAAAATATAAACTGTCTGTGTAGCAGTTCTGTGTCTAACACAGCTCCAACTGGTTTTCTAACTGATAAGAAATGCCTCTTTGCCTATAACCTGGAAAGTCTATAAAAAGGTTTTATAACTCTGGCTAGGGAGGGACTCTAGATCTATAGTGGAAACCCTTTGGAGCTGGGGCCCTCCTAACAGCTGTTAGTAAGATCAAATAAAGTTTCTCTGATAGATTCCTTCCATACACAGAGTGTGTCCTGATTTCTTCGACATCACAATATTCAATTGCTTCTAAAATCCATCCCCTTTATTGAATTGTTTCATAGATAGATACACTTAATGCCCTCCACTGGGGGTATGAGCATCCCAAATTGCATCCCAATCAAATAATAAACAAAAATGTTATAGTCAGAAATATGATTTTCAGTGTTTTCCCTTTATTTCAAAAACAAAATGTCATTTTCGTTTCTATTTTCATTGTTGTTTTTTGTTGTTTTCGTTACTGCAATAACAATAATAAAAATGACAATTTTCATTATTGTTATTGTAATAATGAAAACAACATGCACACCCCTAATTAGCAGCAGAACTAAAGGAGCACAATGCCTCTGGGATAGGGTAGGCTGTCCACAGCACCACTGCCTTAGAGGAGCAGGAGCAGAGGTGCAGTGTCTCCCATGCCAATACCTTAAAGATACTGTCCGTTGGCAACCCAAGCAGGGTCTTTCCCTCTGTGGATAGGTCCAGGAGCATGATGGTATTTTATTAGGGCTGAAACCCATTGCTTGAGTCCCACCAGTTCTTGATGAGAATGGGGGTTTTCTCATCTCGCTCCCAAAATGAGACAAGATGCAAAAAAACCCCATTCTTGCAGAAAATCTGCGAAATTCAAAAGTCTGGGATGGGACCAGGGGGGCAGGCACGGGGGCTGGGTGGGGTGTCACAGGGGGGAAAGACTTACCCCCTGGCCACCCTCAGCACCTGTCTGGACCCCCTGCCTATCTGGGAAGGGAAATTCTAGTTGGGGGCCTGGGACCTAGGAGAGGAGGCGGGGACCTAACAAGGGGCCTAGCTGGGAATCGAGGTGGGGTACTTACCCTCCAGAGGGGATTGTCTTCGCAGGGCTGTAACTTTTGAAATAAAAGAACAAACAAACTGAGCATGCTCAGAAGGGCCTAATAGGTCCTTCTGGACATACTCAGCCCTTTACAGAGATGGTGCTGGAAGCATCAGCATGCTATGAGCTCCATTTTTGAAAAGCCCCCAGCTGCACTTTTCAAAAATTGAGCCCGCAGCATGCTTATGCACTTGGCAGCCCTTTTCAAAAATGGAGCCTGCAGTGTGTTGATGCTGCTGGCGCCATCTTTGTAAAGGGCTGAACATGCTCAGAAGGGCCTATTAGGCCCTTCTGGGCATGCTCAGTTTGTTTTTTTTTAATTTCAAAAGTTACAACCTTGGGAAGAGGCCACACTTCACGGGACCCGCTCCGCAAGCTACCTACCCTACCCCATCCCCCAAATAGGTCCCTTGATAGGCCCCTGACACACACCCCGAAGGCCCTGGGACCCTCCCAGAATTTCCCTTCCTTGGCAGGCAGGCGGTCCAGGTGGGCGCTGGGGGGTGGCCAGAGGGTAAGCCTTTGCCTCCTGCTCTGTTACCATGTGACCCTTTATCCACGCGTGAACACGGGGGTCCCAGAGGGGGAAGATTCCAGTGCCCAGGCACGAACTCAAAATTTAGGGAATTAGCCATATTCAGTCGCCTAGAGTCCCCGAGTGCTAGGGATTCAGTCTGAGGTCCCTCGCAGCGGGGAGTGTGGCGCCGGCGGGCATGAACAGTTAGGCCACTATTCCTTTGAAGATCATCCACCCAGAGGGTAGCAGCACTGGTATCCCTCCAAGTCGAGGCCACCTACACACATCCCTGTACCCTTCCATGCCTGCTGCCTCCTCACTGAACGTCTCCACAGCCCCACAACCATTCAACAGCTAAATAACTGAATAGCTAAAATTAGTATTTGTCATTCCTGTTCTGGATAATCCTATATAGATGAAAGGTACTGAAGGCAATAAGTAGCGTAAATGTATCTACCGTTAACCCATGTTGAATTTAAACAGAGGTGGCAAAGGGATCAAAGAACTCCACTGAAAAGTTACGTCAAAGAGAGAGGGGCACAGACAGTTTTACAGATGCTACAAAAAAACCCTCTAAAATACCTTGTTATGGATGGAGTCAATGCCTGTGGGATATGTCTATGACATAATGTAATGGTCTCCAGAGACCTGCCTTGAAATCTTTCTGCCAATGCAGAGTCTGAGCATAGTGAAGTCATAGGAACTCCACTTGAAGAGCCATGCAACTGCACAGTCAGGAAATGAAGTGCCACTGTATGTATCTAGTGCTAGTATTTTCAGACAAAGACCTCCTGAGTCGTACAAAGACTTTATTTAAATTCATTGGGAATAGCTGCATGCTTAGGGTTAAGTACATGTCTCCGTTTTTACAGCAGGGATAGGGAACACCTGGCCTGCAGATGGTTTTTATTTGAACCTATTCCAATTCCTAGATTGGGCCCAGGGATTCAGCCCTGAACCTCAAACACTGGGTGAGCTCTAGGGGAAAGGATCAGACATAGGAAATCCATCCAAGAATAGGGGATGGACCTATGGCACATATCAGTGAGTGTTTTCAAATGAGATGATAGCCTGCTGCACCAAGGCCTGAAGTGACATCAAGTGTTGCCATTCCAAGATGAAGTCCGATATTTGCAGAGGCACTGGTTAGGAGTCCGTTGGCATTGCTACGGGGTCAGTGACAGCCACGCCTCCTCCATTGCTGTAGCCGGCACCTGCTGCATGCTGACATTTCTCGGCATTGATTGGCCAGCCCACCAGTTCGTTGTTTGCTGCATGTGCCCATCATGCCAGGGACGTTGGGGATGCCGGGAAATATAGTCCCCCAGCAGGTCTGGCACCACAACTGGGGAGGAGTCAGCTGCTGTCCCAAGGCTCCGGAGGCTGCACTCCGTTTTCTCCTCCTCCTCCCCTGACTCTGCCATCTCTGCTCTCAACACCTCTCTCCTTGACCCTTGACTCTCTCGCCCCCCTCTCTTCCCACCCCATTCAGCCCTGAAACCCCCGCCCCTGGCTCACCCCTAACATCCGCTACCTCCGCACTTACGCGTGCGGCCCCGGCGCGCGCCTACGGCACCGCCGCAGGCAGCTCACACCTTTTCTCTATTGCAGATAGAGCCTCCGCCCCAGCTCTCCGCCCAGGACCAGCTGTTAGGTTAGTTTCAATAGAGGGAAAAATACAGCTCCAACTGCTGCTGTCACAAACGCCGCCACAGGCAGCTCACACCTTTTCTCTGTTGCAGATAGAGGCTCCGTCCCAGCTCCCCGCCCAGGACCAGCTGTTAGGTTAAGTTGCAATAGAGGGGAAAATACAGCTCCAACTGCCGCTGTCACCAGCACGCATAGTATCCAAGGTCTCAGTGTGCTACAGTTGAGGGTGAATGAAAAGGGCCTCCTTGGGCGAACGGAAGCGATAGAACACGCATAGTATCCAAGGGCCCAGTGTGCTACAGTTGAGGGCGAATGGAAGCTATAGAATGTGCATAGTATCCAAGGGCTCAGTATGCTCTGTGTGCTACCATTGAGGGTGAATAAAAAGGGTCTCAGGCAAACGGAATCGATAGAACGCACATAGTATCCAAAGGCCCAATGTGCTACGGTTGAGGGCAAATAAAAAGGGCCTCCTTGGGCAAACGGAAGCAATAGAACGTGCATAGTATCCAAGGGCCCAGTATGCTCCGTGTGCTACAGTTGAGGGCGAATGAAAAGGGCCAGGTGTCGGGCCTTGGGGGAACGGAATAGATAGAAAGCGCATGCTAGCCAAGGGCCCAGTATGGCCGGTGTGCTACCGTGGAGGGCGAAAGAAAAGGACCACGTGTTGGGCCTTCGGTGAACGGAATCGATAGAACACACTTAGTATCCGAGGGCCCAGTATGCCTCATGTTCTACCGTGGAGGGCAAATGAAAAGGGCCATGTGTCAGGCCTTGGGCAAACGGAATCGATAGAACGCACATAGTATCCAAGGGCCCAGTGTCCTACGGTTGAGGGAGAATGAAAAGGACTTCCTTGGGCGAACCGAATCGATAGAACGCGCATACTTGTTACTTGATACTCTTTTTATAAGAAGGGGAAAAGGCTAAGTTTCCCAGCTGAACTGGTCATACTGGATTGGGCCTTTTTCTCCTAAATGTATAAATTGAGTTTTACACTTTACTTTGAGGTCCAGCTAGCAAAGCAAGTATTGTAAAAATGAAAATACATTTATAAATAAAGGAACATGAGACTTTTGGAATATAAAAATTATACAAAGTTTACTTAAATATAAATAGAAAGTATCAGTAGCTTACATAGAATGGTATTGATAGCCAATCAAAGTTACATGATCTTAAAACATTTCTATCTTAAGAAAAAGCTTGTAAAAGCTTAACATATGCACAATTCATTGGCTCAAAGATATCAAGAATTTATACATTACATTGTATTCCCAGATTCATCCCTTTCTCTGCCATGAAGATGTTAAGTGAGAAGGAAATCCAAGCATGTGGATTTTCAGTCTGAGGAATCAATTCTCTGGGTCTCCCATTTTAAAGCTTGCTTGCTTGGGGAGGTTCACATTCTTAGACTGTCATTAATGACATAATCTACACTGGATTCTAATTGGCTCTCTTAAAGAAACCAATTAGAGTTTGACTTTCTTCAAGGTTTAAGATGAATAGAAACCTTGTATTTTTATCAAAGATAATTGTCAGATTACAGAGAGAATAACCAGAACTGTTAGCTAGAGAGAAATAACAAATCCTCCTTCTTAGTCTAGGAGATACTTTATGAATAGCACTATCTGTCATCTAGACACCTAGAGATAACATTCCAGACTTCTTGTCTAAGAAAATCCAAGTTAACCAGAGGGAGTTAGGTTAGATAAAGGGCCTCTTTATGGCCCTCTAAAACCTGGCCATTTGGTTGTTTCCTTGGATACGGTGAAGGAATGTAGCTAGGGGGCCTCAGCTTGAACCAAACTGATCACAGAAGTTGATTTTAGAAATCAATGCTGTGAAACACAATTCAAATACATTGAAACATAAAGTTAACATATAAAAACTCAAAGTTAATACATTTAAAACACAGATGGCCAAAATATATAGGCCTATAATAGGAAATACATGCCATACTGTCCAAGTTCCCCAGGCGCCATGTGTTGGGCCTTGGGCGAAGAGAAGCAATAGAATGCGCATGGTATCCAAGGGCCTAGTATGCCTCGTGTGCTACCATGGAGGGCAAATGAAAAGGGCCACGTGTCGGGCCTTGGGCAAACGGAATCGATAGAATGCACATAGTATCCAAGGGCCCAGTGTGCTACGATTTAGGGTGAATGAAAAGGGCCACGTGTTGGGCCTTGGGTGAATGGAATCGATAGAACGCACATAGTATCCAAGGGCCCAGTGTGCTACAGTTGAGGGTGAATGAAAAGGGCTTCGGGCGAACAGAATCAATAGAATGCACATAATATCCAAGGGCCCAGTGTGCTATAGTTGAGGGCGAATGAAAAGGGCCTCGGGCGAGCAGAATCAATAGAACGCACATAATATCCAAGGGCCCAGTGTGCTATGGTTGAGGGCGAATGAAAAGGGCCTCCTTGGGCGAACGGAATTGATAGAACACGCATAGTATCCAAGGGCCCAGTGTGCTACAGTTGAGGGCAAATGGAAGCGATAGAACGTGCATAGTATCCAAGGGCCCTGTATGCTCCATGTGCTACCATCAAGGGCAAATGAAAAGGGCCACGTGTTGGGCCTTGGGCGAATGGAATCGATAGAATGCGCTTAGTATCCAAGAGCCCAGTATGCCTCGTGTGGTACCGAGGAGGGTAAATGAAAAGGGCCACGTGTCAGGCCTTGGGCAGACGGAATCGATAGAATGCACATAGTATCCAAGGGCCCAGTGTGCTACGATTTAGGGCGAATGAAAAGGGCCACATGTCAGGCCTTGGGCGAATGGAATCGATAGAACGCACATAGAACCCAAGGGCCCAGTATGTTCCATGTGCTACGGTTGAGGGCGAATGAAAAGGGCCTTGGGCGAACGGAATCGATAGAATGCACATAATATCCAAGGGCCCAGTGTGCTATGGTTGAGGGCGAATGAAAAGGGCCTCCTTGGGCGAACGGAATCGATAGAATGTACATACTGTCCAAGTTCCCCGGGCGCCATGTGTCGGGTCTTGGGTGAACAGAAGCGATAGAACACGCATAGTATTCAAGGGCTGAGTATGCTCCGTGTGCTACCATTGAGGGCGAATGAAAAGGGCCACATGTTGGGCCTTGGGCAAACGAAAGCAATAGAACATGCATGCTAGCCCAGGGCTCAGCATGCCCTGTGTGTTAACATTGAGGGTGAATGGAAATGACCATGTGTTGGGTCTTGGGCGAACAGAAGCGATAGAACGCACATACAATTCAAGGGCCCAGTATGCTCCGTGTGCTACAGTTGAGGGTGAATTAAAAGGGCCACGTTGGGCGAACGGAATCGATAGAACATGCATAGTATCCAAGGGCCCAGTGTGCTACAGTTGAGGGTGAACGGAAGCGATAGAATGTGCATAGTATCCAAGGGCTCAGTATGCTCCGTGTGCTACCGTTGAGGATGAATGAAAAGGGTCTCGGGCGAATGGAATCGATAGAACGCACATAGTATCCAAGGGACCAGTGTGCTACGGTTGAGGGCAAATGAAAAGGGCCTCCTTGGACAAATGGAAGCAATAGAAAGTGCATAGTATGCAAGGGCCCAGTATGCTCCATGTGCTACCATTGAGGGTGAATAAAAAGGACCATGTGTCGGGCCTTGGGCGAACGGAATCGATAGAACACACTTAGTATCCAAGGGCCCAGTATGCCTCGTGTGCTACCGTGGAGGGCAAATGAAAAGGGCCATGTGTCGGACCTTGGGCAAACAGAATCAATAGAATGCACATAGTTTATCCAAGGGCCCAGTATACTCCATGTGCTATGGTTGAGGGCAAATGAAAAGGACCTCGGGCGTACGGAATCAATAGAACGCACATAATATCCAAGGGCCCCATGTCCTATGGTTGAGGGTGAATGAAAAGGGCCTCCTTGGGTGAACGGAATCGATAGAACGCGCATAATGTCCCAGTTCCCTGGGCGCCATGTGTCGGGCCTTGGCCAGACAGAAGCGATAGAACGTGCATAGTATCCAAGGGCTCATTATGCTCCATGTGCTACCATTGAGGGCGAATGAAAAGGGCCTCCTTGGGCGAACAGAATTAATAGAACACGCATAGTATCCAAGGGCCCAGTTTGCTCCGTGTGCTACCGTTGAGGGCGAATAAAATGGGTCACGTGTTGGGCCTTGGGCGAACGAAAGCGATAGAATGCGCATGTTAGCCCAGGGCTCAGCATGCCCTGTGTGTTACCGTTGAGGGCGAATTGAAAGGGCCATGTGTCGGGCCTTGAGCAAACAGAAGCAATACAACATGCATAGTATCCAAGGACCCAGTATGCTCCGTGTGCTACAGTTGAGGGCGAATGAAAAGGGCCTCCTTGGACGAATGGAATCGGTAGAACACTCATAGTATCCAAGGGCCCAGAGTGCTACAGTTGAGGGCAAATGGAAGCGATACAACGTGCTTTGTATCCAAGGGCCCTGTATGATCCATGTGTTACTGTTGAGGGCAAATGAAAACGGCCTACTTGGGTGAACGGAATTGATAGAACACGCATAGTATCCAAGGGCCCAGTGTGCTACAGTTGAGGGTGAATGAAAAGGGCCTCCTTGGGTGAACGGAAGTGATAGAACGTGCATAGTATCCAAGGGCCCAGTATGCTCCATGTGCTACCATTGAGGGTGAATGAAAAGGGTCTCGGGCGAACGGAATCGATAGAACGCACATAGTTTCCAAGGGCCCAGTGTGCTACAGT
>QEPC01012358.1:1320351-1343406 GCA_003113815.1 Sphenodon punctatus
TTGGCTCCTGGAGACTCTGCAGTTGCTGATCACGCTCCGGGAGCATGAGGTTAGAGAGAGCAACAGGGAAAGGCCCTAAATCACAGAAAGAACAACAGGGAAAGAACTAAATCCACCTCATTTCCCCCCTTTTGAGGCTGCTGAACTTTCAGTAGCCTCAATCCCTGGGTTGCAACAGATATGCTCATCAATGAGTTTGCGTACTTTGATTTTTTCCTTAAGGGCGGAAGTATCCTTTGTACATTTGCTAATAAGGCAAAACAAGAGCTTGAATACAATATACATTAATACAAACAGCAGGAGGAAAGACATAACCCCGTACAGTATGCACCTGATGAAAACTGGAATATTGGGAAAGAGGCCCTCAAGCCAAGAGAAAAGGCCCCCGTCAATTTCCCACCCATCAGAGGGAACTAGGGTTAAATTGGAGTGTAAGTCCTTGACTGCTTGTCAGATTTGGCCAATAGCAAGGTGCAGGGTTTGAGCATTATCAGGAATATAAGTACAGCATTCAGTGTCTATAAGAGGGCAGACTCCTCCTTTAGCTGCAAGCATGATATCTAAAGCCAGTCGATTTTGTAGGGCAACTTCCCTGAGGGCCACCATTTCAGCTGTGATGTTGCCAAGCCCACTGGCAGTAGCATTGGCCGCTTTTTCAAAACTAGTGACAACACAATTTGTATGGAGGAAACCGAGAGCTACGCCAAAAGAGCTCATTCCCCAAAGTGACAACACTGTAGCTAGGCGGCCCGCAACATCACTGATAACAGCTCATTTGAAATGAGTGTACAATTGAGTGTGTCCTAATGTTTGAGACTTCTGGGAGCCTCCCTCTGAAGGTGTGTCTAAGACACGTATGGCTGGGAGAACATACCCTATATAGCAACTGCCCCCCCCCCAATTGGCGGGCAACCATTTGCGGACTGTGTGACCACATATGTAATAGGTCCCCACCCAGGTGCGCATCCCGACCTTGGAGAAATTACAGGGAGGTGTATAGTAAAAGGAAACATCTTGGATAGATGTGTTAAGTGTGCATGATAGGGTGTAATCACAGGTGCTATTTCCCATGAAGTGGGGGCCCTCGTTGGTGTAGCAAAGTAAGCCTTTCTGAATGACAGACACTAACAGGGGAGGAGGCAGGGATTCGGGGGGCTGGCTGGTCCACCATTCCTTAGAGGTGGAATTGGTAACAGCACTACACTGCAAGAAAGTTGCCATCCGCCTTAAATGACAGCACACATCTTCCCAGTTGAAAGAGATGTCGATCAAGGGAATCCCCCCCCCCCCGTAGTACTCAGGGGAAGATGCGCACATACCCAACAGTTGGTTCGGTTCTGGGCTGCTGCTGTAACAATAGCAGTAGTTAGATAAGAGTTCTGGTGAAAGGCTACCGTTGTCTTAAGAAAGAACAGAAGGATCAGCATGCCGGCAGTGAGATGCATGGATCCAGGCATTTTTCCCTTCTACCTTAACAGCCGTGTGAGTTGTCAACAAAACCAAGTGCGGGCCCGTTCAGCAGGGAGCAAGGCAGTTTTTCCACCTGAATTCCTTGAAAAAGACCCAATCGCCTGGTTTAAAAGGATGACAAGGCTTGGTGGTAGATGGCGTATGGGCAGCACGTGCCCTAGTATGGGAGTTCTGTAAAGCTCTGGGCAAAGAAAGAACATAATCAGCAATACTGTCAGACAATTCAGTGAGTCCCTCCTTCCGAGCGGCTCTAGGCTCCACCCCCACCCTCATTGGCCGTCCCATGACCAGTTCAAAAGGGGACAGGCCATGTTTTCTGTTGGGGTTTGAACGGGTAGCCATGAGTACGAGAGGCAGCACCTCAGGCCAGGACAAGCCAGTGTCAGGGACAACCTTTGACAATCTGGTTTTTAGGTCAGAGTTCTTGCGTTCCACCTGGCCACTACTTTGTGGATGGTATAAATAGAGGCTAATACCCAAAGTTTTACACAGAGTCTTAGTGAGCTGGGCTGTGAAATGAGAGCCCATGTCACAGTCAATGGAGAGGGGTATCCCAAATCTTGGGATGAAGTCTTTCAAAAGATGTTTGGCAACCGTGGTTGCATCAGTCCTTTGGCAGGGGAAGGCCTCAGTCCAGCCAGAGTATAGGTAGATAACCACCAGCATGTGCTTGTAGCCTTGTGCTGGAGGCAAATCAGCAAAGTCAATCTGTAAATGATGAAGGGACCCTCAGCCCATGGGCGTAAAGAGGTGCAGGTTGGGGTGGCCTTGGAAATGTTATACAACTGGCAAGTAGGACAAGACTGGACAAGTTGTCGAGCTTCTATGATAACAAAGGGAGCAAACCAGTGAATGGAAATCTGGGAGGCGATCCCCCCTTTGTTCGAGTGCGAGCACAGATGAGCCATGCGAACAAGATGCTTCAGGAGAACTCGAGGTGCCACTGGACGGCCATCAGGCTGACGAAGGATGCCATCAGCATCAGGGATGCAGCCAGCCTTGGTCCAAACGAGACATTCACCTACAGCAGCAGAGTCTTGGAGGGAGCGAAGTTTGGAATCATCGGGAGCAGGTGGGAGCGGCTCTGAAAAAGATACTGCCATAGCGAGATTTGCAGGAGGGCCACACCTGGCTGCTTGTTGGGCAGCATTATCAGCCAGGTGATTTCCCTGGGCCTCAGGAGTGGAGGCACCCGTATGGGTCCGAACATGAACGACAACCAAGGCAGACAGAAGGAGGAGGGCATTCAGCAATGAAAGGGGCGTGGGAAATAGGGCTACCTGAAGAGGTGAGGAAGCCACGTTCCCTCCAAATAGCACCGAAGGAGTGGCAAACACCAAACGCATAGCGAGAATCAGTGTAGATGTTTGCAGAGCAGTCCACAGCCAAAGTGCAGGCTCGGGTAAGGGCAACAAGCTCAGCAGGCTGGGCACTGTTCAAGGAAGGCAAAGAGTATGCTTCAAGGACCTGAAACTGTGTACAAACAGCATAAGCAACAGAGAGTTTTAAATCAGGCAGGCAACACAAGAGCCATCCTCAAAGAGGGTGATAGAGGGGGAGGGAAGGGGAGAGTCGGAAAGGTTGGGGCAGGGGAAGTAGGTCTGGGTGATTAGATAAAAGCAATCATGAGGCAGGGAATCGGGGTCACCCTCAGAGTAGTGGGGAGCAAGGAGGCAGGGTTCAAAGGAGGGTAAGGTGCTCAGCAGAAAGAAGAACAAGTTCATAATGAGTGAGGTGGGCATGGGAGAGAAACTTTGTTTTCCCCTGGTTAAGTAAGGAGTAAACAGCATGCAGCACTGCAACAGTGAGGGGGTGTCCCAAAACAAACGAGGCTGATTTGGTAACAAGGTCAGAGACCGCGGCCACAGCCCGGAGGCAGGAGGGGAAGCCACGGGCAACTGGGTCTAGTTGGGAGGAAAAGTAGGCCACGGGTCGGTGGGTGGCCAAATAGGGCTGGGTGAGGACACCAAGAACAAACCCATCTTGTTCATGGCAAAACAGGGTGAAAGCTTTTAGATAGTCAGAGCGGACTAGGGCCGGAGGAGAGAGGAGGGCCATTTTGAGGGCATGGAACGCTTCCACCACAGGGGGTGGAAGGGGAAATGAGTCAGCAGCAATAACATCATACAAAGGCTGGGCGAGCTGGTCATACCCAAGTATCCACTACCTACAATAGTTGGCAGCCCCAAAAAATGTTCGCAAGTGGTAGGCAAGGGCAGTTCTGAGAGGGCAAGGAGGTGGTCAGTAGTTAGGGACCGGGAGTCAGGGGTAATAACATGACCCAAGTATACCACTGACTGTTGGCAAAACTGCAATTTGGACCGGGACACTTTATGGCCTTTTGAAGCCAAGTGAGAAAGAAGGGACAGGGATCCCCGAGTGCAAAGGTCCTGTGTGGGGGCGGCAACGAGAAGGTCGTCGGCATAGGTAACAAGGGTAACCCCCTTAGGCAAAGAAAAAGAGTCCAGGAAGGAGTGAAGGGCAAGGCCAAAAAGGGAGGAGGAGTCCCGAAACCCTTGGTGAAGTCTAGTGAAAGTGTATTGGCGACGCGAAAGGGGGTCAGTAAAGGCAAACAAATACTGAGACAAGGGGTGTACAGGGACCGAGAAAAAGGCCTGTGAAAGGTCAATTACAGTAAACCAAACAACCTCCAAGGGAATGGAGGCAATGGTGGCCCCTGGATCTGGAGCCACCGGCTGTAAGGGTACAACAAAATCATTTACCCTACGGTGGTCTTGAACAAACCGATAAGCAGGGGAGCCATCTGGATTAAATTTACCGGGCTTTTTAACTGGGAGAATCGGACTGTTGAAAGGCGATTGCATGGGAACCATCACACCGGAGGAGAGAAAAGCTTTGAAAACAGGTTGAATACCAGTCATGGCCTCTTGAGACAGGGGGTACTGAGGCACTAAAGGGAAGGGTCGGTTGGGCTTGACTGAGATAAAAATCAGTTCGACGCCCCGCAGCAGCCCCATGTCATCGGGGGAGGCCGCCCATAAGGAGGCCAGCAAGGAATCGAGGGGGCTGTCTGGGCCAGGGAGAGGCCCCTGGACACACCCCTCCATAGCAAGGGCCATGGTCAGCACAGGTCCCTGTGTTCCCGGGAGGGTGATGTACAAACCCTCTGGGGAGCAGTGGATAGTAGCCTCCAATTTGCACAACAGATCCCTTCCCAACAAATTGACTGGGGTGTCACGGCTAAGGAGAAAGGAGTGCCGCTCTGTGAGTGGGCCTAGGGTTACAGTGGTGACTTCAGAGAGCGGCTGGCTAGTTGTGACACCATCAACCCCTACAATGGGGATAGTACCGCCCCCCGGGGCAAGAAAGGGAGCGTCCAACGCTTTAAGCACAGAACAAGTAGCCTCGGTATCTACTAGGGCAGGGACAACATGACTATTAACAACAAGGGGTTCAGGTGAAAACACAGGTTTAGTAAGCGGGGTGGTGGCTCCGTCATCCCGTCATTGGGGAGTGGGACCCCCAAAGAGGGTCGGTTCATAGTGAGAGGCAGGGTCATAAACGGCGGGCATCACCCGGGCGGGCAGAGCGGCCAGGACTGGTGGCCACTGTTCACCTCCCGGGAACTGGCGGGCTGGGTTATGGGGACATTCATTTTTCCAGTGTCCCTTTTGTTTACAATAGGCACAAATGTCTCAACCCAGGGGAAGATGCCCTCCCCTGGCCCCCCTTACCCCCTTTGGTGTCCCAAAGGGCGAACCAAAGGTTCCCTGATTATACTGGGGCGGAGTCGGGGGTAACCCTCACGTTGGGGTCGATAGTTCCCGCAACCCTGAACCCCAAAGGCTCCCCTAGCTATTTGTTGAACCTGAAGAGCACACAAACGGGCTGCTGTTTGCTTTTGCTTCTGGTCCGAGCGGTTTTTTTCTTCCCTAATAGTATCCCAAATCTGACCATAGGAGGCCTGTATCTGGTCCATATCTTTAGTTTTCCAATCTAGGATTGCAGTCAGGGGTTTAGAACGAACAGAGGACAAAAGGCCCATGACGTATTGCGTGACTATGACTCCAAAGGCCTCCGGGTTTTTGGGATTAAGGCCAGAATGCTTCCGGAAAGCAGCCAGGAGTCTGGACCCATAATCCCCAGGGTGCTCGTCTGCATTTTGTAGAACAGAAGAAACCTGATACCAGTCACGTTGGGGTGGAACCAACTCCGGAATGGACACCAGGAGGTGTTCTCTAAGGCAGCCCAAGGCTGCCCATTGGGCATCAGTCTCCCACCCGGGGTCCTGAAGTGGCCAGCCGTCCCCATTTTCCGCCACTCTGCTTTGGGTCAGGAGGGCCGCCTTTTGCTCCGGTGGCAGGAAGCCGGACAAAAGCATTTCAATATCCACCCAAGTGGGATTGTAAACTAAAAAAAGTTGTTGCAATTTGGTCCAAAATTCAGTAGGGGACTCTCTAAGCTTTAGAAAGGTGTTAGACCAAGTTACTATGTCAGAGTCAGGAAAGGGAACATGAACAGTAACAGGAGGATGCTGGCCCGTGGCATCAGGGAAGGCACGCAAGGGTGCCAGCTCTTGGGGCAAGCCAGAGGAAGTGGAGTACGGTGAGGTGGGATCCATGCGAGGCGCCCCAGAAACTGTGGATGAAGCAGGAGAATTGGGGAGAGCCCTTCGGCGTTCCCGCACTCGCTCCCCAATCCCCCCCCTCCGAAAGGTTTATAAAATCATGCCCCGCCTCGGCTCCCCCCGGTGGCGAGGAGACCGGTTCAGCACCATCCGCCGCCCCGGCAGGCAAAGGAGGGGACTGCACAACCCACTCATCAAGCAGATCTGATGATGGGGGCGGCAGGGGAGCCAAAGGGGGTTTGACTTGAACTGGGCAAAGGAGTCGGGTATAGGAGGGTGAAGGTGCAAGCTGTGGAGGCGACACTTTGAAGCGCTTCTGGATAGATGGATTATAGGCTTCTGCGTCCCATAAATACCAAGTATCCATTTGTCGGGGGTGTTTGTTCTCCAGGTTTCCTCGAAGGTGTCCGAGGACCGGGAAGGAGAAAGACCCCTCCAGAGGGAATTGCAATTCCGGATTGTCAAAGGTGTACAAATTCCACTTAGTCACCCATTTAACTGCAGGAGTCCCGTATTTGTCCCACATATACTTAACAGGGGTGTCGCCTGGAGGCAACTTTGACCCTGCGAACCCCATTCTACCAAACAATTAACAAGGCATCCCTTGTCTATCCCAAACCAAAGTGGCACTTACCGCAGGAATCCAAAGGAGTCCTATGTTCCTCTCATCCGGGACGAGCCCCCAGAATTGTGGTGGATTTTTCTATCCAGGAAGGAATGAGAGGAGGCCAACAAAAGGAACATTCCAAAATTTATTATTCCAAGTACGCAGCTACGGGACTGCCTAGCATTCAACACTGTCACACACTTGAGCTCCCCCCACAATCCCCCTTTTATACAAGTTACAGACAAAGGATTCAGTTTTAGCCAATCTACACTTAATACGTTATTATTTGCCACATAAGGAATTGCTAGCTTGGTTTGTCGCTTCTGCGCAGTACACTTAGTTGCATAATTCTCTTTTTTTGGGAGGGGGGTTTATACACGAGTTACTTGTCCCCTGCTGGTTGGCTCCTGGAGACTCTGCAGTTGCTGATCATGCTCCGGGAGCATGAAGTTAGAGAGAGCAACAGGGAAAGACCCTAAATCACAGAAAGAACAACAGGGAAAGAACTAAATCCACCTCATATACAAGGGCCCAGTGTGCTACCGTTGAGGGCGAATGAAAAGGGCCTTGGACGAACAGAATCAATAGAATGCATATAATAGCCGAGGGCCCAGTATGCTCCGTGTGCTATGGTTGTGGGTGAATGAGAAGGACCTCGGGCGAATGGAATTGATTGAACGCGCATATTGTCCAAGTTCCCTGGGCGCTAGCGTGGAGGACGAATGAAAAGGGTCTTCAGCAGGCTTGTTGAGGACGGCATCGATAGAACGCATATAACAAACGTTCGTACAAGTGAAGAGTACCATGGGAGGAACGTGAATGGAAATGGGGGTGATGCCTCAAAAGTCCAATCTATGCACCTGGGCATGCACAACTCTTTTCTACGGGCCCAGGCCCCTTACCTTCTTGAGAACCAAAACCCACACTTAAAGGGAGCACGACATGGTGGTCTGGAGGTAAGACTCCTTGTTCAGGAAGCTAAAGGTCATGGGTTCTAATTCCCTGTACTACTGCTGTTGTCAAGTAGGAGAGAAAAAGGCTGTACATTTAGAAAATTTTTGTTGGTGCTTGCTGTGGAAGGTTCGCGACTGTTCCTGTGCCTGGGGCCTCTATCCTGGAATTCAAGCACCCATCTTTACCTACTTAAGGCCAAAAATCATAATCAACAAGAAGCAGAGCTTGGTAGCCTGCTCAGGAAACCAGAGGTTACGGGTTCCAATCCCTTGTACTGCTGCTGTGGTTGAGAAGAAGGCTGTACCTTTAGAAATTTTTTGTTGGTGCTGGCTGTGGAAGGTTTGCATCCATTCCTGTGCATGGGGCCCCGATCCTGGAAACCAAGCACCGTGGCCTGGCACATGCTGCCAGGCCTGTAACACCCAGGGTTCAATGGACAAAACCATTCTCAGCTAGATGGCTTCTTTGAGAGTAGTGAGCTGCAAGGGTTTGTTGGTCTAGAGGTAAGATCCTTGCTGGAGGTCCCAAGTTCAAATCCCCTGCAGCGCTACTGTCAAGTGAGAAGTAAAAAGGCCATGTGCCAAGGTTTACGACACCCCGATCAATAGAGCATATATAATATCAACATGCGTGGTATGAGTACCGTATACTGCTATCGAGAGAGACAAATAAGAGTCTTGGGCAGACTTTGTGCAAACGGAATCAATAGAACACACATAATATCCAGGTTCCCAGTGTGCTACAATCAAGGGCAAATGAAAAGGGCCTTGGGTGGGCCTTGCACGAGCGGAATCAATAGAACGCACATAATATCCAGGTTCCCAGTATGCTCTGGGTGCTACAGTTGAGGGTGAATGAAAAGGGGCACTTGGGTGTAGCCAATTCTATTCTAGTGGCCCAGAGACCCCACGGCACCATCACACCCTTCTTGAGGACCAAAATCGTGACTTGCAGGAAGCAGGGCTTGGTGCTCTAGTGGTAAAACTCCTTGCTCAGGAAGCCAAAGTCATGGGTTCTAATTCCCTTTGGTGGTGCTGCTGCTGTCATCAAGTTGAAGAGAAAAGGGCTGTACTTTTAGGAACATTTTTGTTGATGCTTGCCGTGGAAGGTTCACGTCTGTTCCTGTGCATGGGGTCCCGATCCTGGAATTCGAGCACCCTTATTTACCTACTTAAGGACAAAAATCATAGTCTACAAAGAGCAGGCCTTGGTGGCCTACAGGTGAGGCTCCTTGCTCAGGAAGCCAGAGGTCAAGGGTTCCAATCCCCTATGCTACTGCTGTGCATTGTACGAGTACCATATACTGCTGTCAAGAAAGACAGATAAGAGCCTTGGGTAGGGCTTTGTATGAACAGAATCAATAGAATGCACATAATATCCAAGTTCCCAGAATGCTCAGTGTGCTACAGTCAAGGGCAAATGAAAAGGGCCATGTGTCAGGACTTGTGTGAGCAGAATCAATAGAATGCACATAATATTCAGGTTCCCAGCATATTCCATGTGCAACAGTCAAGGGTGACTGAAAAGGGTCTTGGGCAGGCCTTGTGCAAACAGTATCAATAGAACACACATAATATCCAAGTTCCCAGAATGCTGAGGGCAAATGAAAAGGGGCATGTGTTGGCACTTGTGTGAGCAGAATCAATAGAACACACATATAATATGCAGGTTCCGAGTATGCACTGTGTGCAGTAGTCAAGGGCAAATGAAAAGGGCCTTGTGCAAACCATGTTTGGTAAAAACAGATGGGTTTACAGACTTTGACCATGATACACAACCCACTTACTCTGAAGTAGTGGCTTCAATGGGACTGCTCTCTATGGTGTAAATGATTTGTGGATTATGGGCATTTAGTAACTAGATTAAATAACACTTGTTTTACTCTTTGAAGACTGGATACTTGGTGTTTAGAACAATCAGATTTATGAGTTCAAATATAGTGAAAATTCTTGGAAAGCCAGACTAAATTTGAATAGCCTGTGAAGGGAAGAGACTTTTTAGATGGCCCCAGCCACCCAAGGTCTGCTCGGGTGGGGGGCACCCCTGGGTCTGCACCAGTGGCGGCGGGTTTAAACGTAGTCTGCCATCTGCACACACCCCATACCATAGAACTGCAGGTGGATCGGCCCACGGCCCACAAATGCCCACAGCTCTATGGCATTTGACAGGGCAACCCACGGCCGGGAGTGGAGCTTCAGCGGCTGGCCTTTAGCTGGACTACTGCTCCATCCCCAGCTGGTGCTCTGATTTAGGGCAGCCCACTGCTCTGTTGTGCCTAGAAACTGCTCTCCGCTGTAAATGGGGAAGGTACTGGCCCCAAGGGATAAAAGAGAGGTTGCATTTCAAGCTTAAGAAAGAGAACCTTTATAAGCTTGATCAAGATAGGCAGACAGGGAAGGTACAGATTCAGCTTCTGCTCCCACAAATTCTTAGGAGAGAAGTATTAGGCCTAAACCATGTGGGGAACAGGCCAGGGCTCTTCTGAAGCTAGCTACTGAAACAAAGCAGGCCTCTCAGAGAAGAGAGCATTTCAGAGATGCATCACAGTTTGGTTATGACATCAAAGGGCCTGTTCTGTTTCCATAGCAACTTTAGCAAATATTCTGTTACCAGAGCCAGTTGCACCTCATTTCTCTCCACTCAACAGCTGTCTATACCCACTGTCTTGTCTCTCTCTTCTCTGCACAGTACCTTGTCTTCTTTTTCATGGCCACCCAGTAACCACTCATCCGACCACCCGTCTGACAGTGGAGCGGGAAGATGTGTACTCTGGTGAGCCATGCAGGACCCACTCACAGGGCACTGACAAATCCAGTGTGCCCTGCACGGGTCAAGCTGGAAAAGCATGTGGCAATAGCTGGTATTCCCTGCTTATGTGAACTAGGGCAACAACCCATGCCAGCAGACAAGTCCCCATTTCAGAGGCACTGTGGGCAGAGGACATGGCCTTTGTAAGTCACAGAACTGTCCATGAGCACTGGGGATATTCCCCAGCGCTCATGCCTGGGACATGTCAATTTTCAAAAGCCAGCCCAATGCGCTTCTCCCACCCCCATGGTTAATGGCAGGGGAGTGTGAAGCAACTGCCACGATAGCCACACTGGGATCCACCCCTTAGAATCCTTCCCCACGCATTCCACCTTAGTGGATGCTCTGCACATGTGCCACTCACCAGACACTGACTGTTCCCCCCGCCCACACACAAACACCTTGCTGGTTTAAAAGCACCCAATCCTTATCTACTGGTTCCTTTCCATCTGCTTTCAAGCATGCCGCTGTGTCCCCTGTCCTTAAGAAGCCCACTCTTGGCCCCACCAAACCATCCAACAATAATGCTTTCACCCTTCTCCTTTGCTTCCAAGCTCTTGGAACGAACTATCTATACCCGCTGTCTTGTCTTTTCTCTCTTCCAATTCCTCACTCAATCCCCTTCAATTTGACTTCCATTCTCTCTACTCAACTGCGACTGCTCTTGCCAAAATCACTAGTAACCTACCTTCTCTTAGCCAAAGCGGCGGGCCTCTGCTCCATGCTTGTCCTGCTCAATCTCTCTGCTGCCTTTGTCATTGTTCACCACACCCTCCCCAGTTCACTTGTTCCTTCCAGAAATAGCGGTAGCAGTGAGTACAAACGATTCCCCTGCATTTTGGAAATTGGTTAATAACTGGTGTAACCCAAGACCAACTGTGAGTTGCCCATAGAAGAAGATTGTTGAGTAGCTTATTTTACTAAAGTGTTCCAGCGGAAAGACCTCCTAGGGGCAACTTTATCTTACTCTTTAGAGATTAGGAGGGGTGATGGTGACTTTGTATTTTTTCCATTGATTACAGAGGGAGATGTCCTCCTAGAGATCAATAAGCTGTGTCCAGGTAAAGCCCCAGGAATAGATGGGGTACTATCTGAATTGTTTAAGAACTATGCAGTATGGTGGGCCCCCCTGTTAGCAAAATTCTTTACCCTAATCAACCAGACTAAGCTTATTTCTGATGAGTGGAAGAAGGCAGTTATCATCTCTATATTTAAGGCAGGCAACTCAAAAGACCCAGCCTGCTATAGGCCGATTAGCTTGCTACCAATTATGGGTAAATTGTATGTGAGAACCTTGCTGGTAGCATTAGAACGATGGGTTGAAACATCCTATAGGTTAAACGAAGAGCAGGCAGGGTTTAGGAAAAATAGATCAACAACTCATAATATCTTGATTCTAAACCACCTTGTAGATAAGTATGTGAATATCAAACGGGGCAAACTACCTTGCGTATATAGACTTTTCTAAAGCCTTTGACTCTATCAGCAGGGATCTCTTGTGGCTTAAGCTTCAGCAAATGGGGATTCCTTTTTTTTTTTTTTTTTTTTTTAATTTTCTTTTCTTTTATATAACATTGTAAACAAATTCAAACATTCAACTGTGGCTATAACATTGTAAACATTAAACTGTGGTTACAAAACGTTTTTCCTTGGTAGTGTTTCTTTGGGTTCAGGTGGGCCTTTTACTTATACATAATAATCAAATAAATATGTTCTTTGATCTTCAGGTAGATCTGATTTTGTCATTACGCAAACACAGGGGAACCATTTTGCAGCAAAAGATTCTTTTTTGTCCATTAAATTCGCTGCTATTTTTTCCATAGTCAGGTGGTACCACAATCTATTCATCCATTCCCCAGTCGACAATTCTTTAGTGTCTTTCCAATGTAGGGCGATGACCTTCTTTGCAGCCTGGAGAAACACCGAGCAAGATTCCCGTTGTTTTTGTAATATCTCAACTGCTGGAAATAAACCCAACAGAGCTACCTCCGGTTTAAACGGTATGATCAATTTCGTCATCTCTTCCATTTTTTCCCATACCCCTCTCCATAGGGGTTGTACCCGGTCACAATCCCACCAACAATGTCTTTGCGTTCCCTGCTCTCCGCATCCCCTCCAACATAAACCTCTTTCCCCTCCCTCTTCCATATGTCTGAGTTGCATAGGGGTCAAGTAAAATCTCATTACTAGTTTAATTTGGCATTCTTTGATTTCCAGTGAGTGGGCGTTATTATGCATGTAATCTATTATTTCTAATTCTTCCTTTTCTGCAATCTCTATTCCTAACTCCTCTTTCCATTTCTGTATGTAACCTATCTGTTTGGGATACCATATTTCTTTTAAAGTTCTATATATGCGTGATAATTTTCCTTTGTTATTAGTATGTTCAAACAATACCTTTTCTATTTTGTTGGGGTCTCTAGTATATTGTTCTTTTTTGTCTTTACTATTTATTGCATGCTTAAGTTGCATGTATTCAAATGGGTTTATTCGTATTTTAATTATTTTTTCCATGTCCTCTTTACTAATTATTTCTTTGTCTTTAATTATATGACTAATTTTTCCTAATCCTTTCTCCTTTAATTTTTTCCTCAGTTTCTGAGCCTGTTGTTGTGTTTGGAGGCACAATAAGTCTATCGGTGAGTATGGGAAATGGTTTTGATTAATTTTGATTTTTTAAATTATATTTTGCCATGTCATCCATGTGCCCCAGGCAAAGGGATGATCCTTCCATATTTTTTTGTTTGGTGTGCCCTCGTCTGTTATTATATTTTTCAGACTGTGTGTGGCTAAAATGTGTTGTTCTATTTCTACCCATTTAATATCTTTTGGTTGGTAATACCAGTTATTTAATGTTCCCAATATTGCAGCCTTGTGATAAAGGCGCAGGTCAGGGAGATTTATACCTCCTTTTTCTTTAGGTCTCATTAATGTTTGCTTATTTACTCTTGGTTTATTTCCTTTCCAAATTATTTCTTTCATTAATTTGTCACATTCTGTAAAAAATTGGTTTGGTAATTGAATGGGTAATGCTAACATTTTATACAAGATTTTAGGTAGTAATATCATTTTAAATAAATTTACTCTTCCCAACCAGGAGCAAGGTAAATCTTTCCAATCTGTTGCTTCTTTGCTAAGTTGTTGGGGGAGTTTTGCAAAATTTTCTTTGTAAATTTGGTTTAATTGTTTTGGTAACTTTACTCCTAGGTATTGTACTGCTTTCTCTTCCTCCGGATAAGGGAGGATTGCTTTGATGTCTTGTCTTTGTCTTTCCGTTTGTCCATATATCAATGCGTATGATTTCCTTTCATTAATTTTATACCCTGAGATGTCTCCAAATTCCTGTATCAATTTTAGTAAGGGTGGGGTAGAGGTTACTGGATCTCCTATAAATAATACAGTGTCATCTGCAAACATTGTTATTTTATGTTCTGTTTTATCAATGCGTATTCCTTTGATTTCTGTTTCCTGTCTGATTGCAATTGCTAAAACTTCCAATGTTAAATTAAACAATAAGGGTGATAGGGGGCATCCCTGTCTAGTTCCTCTGGCTAATTTAAATGATTTCGAGTGTCCATTATTTATTATAAGTTTAGATACTGGGTCCTTATAAATTGCTTTAATCCAATTAAGGAATGGTCCTTCAAATCCCATTTTGCTCAGTATTTGTTCCAGGCACTTTATCTCAGTCCTATCAAAGGCCTTCTCCGCATCCAGCATTATAATTGCTGCTTTTTCCTTTGTCTTGTGAAGGTGGTGCATTATATTAGTTACTCTGCGGATATTGTCTGATCCTTGTCTTGTAGGTATAAAACCTACTTGGTCGGGATCTATCAAATCCTTTATTATTGCTGTTAACCTGTTTGCTAATGCTTTTGAAAAAATTTTGAAGTCTACATTCAATAATGATATAGGGCGGTAGTTTTCGCATTTGTCACTAGGTCTTCCTGTTTTGGGGATCAGGGTGATATTTGCTTCGTAGAATGATTGGGGTAATTTTCCTGTTTTTAAAATTTCATTATATGTGTTAACTAGGTATGGACTCACTAATGCTGCTGTTTTTTTATAGAACTCTGATGGTAATCCATCAGGTCCTGCTGCTTTGTTATTTGTTAAGTTTTTAATTATTTCTACAATTTCTTTTGTTTGGAGAGGGCTATTTAAGTATTTAATTTGATCTGAGTTTAATTTGGGTAATTTGTATTTATTCAAAAATTCTGTTATCTTTTTAGGTTCTGGATTTGATGAGGAGTACAACGTCTGATAGTAATTGAAGAATTCCTGTCTGATTTCCTCATCCTTGGTTATCCTGATTTTGTCTGCTGTCTGTAATGAAATTATGTGTGACTTTTTGTTTTGCCTTTTAACTAATCGTGCCAGTGTTTTTCCTGGCTTATTACTGTATGCAAAATAAAATCCTTTAATTTGTTTCAGTTGTGCAGTGGTTTTTTCTATTTCTTTTAGGTTAATTTGTTCTCTAATTTCTGTGATTTTCTTTGCTCTTTGTTTTGTGGGGTTAATTTTATTAATTGCTTCTACTGCTTTTAGTTCTCGTTGTAATTCCTTCAAATATTCCCTATTTTGTTTGCATAGTTTTGATTTTATGGCTATCATTTTCCCCCTGATTACTACTTTTGCAGCTTCCCATAGAATGGCTTGTGTGTCTACACTTCCTTCATTAAGTTCAAAGTACTCTTTCAGGGCTTTTTGGGTTTGTTCTAAAAAAAAATTATTTTTCAACCAGCCCCTGGATAATTGCCAATTACTGTTTTGCGAGGTTTTTGATCTTTCTGCCCATTGTATTTCTGTAACTACTGAGTCATGGTCTGAAATGACATTAGTTTTAATAAAACATTTCTTACATTTTTGTATTTCTGTTGTACACATGAGGGCATAATCGATTCTCGTGTAAGTATTGTGTGCGGGTGAGTAAAAAGTGTAATCTCTTTCTGTTTGATTTAAATGTCTCCATACATCTATCAAATTATTTATTTTCAGTAAGCTTTCTAAATTAAGTTGCCATTTCCCAGGAAGTTTGTTTTTAGAGTGATCTTTACTTGACCAGCTCGCATTCAGGTCTCCTTGCATTATTAATATACCCTTTCTGTATTGTTCTATCAGGGGGAGAATCCCTCTGATAAATTCATATGTACCCTCATTCGGTGCATATATATTAACCATTGTTGTAGTTTTGCCCTCTAATTCTCCCACTACGATGAGCAGTCTGCCTTCTTCCTCTCTGTATATTTTTTCCAAGTTAAATGTTTTGTTAGCCTTTATCCCAATTAAGACCCCTGCCTTTTTCTTCTGTGGGTTGCATGCGTGAAATATTTCCCCAAAATATTTGTTTTTGAATCTCTTGCTATCCTTATCTCTAAAGTGTGTCTCCTGTAGGAAACATACATCTGCCCCAATTTCTTTGATCTCTTGTGCTATTCTTTTTCTTTTTATGACTTCATTTAGTCCCTTTACATTAAGGGACATTGTTTTAATATCTTCTACCATATCTGTCTGTTATGTTTTTCCTTTATGAACACTTTTTCCTTCTTTTTCTGTTGCCTTGCCCAACCTTCCTGAACCATTTCCTTTTTAAACCAACTATTTACATTATCAACTTTATTAACCTTCTTCTCCTGGGGAGGAACTGTATCATTATATTTTTTCAGTGTGAGGCTCATTGCCTTTTACTTAACCTCTCAGCTCCCTCCTCCACCTTCTCCGCCTTTTTCCTTGGGCCTATTTGCCCTTCCCTTAATAATTGTTATTGTTTATCAGCCTCTTATTCTATATTTCTTATCTTAAACCTTCTATTTATACCAACCTATCTATTTCAGTTATTATGAATAAACATAGATCTAATATTCATGTTATTCCCTTTTCCTGTTGTTCTCATATTTACATACATTTATATCATGCAAACATATACCTAACATTTCTGTTTTTCCCTCTTCGTGTGGTTCACATAAGTATAAACCTCATTTTTATATTAATCACTCTTTTCTGTTTCACATAAATTTTTTAAGCTTATTATTGTATATCAGCCTCTTATTCTATGTTTCTTATCTTAAACCTTCTATTTGTACCAACCTATCTATTTCAGCTATTATGAATATTGTTTTTAAACATAAACATCATATTCAGTAACATTTACTTAAACAACATATTCAGAGACAATTTCTTAACTCAGGTGTTTTCTTCCTGTTCTCTTGCTTGTTTGTACAGGAATCCTTCTAGTTCGTTAGGTTCTAGAAATATTTTTCTTTTCCCATTCCAAAGGATGGTCATCCTTGCTGGAAACCATAATTGTGGTTTTAAGTCTTTTTGGTTTAGTTCAGTGAAATATTTGGCCCACCTCCTTCTTTTATTCATAGTTTCTCCTGCGTAATCTGGGAAGAATTTGATTTTTCTTCCCTGGTATTCCAGGGATTTATTTCCCCTGGCCAGTCTCAAAATTTTTTCTTTTTGTTGGTAGTCCATAAATTTCATGATTATGGCTCTCGGGGGTTCCTCATCGCTGGGCTTGGGTCTGTTGGCTCTATGAGCTCTTTCTATGTTTGGTTTGTGCAGGTTGGGCTCTCCTGGGAAGGTGGATTCTAGCACTTTCCATATCAAGGATATTGTGTCTCTTCCTTCCCAATTTTCGGGGATGCCCACCAGCCTTAAATTAGACCTCCTCGCCCTGTTCTCCTGATCCTCGCATCTGGTCTCTAAGGTTTTTATTAAGTCCATCATCTTACTTTGCTGGTCCTGGGTTTTTAGTGTGTTGTCCTCCAGTGTTGAAATCCTAGTCTCAGCTGCATTTACTTTTTTGGTCAGGGCTTCAGTCTTTTTCTTATTTTGTATGTCTGATTGCTGCAGCTTGATTATTTCAGCCATCTGACTCTCCCTTGCAGCCTCTGCAGCAGCCATGCCTGCTTTTATTTCAGAGAGGATGGCAAAAATCCTGTCCTCTCTTTCTGTCTCTGAGCCTCTGCCTTCTGCACGTGGCTCTTCCCCTGCTGAAAAAGCTGCGGCGGCCATTTTGGCTCCAATTTCAGCTCTCTGAGGGGGGAGGGGGGCCGTTTTTGTTTGAAACAGTTTATCATTTCTGGCAGACCCAGGTTTATTTTCCTGAGCCCCCTTTGATTTCCCCATCCTCCCGTACCTTTTGAGTTGTTTTGGGGTTGGTTTTCTTCTTTTTTAGAGGCTTTTTCTCAGCATGAGGAGAGGAGCCCAGGGAAGTGCAACTATGCTCTTTCGCACATGTGCAGTTCCTCCCAGCAAATGGGGATTCCACCCGAACTGTTAGACCTGATAATTAAGCTCCACGAAGGGATGGTGGCGGTGGTCAGGATGGATAGTAGAGGTGGATGTACGAGAACTTTCCCTTTGGAACAAGGAGTACAGCAAGGATGTTTGCTTGCCCCGTTATTATTTAGCCTATATATAGATGATCTAGTTCTGGTTATCAACAAAGCAAATAGTACGCCCCCCCCCATATAAGAACAAGACCGTTGTCGATTCTTATGTTTGCAGGTGATATTGTGCTTTTATCACAATCTCTAAATGGGGCCTGCAGCAATCCGTTACAGCCCTTTCTAGCTATTGCCAGAGGAACACCCTGACCATCAATGCTAAGAAGTCAAAGGTGATGAGCTGTGGCACCTTGTGAGTTAGCTACACGTGGAGGGTAGGCTCTCAAGGGCTGGATCATATCCCACATTGTACGTACCTGGGAGTGATGTTTTCTGCGAGTAAATCGTGGAGAGTAAATAATGAAGTTCAAATGAGCAAGGCTAATCAAGTTGTAGGGGGGATACTTAAACTTTCCCATGCGGCATCAATGGTACCAGTGCAACAACTTTTAGAAGTATATTTATTTATTTATTTTATTTATTTTATAAATTTGTACCCTGCCCCTCCTGCAAGCAGCCCGGGGCGGCTTCCAACAATAAAACAATCCAATAAAATACAATTTAAAATCATCACTACAATATAAATTATTGAAACAGGGCTCAGGGCCTTCATGATACATAACAAGTAATAAATAATGGATCAGGTAAATCATGGATCAGATGGGGGAGCTAAAAAATCCCCCCCTTATCACACCCTCCCCAAAGGCCTGGGCGAACAGCTTCGCCGGAATGTCAACAGGCTGGGGGCCAGGCGAGCTTCCTCCGGAAGGGAGTTCGAAAGGCACGGCACAGCCACCGAGAATGCACTCTCCATTGTGGGTTCCCGCTTAACACGGGGGACCTCCAAGAAGGCACCCCCGATGGACCGAAGGGACTGTTCTGGGGCGCGGAGGGCGAGGCGGTCCCTTAGGTACGAGGGGCCCAGACCGTGAAGGGCTTTATAGATCAACACCAAAACCTTGAACCTGGCTCGGCACACTATCAGCAACCAGTGCAGAGCTCGGAGCACAGGTATAATATGCTCCCGACAGCCCGTCCCTGTAAGGAGGCGAGCTGCCGCATTCTGCACTAGCTGCAGCCTCCGAACCAGGAACAAGGGAAGCCCCACGTAGAGCACGTTACAGTAGTCCAGCCTCACTAAGCTAAAAGTGATTCCCTGTTTAACATATGGAACAGAGATTACTATCTCTGGCTACAAGAGTTCCTTGGAAGTGCCTCAAAATCACTTCCTTAGTGCTCTTTTGAAAGCCCCAAGAACAACCCCATTAGCTATGTTAAGAGCTGAAGTAGGTGTCAACTCAGTTTATGCACAGCTAGTCCTCCGCATGTTGTCCTTTTGGTGGACAGTGGCTTTTGGAGATCCTGCTCCTCTTCTGAAAGAGTGTTATAGAGAGCAAAGGGAGTATGTTGGAGTTCCACGTTATGCATGGATAAGGTATGTTAAAAATTATGCAAAGGAACTGGCCTTCCCAGTAGATGGAGAGGACTTACCACTTGTGACAATCATGAAGCATGAGCTTAAACTTAGAACAACAGTTTGGGCTCACAACAAGGACCTCCACCTTCTTAGTGTAAACAAGATTTCCCAATTGTATCCCAAGATTAATGCCACAGTGGGATTGGAAACCTATTTAGAACAACTCCAGGATCCCAGGCTCAGAAGAGTAATAACTCTGTTTAGATTTAACCTCCTGGAGACATCAGAGGTGAGGGGCAGGAGGGATTCAATACCCCGTGATGAACAGGTGTGTAGATATTGCTTGCACGTGGTTGAGACTCCCACATGACGTTAGAATGCCCAAGATAGGAATCCCTCCAATGGGTATGGATTAATCCGATCTTCGAGGATTCAAAAGTAGAGGGCGTAAATAAAATGGAATGTCTAGCTAAGCTCACTGAGATAAGCCAGATAAGACTACTAGCAATTCTTTTGTTAGTTGAAAGGGAGATGAAACTTGCTATAGTAGATACCTTTGATACTGACAGTACTCTCAACTAAACTGGAGGATTTTATTTTATTTTCCCCCTTTTTGTATTGTACTATTATAATTATTTTGCAATTCATTGATTTTTGTATTGTTAAATTCTTAAATTGTTTTTAAATTGTTAAAGCAAATTTGCTGATCAATAAACCTTACATACATACTTGTTCCCTCGGTTTCTGAAGCGCAGGATGTAAACAAACAAAACAATAGCCCGCTGGAGTCCATGTTCAGTCCATTCAGCTCCCACTCACATATTTAGCATCTAGAGCCTAATAAACAGGCAGACCCTTCTTGTGTGTGAGGGCAGCCCCCATTACTCCCACTCACAGATGTAGCCTGATAAACCTAATAGATGGGCAGGCATTCTTCCCTGCCACCTTTACTCTGCAAATACTGATCTTCTGCAAATGCTAGTGCTTGCCAGGTGGTCTGGGTGGCCACACCCTGCTATCAAGGCCCAACTCCCCATTATGACAACCAGCCATGGCAGCCCCTGACCCAAGCCGGGGATGGCCAGGCTGAACACACGTTAGCCCACATTGACTGGCATGGGCAGCCCTTCCAGGCTGAATCCTTGGAGGTTTTCCAAGGATGCAGCCCAGGCTAGCCACCTACCTGCCCCAGGCTACCATCTGGTGGCGCAAAACACACATGCCAGTAGATTCCAGGCCACAGAAGGTCAAAGCAGGCCACTATCATGTGTTTTTACCCAAAGTATGGCCAAACATGCAAATAAACTAATCTTAAAATAGGATAATGATTAAGTAAAGATGGAAACTATTAAATAATCTAGGTTTAGTGTGCATTCGTTGCATGTTTTTATTATTGTTTAGCATGACCATAGGTCTTTGCATCACTATCACAAAAGTTTTTGCTCCAATACAGCATTAAATACAAAAGTATTATTCCTAAAAGATAACTGTAGAATAGAATAAATGTTTATTAGGCAAGCTTCTGCCAATTAGCCAAAAAGAAAAGAAAAAAGCACATTAAATATATATATATATATAAAATATAAAATATCAGAAAATATAAAACAATGTATTACAATTAAGATTGGTTAAATCAGACAAATACAAATTTCACACAGAAACGAGCATTCCAAACCTTAGTTAGGGGTCTGTGGAAGGAAATTAATTATGCCAAAAGCTGCAGGTCACTTTCCCTCTCATTTGCTGCCAAGTAGGCATAGGTCGCAACCGCTGGGATTACCTCCTCTTCCTTGGCTGCAAGAAGCTTCCCAAGCCTAACCTGGCTAGGTAAATATTGGTCATCCTCACGCCAGAGAGGGGCCAACCACACCTCTCTCAATACCTTATAACAAGTGCAGGAAAACAGAATATGAGAGACATCCTCTACTTCCAATAAGTTACACCGACACAAACGCTGCTCATATAGGCTCTGCTGATACCACCCTGTTGTTATTGCTGACTTCATTAGCTGAATGCGAAGGAGGGTGTAGGCCCTACAGACATATCGATTACTGAGAACATCCAGGTACTTCTCAAAGACATGAAACCCTTTGGTATACTGAAGGTGTGGTGCTACCTTCCATTCTGCAATCCTGGCAATATCTTCCTGCTTCACTACATTATTTATTTAATTATGTATTTAAAATTTATATCCTGCCCCCTCCTGCTCACAGGGCAGTCCAGAGCGGCGAACAACACTCAATAAATTTGCTTAAAAACAAAACAATTTAAAATACAATACAATGTGGGGAAACCACCCCACCCCTACCCCTCACCAAAAGCCTGATGGAACAGCCAGGTCTTACATACACGCCGAAACAGCAGGAGAGTGGGAGCCAACTGAGCCTCCTCTGGGAGCGAATTCCACAGCACAGGGGTGGCCACCGAAAAAGATCTAACATCGGTGGCCACCAACCTCACCCAGGGAACCTCCAAAAAGACTCCCACGGACGATCTCAAGGGTCACACGGGCACATGGGGAGTGAGGTGGTCCCGCAGATAAACAGGGCCCAGGCCGTGAAGGACTTTAAAGGTGTGAGGAAATGCCAGGTGAACCCCCGCGCAGAGAGCGAGCAACCCGGTTACCCCCACAGGAGAAAACCTCCGGTAACGGGCTCCCCCAGCTCACCCCCGGAAGCAGGTAGTTGTGGGGAACACTCCGGGGTCGGAGACGCGCCGCCGGCCGAAGCCACGCCCCCCGGCCAGCTGAGTGACGTCACCACGCCCTTCTCCCTTAATGGGGACTCGGGGAGGAGGAAACAGCCCATTGCCGGCAATAGAAATCACGCCCCCGCCTGTGCGCCGCTCGGCGCGGCTGAGACAATGCCTAGGGCAATAGGATAAAAGGGCTCAGCTGACAAGTCTCACCGCTGGTGATCGGTGCCTTGAGCCCGTGAGACTGGCCCCCCTGTTCCTTGTTCCTCCTTGGTTCTTGGTGTGAATCCCGGTTATTGAAGACTTAGCATCTGCATAGAGAGTGAAAGGTGCGAGATTGTGGTGTGTGCTTGGGTGTGTGGTTGGGGTTAAGGGGTGGGTGGGTGCTTTATACATGTGCAGATCCGGGGCTGTGGGGGAGCACCCCCTGGGCCCCATCCCTGGTGTGCAAGACCTGTCCTCCCTAACCATTTCCCTGGGCTGTGCACTGGTCCCGTTCCCTCACCACTCCCACTACTCCACTCCTCTCCCTTTTCCTGTGTGCGTGGATAGCCTCCCAAGCAGCAAACAAGGCGTACGCTCACTCACCAGCCCTGTGATGAGACAGGCTAGGGACTTATCTCCCCGATAGCCCTATCCCAACCTGAGGGCACGTTTTTCCAGGTACAGCCTTGCTGCTTTCCCTCAGCCTCCAGGTGTGTGTGTGTGGTTCCACCCCTCTCCCCTCCCGGGGATCCAAGCCTTCCCACTTGGAGCCTCACAAAAGGTTAAAACCAACACCTTGAACCTGTCCCGGTGCTTTATAGGGGGCCAGTGCAGAGCCCGGAGCACTGGTGTCATGTGCTCCCTGCATCCCACCCCCATAAGGAGACAGACCACAGCATTCTGTACCAGCTGCAGCCTCTGGACCAGCTTCTCAGACAGCCCCACGTAGAGCGCGTTGCAGTAATCCAGCCTCGAGGTGATGAAGGCATGGATGACAGTGGCGAGGTCGGAGTCTGAGAGATACGGCCGAAGCCGCCGGACAAGATGTAACTGCCGAAACGCACTCCCTGCCATGGCCACAACCTGAGAGTCCAGGCTGAGCCGCGAATCGAGGAGCACACCCAGACTCCGCACCTGA
>QEPC01012358.1:1344622-1370129 GCA_003113815.1 Sphenodon punctatus
ACCCTGGTCCAATGCCAGATGGAGATCGTCAACCAAGACCACCAAGGCCGTCTCCATACCATACCCAGGCCGAAACCCAGACTGGGAGGGATCAAGGAAACCGATGCAGTCCAGATGTTCCTGGAGCTGCCGTGCCACAGCCTGTTCAATAACCTTCCCTAAAAAGGGAAGGTTAGAGACCGGACAATAACTGGCAGGAGCATCAGCATCAAGAGATGGTTTCTTGAGCAGGGGTCTAACCACAGCCTCCTTTAGGCAGTCAGGCACCCTGCCCTCCCGAACAGAGGCACTAACCACCCCGGCCAGCAACGGTCGTAACATCTCCTGGCTAGCTTTCACCAGCCAGGACGGGCATGGATCTTGCTCTCAAGTAGTGGCATGAACAGATTCCAACATGGACTCCACATCGGCAGGCGCCACCATCTGAAACTGAGCCCACAAAACAGGACAGGACGGGGCATCCATAGCCCCAAGATGATCCTCTGCAATAACTGCGGAACCGAAATCATGATGGATGCAAGCGATCTTATCTACAAAGTACTTGATAAACCAGTCACAGCGGTCACTGGATTGCTCCAGAGACAGGCAGAGACAGGCAGGACTGACCAAACCTTTCACCACCCGGAAAAGCTCAGCTGGATGTGACTTTGCAGATGCGATAAGGGCCACCACCGCCGCCACATCATAGGCCTTTAAACTGCTCTTATGCTGTGATCGATCATACCGGTCACAAGTCTGGTGACACCATCACTCTAACTGCCTGCTCTCCCTCTTCAAACACTGCAGGCCCTCAGTAAACCAAGGAGACCTACGGGAGACTCGAGAGGGCAGCGGACATCTGGGAGCCACTCTGTCAATGGTCTCGGCCAACAAGGTGTTCCAGAAGGCTACGAGATCATCGACTGAGCGGGTGTCAAGGTCCAGGGGAAACTTCCCTAGAGCATTCTGGAACCGATCCGGTTCCATAAATCTCTGGGGGTGGACCAATCTAATAGGTCCTGCACCCTGTCGGGGGCTAACATGCGCCAGGATGCACGCCTTAAGGAGGTAATGGCCAGACCATGACAAGGGCTCTACCCCCTTAACTTCTACTAACTGACCCCCCGCCTCAAGGCCGGTGCAGAAAACCAAATCCAGTGTATGTCCCTCCTCATGTGTGGGGCCACAGATGATTTAGGACAAGCCCATGGTTGTCATGGAGGCCATGAACTCATGCCTTGCTCCTCCAAGATCGGTGTCAATGTGGATATTAAAGTCCCCCAGGACCTCTAATCTAGGGGTCCAGAGGATCACATCTGACACCAGATCAGCAAGAGCGTGTAGGGATGCCACTGGGCAGTTGGGTGCACGGTACACCAGCAGCACCCCTAATCTGTCCCCAGCCAAATCCAACACAAGATGAAGGCACTCAACACCTGGTGGAGCCTGCACCGGATATCTCCTAAAAGACAATGCATCCTTGATAACAATGGCTACACCACCACCCCCGTCCCTCCAGCCGAGACACTCGGGCAGTTTTGGTCAGGGCAGTTTTGATAATCAGTTTCTGTTGCCTGGGAGGTTTACCCAATAAAGATTCTGGAGAGAGACCTATGACATTTAACTGGCGCACGGTCTCCTTTATCCATGGGTAAGTTGGTGGACACATTTGATTCAGTTCCTCCTGCAGGCATAAGGAGGTTAGGCAGGATTCTGACCGTGCACATACTTTAACCCAGTAAAGTAAGTTCTTTTGGTGCATCTGACTAACAATTGAGGGGACCCCGGTTTCGGACATCACCACTGCACCCGGGACTTCCTGGGGTACTCCTAGGAGGCTCCGCAAAAATCTATTTTGCACAATCTCCAATTTCTGATCCCATGCCCCTGTCTGAAAGACTTCAGCCCCATAGGTTAGCACACTTGGCACCTTTACAGAGAAGACCCTCAGAATTTGGGACACCAAAGTATTTCTAAACTTATTGGCCAGGCCCAAAATGCCTTTTACCCCAGCATTTGCCTTCAGCACTAGATAGTTTTTCTGCCAATTCCAGTTTTGTTGGCTAGAGAAACAAATCCCAAGCTATGTAACCCTGTCTACCTGCTTCAGTTCATCAGATCCTATTTTCTAGGTATGCATCTTCCTTTTCCCGCCTACCACCATTACCTGAGACTTCTTTGCGTTCACTTCCAAGCCCTTTGCTACACAGTAGCATTTAAACTGGTTGAGCTGGGCCTCCAAACCCTTCCGCGTCTGGGACAAGATGACCACATCGTCCGCATACATAAGGGCTGTGACCACCCTGTTGGCAAGTTTGGGGGGATGGCCCTCAACCAGCAATAAGCTCTTGACTAGATCTCCTAAGTAAATACTGAATAATTTGGGCGCAAGCACGCAGCCCTGTCTCATCCCCCTGTTGGTCAGAATTGAGTTCTCTGAGATTACTTGATGAGACAACCTCACCCATGCCCTGTTCTGATCGTGCAGTTGGATAATTCTGGTTAACAAATCTCCATTTATACCTTGCAAGCGTAGCTTACCCCAGAGTTTCTCCCTGGCCACTGAATCGAATGCCTGGCAGAGATCCATAAATGCCAGGTAAATCCACCCAGGCCTTATCCGGGTATATTTCATAATTAGATGTGACAAAATGAAACAATTGTCCATAACTGAACAGTTTTTCTTAAACCCGTACTGTTCTTTAGGGATAACTTTGGCCTCGGCTACCCATGTCTCCAGCTGCTCCAAAAGAACTCACACATAGATTTTACCCAGGACTGGAATAAGGCTGATAGGCCTGTAGCAGCCTGGATCCCGCTGGTCCCCTTTTTAAAAAATAGGGACTATTACAGTCTCCCCCCACTCCTGCGGGATGGTACCCATTTTATTGATCCAGGTAAAATATTTGGCCAACCAGGAGGACCACCAAAATGGGCACAGTTGCAAAACCTCTGCAGGGATCCAGTCACCAAGATGGGCACAGTTGCAAAACCTCTGCAGGGATCCAGTCATTTCCTCACTTTGAGCTTCAACTGTATAAAGTCGCCCAAAATGGGCTAACCAGTCTGCCTCTGACACTATTACAGAACTGGGTTGCGTCCCTGGTTTTAGCCCTGATTTTATAATCTGCCAAAACTTCCTCGAATCATTGGAAGCTGCTGCTACACTCAATCTAGCCCACATTCTCTGATTGTACATAGTTTTCTTCTTCTTAATTATATTCTTGTAGCAACTCCGCTCCCTCAAATATTCCTGCCTATGAGCAATTGAATAGGACTTCAACCAGCTACATCTGGCTCATGCCAGCATCTTTTTCCCATGCCGACACTCCGCATCAAACCACCCAGTGGAAGAGTAGTCCCCAATCTTAACCTCCCATGACAGAACTTGCAGTCCCAAGCAATCGACAATTGCCTTATAATTCTGTGAAAAAAGCTGACTATCATCTTGCCCTTCGGCGAGCATATCTTGCCTAAGCTTAGCCATATCTTCCCTCTGGAGGCAGGACCATGCCTCAGCAGCCACTAGACTGCACCATTTCCACCTACATCTGACTGTTGCCCCTGGGGCCATTGAGCTTACCCCTCTGTCCCCTCTGTGGCCACTTGTTGCCCTTATAAGTACCAAAAGTGGCATATGGTTGCTTTCGGGTTGAATTTGTACCTGCATGTCAGTAAAGATGTCATAGTGACTACAGTCAGTGATAATAAAATCGATCACATTGCAATTGATGTGAGTAAAATCTCCTTCTGAAACATCCTCCCCCCTCCCGTTTAAGTTAATCAATCCGCAGGACGCTATGATTTCCAACAATCGCGTTCCCTGCTCGTTAACTACGGGATCCTGAGATCTTCTCCTTGGCTACAGATCCAGAAGTGTGGTACTACAATCAGGATCAAAATCGCTGTCGTCATCAGCCCTCGCATTCCAGTCCCCAGCTATGACTGGAGTCGCCTAGGGAAACTTGTCCAGCATCCAGCTTATCACCTCCCTCAGGTCAGTCCAGACCTCTGAGTTGTAATAACTGGACTGTATAGGAGGAATGTATACATTCAGGAGCAAAAAGCTACTGCCCGGGATACCTCCCATTGGAGAAGTTGGTATGCCCCATCAACTGCTAGGACCTCTACACACGTGTCCTTATAATCTTCTGATACCAGAATCAACAATCCACCAGATGGTCTCCCCTTCTTGGGACCCTTCGTTACTCCCTGGCAGTAGCTAACATACCCCTGTATCTGTATGCTCTCACTCTGCAACAACCAGGTTTCCTGTAAGAATATCACCTCGAAATCCCTCAGGAATTTAAGCCACTCNTTGTATCCCAAGATTAATGCCACAGTGGGATTGGAAACCTATTTAGAACAACTCCAGGATCCCAGGCTCAGAAGAGTAATAACTCTGTTTAGATTTAACCTCCTGGAGACATCAGAGGTGAGGGGCAGGAGGGATTCAATACCCCGTGATGAACAGGTGTGTAGATATTGCTTGCACGTGGTTGAGACTCCCACATGACGTTAGAATGCCCAAGATAGGAATCCCTCCAATGGGTATGGATTAATCCGATCTTCGAGGATTCAAAAGTAGAGGGCGTAAATAAAATGGAATGTCTAGCTAAGCTCACTGAGATAAGCCAGATAAGACTACTAGCAATTTTTTTGTTAGTTGAAAGGGAGATGAAACTTGCTATAGTAGATACCTTTGATACTGACAGTACTCTCAACTAAACTGGAGGATTTTATTTTATTTTCCCCCTTTTTGTATTGTACTATTATAATTATTTTGCAATTCATTGATTTTTGTATTGTTAAATTCTTAAATTGTTTTTAAATTGTTAAAGCAAATTTGCTGATCAATAAACCTTACATACATACTTGTTCCCTCGGTTTCTGAAGCGCAGGATGTAAACAAACAAAACAATAGCCCGCTGGAGTCCATGTTCAGTCCATTCAGCTCCCACTCACATATTTAGCATCTAGAGCCTAATAAACAGGCAGACCCTTCTTGTGTGTGAGGGCAGCCCCCATTACTCCCACTCACAGATGTAGCCTGATAAACCTAATAGATGGGCAGGCATTCTTCCCTGCCACCTTTACTCTGCAAATACTGATCTTCTGCAAATGCTAGTGCTTGCCAGGTGGTCTGGGTGGCCACACCCTGCTATCAAGGCCCAACTCCCCATTATGACAACCAGCCATGGCAGCCCCTGACCCAAGCCGGGGATGGCCAGGCTGAACACACGTTAGCCCACATTGACTGGCATGGGCAGCCCTTCCAGGCTGAATCCTTGGAGGTTTTCCAAGGATGCAGCCCAGGCTAGCCACCTACCTGCCCCAGGCTACCATCTGGTGGCGCAAAACACACATGCCAGTAGATTCCAGGCCACAGAAGGTCAAAGCAGGCCACTATCATGTGTTTTTACCCAAAGTATGGCCAAACATGCAAATAAACTAATCTTAAAATAGGATAACGATTAAGTAAAGATGGAAACTATTAAATAATCTAGGTTTAGTGTGCATTCGTTGCATGTTTTTATTATTGTTTAGCATGACCATAGGTCTTTGCATCACTATCACAAAAGTTTTTGCTCCAATACAGCATTAAATACAAAAGTATTATTCCTAAAAGATAACTGTAGAATAGAATAAATGTTTATTAGGCAAGCTTCTGCCAATTAGCCAAAAAGAAAAGAAAAAAGCACATTAAATATATATATATATATAAAATATAAAATATCAGAAAATATAAAACAATGTATTACAATTAAGATTGGTTAAATCAGACAAATACAAATTTCACACAGAAACGAGCATTCCAAACCTTAGTTAGGGGTCTGTGGAAGGAAATTAATTATGCCAAAAGCTGCAGGTCACTTTCCCTCTCATTTGCTGCCAAGTAGGCATAGGTCGCAACCGCTGGGATTACCTCCTCTTCCTTGGCTGCAAGAAGCTTCCCAAGCCTAACCTGGCTAGGTAAATATTGGTCATCCTCACGCCAGAGAGGGGCCAACCACACCTCTCTCAATACCTTATAACAAGTGCAGGAAAACAGAATATGAGAGACATCCTCTACTTCCAATAAGTTACACCGACACAAACGCTGCTCATANGTGGATATTAAAGTCCCCCAGGACCTCTAATCTAGGGGTCCAGAGGATCACATCTGACACCAGATCAGCAAGAGCGTGTAGGGATGCCACTGGGCAGTTGGGTGCACGGTACACCAGCAGCACCCCTAATCTGTCCCCAGCCAAATCCAACACAAGATGAAGGCACTCAACACCTGGTGGAGCCTGCACCGGATATCTCCTAAAAGACAATGCATCCTTGATAACAATGGCTACACCACCACCCCCGTCCCTCCAGCCGAGACACTCGGGCAGTTTTGGTCAGGGCAGTTTTGATAATCAGTTTCTGTTGCCTGGGAGGTTTACCCAATAAAGATTCTGGAGAGAGACCTATGACATTTAACTGGCGCACGGTCTCCTTTATCCATGGGTAAGTTGGTGGACACATTTGATTCAGTTCCTCCTGCAGGCATAAGGAGGTTAGGCAGGATTCTGACCGTGCACATACTTTAACCCAGTAAAGTAAGTTCTTTTGGTGCATCTGACTAACAATTGAGGGGACCCCGGTTTCGGACATCACCACTGCACCCGGGACTTCCTGGGGTACTCCTAGGAGGCTCCGCAAAAATCTATTTTGCACAATCTCCAATTTCTGATCCCATGCCCCTGTCTGAAAGACTTCAGCCCCATAGGTTAGCACACTTGGCACCTTTACAGAGAAGACCCTCAGAATTTGGGACACCAAAGTATTTCTAAACTTATTGGCCAGGCCCAAAATGCCTTTTACCCCAGCATTTGCCTTCAGCACTAGATAGTTTTTCTGCCAATTCCAGTTTTGTTGGCTAGAGAAACAAATCCCAAGCTATGTAACCCTGTCTACCTGCTTCAGTTCATCAGATCCTATTTTCTAGGTATGCATCTTCCTTTTCCCGCCTACCACCATTACCTGAGACTTCTTTGCGTTCACTTCCAAGCCCTTTGCTACACAGTAGCATTTAAACTGGTTGAGCTGGGCCTCCAAACCCTTCCGCGTCTGGGACAAGATGACCACATCGTCCGCATACATAAGGGCTGTGACCACCCTGTTGGCAAGTTTGGGGGGATGGCCCTCAACCAGCAATAAGCTCTTGACTAGATCTCCTAAGTAAATACTGAATAATTTGGGCGCAAGCACGCAGCCCTGTCTCATCCCCCTGTTGGTCAGAATTGAGTTCTCTGAGATTACTTGATGAGACAACCTCACCCATGCCCTGTTCTGATCGTGCAGTTGGATAATTCTGGTTAACAAATCTCCATTTATACCTTGCAAGCGTAGCTTACCCCAGAGTTTCTCCCTGGCCACTGAATCGAATGCCTGGCAGAGATCCATAAATGCCAGGTAAATCCACCCAGGCCTTATCCGGGTATATTTCATAATTAGATGTGACAAAATGAAACAATTGTCCATAACTGAACAGTTTTTCTTAAACCCGTACTGTTCTTTAGGGATAACTTTGGCCTCGGCTACCCATGTCTCCAGCTGCTCCAAAAGAACTCACACATAGATTTTACCCAGGACTGGAATAAGGCTGATAGGCCTGTAGCAGCCTGGATCCCGCTGGTCCCCTTTTTAAAAAATAGGGACTATTACAGTCTCCCCCCACTCCTGCGGGATGGTACCCATTTTATTGATCCAGGTAAAATATTTGGCCAACCAGGAGGACCACCAAAATGGGCACAGTTGCAAAACCTCTGCAGGGATCCAGTCACCAAGATGGGCACAGTTGCAAAACCTCTGCAGGGATCCAGTCATTTCCTCACTTTGAGCTTCAACTGTATAAAGTCGCCCAAAATGGGCTAACCAGTCTGCCTCTGACACTATTACAGAACTGGGTTGCGTCCCTGGTTTTAGCCCTGATTTTATAATCTGCCAAAACTTCCTCGAATCATTGGAAGCTGCTGCTACACTCAATCTAGCCCACATTCTCTGATTGTACATAGTTTTCTTCATCTTAATTATATTCTTGTAGCAACTCCGCTCCCTCAAATATTCCTGCCTATGAGCAATTGAATAGGACTTCAACCAGCTACATCTGGCTCATGCCAGCATCTTTTTCCCATGCCGACACTCCGCATCAAACCACCCAGTGGAAGAGTAGTCCCCAATCTTAACCTCCCATGACAGAACTTGCAGTCCCAAGCAATCGACAATTGCCTTATAATTCTGTGAAAAAAGCTGACTATCATCTTGCCCTTCGGCGAGCATATCTTGCCTAAGCTTAGCCATATCTTCCCTCTGGAGGCAGGACCATGCCTCAGCAGCCACTAGACTGCACCATTTCCACCTACATCTGACTGTTGCCCCTGGGGCCATTGAGCTTACCCCTCTGTCCCCTCTGTGGCCACTTGTTGCCCTTATAAGTACCAAAAGTGGCATATGGTTGCTTTCGGGATGAATTTGTACCTGCATGTCAGTAAAGATGTCATAGTGACTACAGTCAGTGATAATAAAATCGATCACATTGCAATTGATGTGAGTAAAATCTCCTTCTGAAACATCCTCCCCCCGCCCGTTTAAGTTAATCAATCCGCAGGACGCTATGATTTCCAACAATCGCGTTCCCTGCTCGTTAACTACGGGATCCTGAGATCTTCTCCTTGGCTACAGATCCAGAAGTGTGGTACTACAATCAGGATCAAAATCGCTGTCGTCATCAGCCCTCGCATTCCAGTCCCCAGCTATGACTGGAGTCGCCTAGGGAAACTTGTCCAGCATCCAGCTTATCACCTCCCTCAGGTCAGTCCAGACCTCTGAGTTGTAATAACTGGACTGTATAGGAGGAATGTATACATTCAGGAGCAAAAAGCTACTGCCCGGGATACCTCCCATTGGAGAAGTTGGTATGCCCCATCAACTGCTAGGACCTCTACACACGTGTCCTTATAATCTTCTGATACCAGAATCAACAATCCACCAGATGGTCTCCCCTTCTTGGGACCCTTCGTTACTCCCTGGCAGTAGCTAACATACCCCTGTATCTGTATGCTCTCACTCTGCAACAACCAGGTTTCCTGTAAGAATATCACCTCGAAATCCCTCAGGAATTTAAGCCACTCAGTATCCCTCATCCTTTGCTTACAGCCAGCCACATTCCAGGACAATAGTCGCATCCCTCTCGCTTCTCCGACCTTGGTTGAGGTTACTGCATTAGGTACTTTCCTTAGTCCCTGTGACCACACCGGAGCATAACTACCCTCTCCATGGAGCGATTCCCACCCCACAGAGACCCAAGGTAGGCAGTCAAGAACTGACTGCTGTAATTGTCATGGAAGTGGCCCTGTATCTGTACCCCAGAAATCCGACAGTGAACCCACTGCCCTACGCGAGGGAGCTTCTCCAGCAGGACCACTGTCTACACTAAAAGGAGATTGGGGCCTATGGACAACCGTACATTCTAAGGTGGAGGAATTGAAACAAGTTTCAAATGCCTGCGCATTTCCCTCATCCGTGCTCCCCTTACCAATCTTACCAGCCCTACGCTCCTCCCGCACACCTAACTCCATGGAGTCCGGAGATCCAGTACTGTCTAGCAAGAGCCACTCCTGAGAGTCAGGGTTGGGCTCTACTGTATCTCCGCCTGGGACATCCGAGCTCCTAATTAAACTAAAAGATAACTAAATATACTTTACAGTACCTAATAATAACCATAAACAATTAATACTAAAAACATCAATAAAAATTAATTCTCTTCCACAATATATAAACACATAAGAACAATACACATTATTCAATAAATTAGAAACTTATATATTTTTCCCGTCTTTTAAAAGCCTGAACTGAAAAAGAGGCAACTGCTTTAAACATCTCACCTGCATTATCTGACCAAAAAAATCTGCTGTAATTCAACAGTATTCCACCCTGAATATTTAACTAAAAAGGGGCTCAAAAAGTGGGCTCTAAGGGAATCATATAGCCTAAAGTAAATAGAATGTGCGCCGAAGTTTCCACCTCCAGGTTATCAAACGGACACACTCATAAACTAAAGGGCACTTGCAAGAAGCACCTTTCTAGCACCCTAGAGGGGAGTGAATCTACTCTGGCAGAAAACAACATATATTTTGCACAAAATGAAATTGAGGCTTCCAAATATTTAGCCAAACTGCCACTAGATGGGGCCAGCAAATCATATCCTTCAAGGGCCGGAGAATACATACCTCTAGCAATATCCAGCTGCTGATCTATATCCTCTAGTCTGGCATAAATTAATGCTTTAGCAACCAAAAAGGATTTATCAGAAAAAAATAAAGTAGAAAACCCTAATGATGATAATTTTTATTTTATTTATTTATTTATTTATTTATTTAAAACTTGTATCCTGCCCCTCCTGCCCAAAGGCAGCTCAGGGCGACAAACACCACAAAAAATTTTAAACAAATCATAACCCTATCCCCCCCCCCCTCGCCAAAAGTCTGGCGGAACAGCCAGGTCTTACACAAACGTTGAAACAACAGCAGGGTGGGGGACAACCGAGCCTCCTCTGGTAGCAAATTCCACAGCATGGGGGCAGCCACCGAAAAAGATCTCACATCAGTGGCCACCCATCTCGCCCGGGGAACCTCCAAAAAGGCCCCCACGGACAATCTCAGGGGTCACACAGGCACATGGGGAGTGAGGAGATCCTGCAAATAGGCAAGGCCCAGGCCATGAATGGCTTTAAAGGTCAAAACCAGCACCTTGAACCTAGCCCGGTGCTTTATAGGGAGCCAGTGCAGAGCCCGGACCACAGGTGTCATGTGCTTCCTGTGGCCCGCCCCAGTAAGGAGACGGACTGTGGTATTCTGCACCAGCTGCAGCCTCCAGAACAGCTTCTCGAGCAGCCCCACATAGAGCACATTGCAGTAATCCAGCCTTGAGGTGATGAAGGCATGGATGACAGTGGTGAGGTCAGAGTCTGAGAGATATGGCCAAAGTCGCCGGACAAGATGTAACTGCTGAAACGCACTCCCTGCCCCGGCCACAACCTGAGATTCCAGGCTAAACCATGAGTCGAGGAGCACACCCAGACTCTGTACCTGTGAGACCATGGGAGGGTGAACACCCCCCCCTCACAAGAGGAGATTCAACCACTCCCAGGCTCCCCAGGCCCTCACCCACCAACATCATCTCCGTCTTGTCAGGAATGGATTCAGCTGCAGATGGCTCAACCTCATCCAAACCCCCACAGCCGACAGGCACTGGGGAAAAAAAGAGACTGCATGGCCTGGGTCGATGGAAAAAGAGAGGTAGAGCTGAGTGTCATCAGCATACTGGTGACACTGCATGCCCTGAAACCCTCTCACGATCTCCACTAACGGCTGCATATAGATATTAAACAAGAGGAGGGACAGAATGGCACCCTGCGGGACTCCACATGTGAGGTCCCAGGGGAAAGACGTACACTCCCCCAAGACCACCCGGTGAGTTCTCCCGGTCAGGAATGAACGAAACCAGTCCAAGACTGTTGCGCCAATCCCGGCATGGTCCCACAGGTGAGTCACCAACACCTCATGATTGACTGTGTCAAACGCAGCCGAAAGGTCTAGCAGGACCAGTAAAGTCTGACGACCCTGGTCCAACACCAGACGGAGATCGTCAACCAAGGCCACCAATGCAGTCTCCGTACCATACCGAGGCCGAAACCCGGACTGAGAGGGGTCAAGGAAATCGGTGCGGTCCAGGTGTTCTTGGAGCTCCTGTGCCACAGCCCATTCAATGGAAGGTTAGAGACCAGCCGATAACTGGCAGGCGCATCAGCGTCATAATTTTGCAGAAGCATCTTTGTGCCAGTCACTAACATAAGAATCCTTTTGGAGAAATGGGAAAAGACCCACCTGGTTAGTAAGAGTCACCCTCAACCAATATACTAAAACTGCTTTCCATACCTCCGATTTAAAGGAGAATTGACCCAGTTCAAGCCTAATCACTGCAGCAGGAATACAGCATGGAGCCCCAATAAGCAGACGTAAAAATCTAAATTGAACACTATTAAGCTGGGACATATACACTCCTGCCCACAAAGCACCACCAAAAAAAAAAGTTGAGACTTCAATTTTGCATTAAAAACCTTAATTGCAAGACTAACTGCACCCAATGTTGATTGCTTGAAATAGCGAAGTAACGCCATAGACGACCCTTTTGCTCGAAGCAGAGCAGCCATTGTATGAGACTTCCAGCAACCCGTGGCTTAGAAATTTAGGCCTAAATATACAGTCTAACCTCCTGTAGTGGATGATTATTAATAATCCAAGAATATGTTTCCCTTTCATTTGAGAAGACTACTACCTTAGTTTTTCCATAATTAAGCTGAAGATGATTGGCTATACAAAAATTCGCAAAGGCTAATAACTGTCTACAGAGACCTGCCCTTGTCTGTGACATAAGGACCGTATAATCTGCATATAGTAAACATCCTATATGGTGTGCAACTAATTTGGGAGGAAAAAACTTCACATCAGCCATCTGAAAAACCAAGTCATTAATAAAAAGATTGAACAAAGAAGTGGCTAATAGACAACCCTGTCACACCCCACTAGCTATAGGAATATTGTCAGTTAAAAGTCCTGAATGTGTGTATTTAATAGCCACAGAAGAATTGTGATACAAAGCCTTAATCAAATATAAGAGTCTAGGATCTATATTCAAAAAGGCCATTTTGTTCCAGAGCAATTGACTATCAATAGAGTCAAAAGCAGACTTAAGATCGATAAATGTAACAAAAGGCCTGGTGTTAATGGACTTATATTTCTGTATAAGATGGAAGAGGACAATACAGTGTTCCATAATAGAGTGACCCACCTGAAATCCAACTTGCTCGGGGAAAAGTATCTATTTATCTGTAATCCACTTATTGAGCCGCAACAGTCATAATTTTGCATATATTTTGCTGATGACACTAAGACGACTGATGGGCCTATAATTGGATGAATTAGCATGATCCCCTTTCTTATAAACAGGAATTATTATCGCCCTCCCCCACATACAAGGAATACGACCAGATGAGCTAATAGCAGTAAAAAGTGCCGCAAGCACTGGAACCCACCAGTGGCTCATACATCTCTGAATGCAAAGAATATAAGTTGGAAAAATACTCTACCCATAATCGTCTAGATATAGGAAAGATAGAACAAGATCTCTCACCCTTTAAAGAACCATTTACAATTTTCCAAAATGATAAAGAATTGTCTTTCTCTGCTGCTTCAAGCAGGGCTAGCCATCTATTATTATAGAAGGCTCGTTTCTTCTCCCTAATGAGGGCCCTATACTGTTTCTTAATCTCAAAAAATCTCAGAAACAGAAAAATTTCAAACCCTTTCCTATACCGAGAATAAATCACCTGAAGACTTTTTTAAAGTAATAAACACTCTTTATCAAACCATAAATTCCTTCTTGGAATATTTAAGTTCTTAATAGAAGGGCTATTCCTAAAATAAGGAAGCAAATTAGCGCATATTGGTTCAAAAACCTCTATTACAACTGTCCCTGATGATGCCGCTGTTGCACTTTAAGTTCAAGACAGGGTGAAGATTGTAATATAGATGCTAATAAAACTGCTAGAGATTCATCCCAAAATTTCCCCTTAGATTGAAGCAAATTAGATGTCAACTGAGTCCCTCTACTATGAAAGCAATCGTCTTGATTAATTAGGGGCCTATCCTTTAGCATAAACTCAAGGGAAAGAGGTAAATGATCACTAGCTACTAGAGGTTCTGCTTGAAAGTCCTCAAAAAATGGGATTACATTTGGGGATACCAAAATATAATCCACCACACTTTGCCCCTGATGCCCAATAAATGTAAACTCACCACTGTTTTCAGAAGGAAAAGACCCATTCAGAATGTTTAAGTTACAGGCAGACACTAATTTAGTCAACTGTAAACCATGAGTATTTATCTGAGGGTCTTTAGAACTTCTATAAACAAAACTGTCGAAGTTAGAACCCAGTGGGATATCACAATAACTAGCAAGCCTGGCATCATTAGTTCCTATCCAAGCATTAAAATCACCAGTCATAATAAGCAAGGCCATAAGGAACCTAAGAACTAAATTCGCCACCGAGTCTTTCAATTTAGGCCACACCATAGCATCAAAAGACCTAGCGTTGTAAGGAGGAAGATACACTGTAAGCAGTATTAAAATATAATTGCCAATTGCCATAACTAAACCCATCATGAAGGGAGGAACTTTTACTGTATCCAAAATTACTGCCTTTAAGGCATCTGAGAATTAAACAAGTTAGACCACCCGAAGGACGGCCCTTAGTAAAAACAGAAACTGCTGGAATAGAAAAAATTGTAAAAGCTTCATATTGAGGAGGAGTTTTTAACCAAGTTTCCTGTAATACTACTAACTGAAATTTATCCAAGAAAGCAGAACCAAACCATCAGCACTATGGAGGGACCACCCTGAGATATTCCAAGAACAAAGTCTCAAATTATTAGATCTGAACTCAGGGTGAACACTACATCAATTGCTCAACACTCTATTAGTACATGATCCAGATAAAAAGGTTTCAGAAGTATCCAGTATCACTTGTGCTGCCAGCTCGTTATCTGAAGATTTCACTTCTAAAGTTGTTATAGTCATTAAATCAAAGTCCTTTTCACAGCACCTCTGAGAGTTTGTTGAAGGTCCCGCCATAGAAAACTGGGAGGGAGCTGAACAGGCTGATTCCACAATATCCATGTCAGCTAAGATTTCCAAAGGTGGAAGAGAGTCATTCAAAAGGTCCTGTGAAGAATTGATAGGAGCAGACTCCACATTCACAGAAGTAACTTTTGGATACATAGCAGTGTCCAGTAAATGATGGTTAATGGGTTCCTTATCGTGAAGACTCCTACTTCCCCTGCTACATTTACCGGAACCCTTTTCACCAGAACCAGTTTCTCGAGTATGTCTATAAAGAGATCTTTTCTGAGATAACTGGCCATCAGGTAGTTTGCCAGTAACAAGGGGTAAAGGCTTTTGGGGAGTAGTAAAAACCTCTGTTGTAATTATGCCCCAAGAATATAGGAGCGGAGAATTGGACAGAATTTTATCCACCAAACTAGAAGACCTAAAATACACAATAAGTCTCTGCATCCTCCTGAGCGAAGGAAGCCTCTAAAAATAGGAAATTTGCCACATAGGGATATGAAATTCCAATATATTACTCAAGTGAAACTGGATATTAGATTTGCTAAACCAACTAGGAAAAACCCCATTTGGTAAGGGGAATATTTTTAAAGCACGTGCATATTTGTCTGATTGTATAGGGAATATATCCCTAAGAGAGGATCCTTCCCACATACATGGTATCAAAGGCTCATCCTGTTTACCATAAGCATCCATTGAGTCTGCAGCCTTGGAAGAGCCCTTCTCTATAGCATTAGGGATGGGCGAACGCAGTTCGGAAGTTCAGAGTTTGGACTGAACTCGACCAGTTCTGTCGACTGAACCAAACATCCGAACCGAACTCGATTTTTGAACCAAACCGAACCGAATTTCCGAACTCGGTTCTGTTCGCCCATCCCCATATAGCATGCCCTAGCTGGGTGTTTGAGGCATTCAATGGGCTTAACCTTGTTATCGTCCCACTTTTATCCCCACTCTAGGAGAAACTGCCACTCCCGACTGAAGATTAGAAATAAAGTTAGTAATAATTTTGAATTGAACTTTCTGGGCTTCCAATAACCCTGTAATTTTAGTAATTTATGCAAGCAACTTTTTAATAAGATCTCCTATGATAAAACATTGTGTGCCCAACATTTCATATGGGGAATTAACTTTGGCATCTGTTTCACCATTCAAAAAGAAACTATCCTCACTAGCAGCCATACAACTAGCATCAGAGTGTTTATGAATATCTTCCTGTAGCCCCTTCCTATACATACTTCTCAAAACACTAAGAGACTCAACATCGGGGTGGGTAACAAATGAATCTAATTTTAATTGTTTGATGGGTTGGCTCTCAGCTGCAACAGCTTGTCCCTGCCTGCGTCTTTTCCCCATAGTACTTGTGAATAAACTAACCCCTCTATAACTAAACATAATTTCTACTACTACCACCCAAAGTCTACTAATTTCCCCACATCCACCAGGGCCGTCAGGAAACCCACAATACAATCTCTCCCCCCCAAAACAAACAAACAAATTATATATATATATGCCTTCTCAAGGGCCTCTCACAAGGGCCCACGCCCTTGTGCTCGCAGTCCTTTGGCGCGCACCTGTGACACAGCCACAGGCTACTCCAGCAGTTTTAAAGGTGCTGAGGGGAGGGAGGTATGCGGAGCCTCAGCCGCAGCTGCATCCGAGTCTCCAATCTCTAGGTTTAGTTTGAAAGGATAGCAGTGGTCTGCCAGGAGAAATTTCATTTTAGTTTTTTTCCATTTAGTTTTTTCTGAATTTCTATATTTAATTACAGAGTTGGATTTTTCCCTTTGAAATCAATGGGAAAACAATCTGTACACCCATTCCTAGTCCCAGGGCAGTGGGTTCAATCTCCACAGCCCCCCGGAGTCATATTTACCAGCCTCAGAGGGCTTGACTGAAGCACCATTGCTGCTGTAGGGGCTCTGGCAGGCTCCCTTGCTGCAGCACAATGTGAAAAATGGCTACCACCCTTGACCAAAAAGGTGGCAGCCAAAATTATATCACTGCCATTTTGGTTAAGGGTGGCAGCCATTTTGTGCATGCATAAAACAGCCCCGGCAGCCATTTTGCACATGTGCACTACGAAGCAGAGAGAACACCATGGTGATGGAGCCTTCCAGAGCCTCCACAGCAGCAGTGATGCTTCGATCAAGTCCTCTGTCGAGGAAAATTTAATACTCACAAACTGTTGTTGGTAAAATCTGTCAGAGATGTCTTTATTGATCTCAAAGCGCTGAGAGAGAGAGCAGACCTGAAACCATGCAGGGTTCCAGACCGGTCTGCTGGATTGCAAATTACATAGGTATTTTATAGATACTGGTTCAAGCAGCAAACTACAAACATGTCACTCAAAATAACGTCATACAAAGTAAAAGGTTACAGCAATTGTTTACATAGTCAGCAAGAAGATTCTCAAAACAATATAGCTAAACTTGTTTATATAGCAAGGTGCCCAAACAATCTAATTAATAAAAACAGCTACAAGGTCATTATTTGCTATCTACTGTGGGAAGGAACAGTGTGAAACTGCTTCTCAACCTTGCACTAAAAAACTAAAGTCTAAACTAGCCTAATATCTAACAGGCTAAAGTTCATTACTGGAAAGTTTGGTTCTTCCCCAGCATTCATCTGTCTTCCATTTTACTCTGGCTAGGTGTAACTTAAATTCCATAAGGTACATTATAAAAATTCCTCCACACCTCCAAGGCTATTAAGTATGGATTACTTACTGTAACGGGCCATTACAGATTAATTTGAAACTGTAATTCCCACCCCCTACTAAAGGAGTTACCTTTCCTTTTGATTACTTACCACAGAGACCAACTGGTGTCCAGGCATGAGCACAGGTTCAGGAAGACATGAGAAAGATGTCATTTGAGAATATCTCTTCCTTGGTTGCATGGACCTTTTAAGGCTTAAACTCTGCCTCCTATGAAACACCTTGGAGATGCTGAAGATGCTTACATTTTCCAATCAAAATATAAAATCAACATGTCCTTATAAAAGTGATAATGAACATGGACTAGTGTCGTAGGGGTGGGAATACCGGTTCTACCGGTAACCGGTAATAGGCGTACCGGATTTAAATCTGGTAATCCGGTAACCCATACCAGATCTTTTTAATGGTACAGGTTACCGGATCTTTTACATTGGGGAAGAAGGTGGCAGTTGGCAGACTTTTGTTATGTAAGTTTGTTTTTAAGTACTGAGTCCTTTCCTGCCCCCACCAAGAGGTGTAAATGGATACATTTTGCACCTTTTTTACCTGCCTTGGATTGTTTTAATTTTTTGAAATAAAAAAAGTCATCCAATCCTGGAGGTTTCTGTAGGATATGTGCACTTTAACTGACTGGCAAGCTGGCCAATAATCTTTTTCTTTCTTTCTTTCCTTCTGGGGGCTTCTGGAGCTCGTGCCTGGATAGCCATTTTACAGCAGGCTTGGAGATGTAAGGATCCACAGAGCTGCTGGAGGCGTGCATGCGTGCGACTGTTGGTAAGTTTGGGGTTCCTGATTCCCTCTAGTACAGGATCTCCTTGGTGCCCTTAGCAAGGGGGATGGGGCGGTTGGCACTAGTGGACTGGCCTGGGTAGGGTACCCCTAGAGTTAGGGATAGGATGTGGGGGGGGTGATTTTAGCCAGCAGGACATGTGCTGGGGTGGGTGGGCACAGCATGGGGGAGTAGGCACATAGGACAGGGCACTGGGAAACAATGGGCAAGGGCATGCCATGCTGAGTTTTTTTTCAACTGATACAGGGGGTGGGGAATGGTGGCCTTGCCACCATGGTGTGATGATGATGTGTGTGTTTGTCTCTAGCCCTGTCTTGTTTTGGGGTGTGTGGGGTGCCCACTGCGGTGCACTGCCCAGTGCCCACTGTGTTAACTTGGCTTTTGTTTTTTGTGTTCAGGTTTGGGGGTTTCCCGGTTTTGTTGGCTTTTGTTTTTTGGCTTGGCTTGGCTTTGTTTGTTGGCTTAGCTTTTCTTTTTTGTTTTTTGGGTGCTTGCTTGTGTTAACTTGGCTTGTGTGTTGTCACTGTAGTGTTCAGGTTTGGGGGTGTTGGGGTACCCCGGTTGCTTGTCAGGCCAATGGTGGGGCCTATGTGTGGCTGGCTGCTGGCTGTGTCTTGTCTGTGGCTTTTTTGGAAGCGGAGCCAGTGGGGGATGGGATGTTAACTTGGCTTCAAGCTTGTGTGTTGTGTTCAGGTTTGCTGGCTGTGCCTTGTCTGTGGCTTTTTTGGAAGCTGAGCCATTGGGGGATGGGATGCTAACTTGGATTGTGTGGTGTGTTCAGGTTTGGGGGTGTTGGGGTACCCCGGTTGCTTGCCAGGCCAATGGCCTTGCCACCATGGTGTGTGATGTGTGTGTTTGTCTTTAGCCCTGTCTTGTTTTAGGGTGCACTTTGTGGGGGTGCACTGCCCCCATACTTGGCCACTGCCCTGCTTCGTGGTGCTATCTTTGTTTTGTCTTGGAATGGCTTGTGGTGCACTGTTTTACTGTTTTTGTCTCTAGCCCTGTCTTGTTTTGGGGTGCACTGTGTGTGGGTGTGGGTGCCCCCATGCTTGGCCACTGCCCTGCTTCGTGGTGCTGTCTTTGGCTTGGAATGGCTTGTGGTGTAGTGGCTGCCTGTAGTGTCTGAGGCTTCTTGGAAGGTGAGCCACAGTGGGGGATGGGATGTGGGAAAGCTGGCTGCGCCTGCTTGTCTGTCTGGGTGCGATTTTTTTCTTTCTATGAGACTGCAGGGCAAAAGATTGATTGCCATCAATATTCTCTTCGTTGAACTAAACTGTCTTGCCTGAGGCTTTTTTGGAAGCTTGTTTTGGGGTGGGTGGGGCCCATTGCGGTGCCCACTGTGTTAACTTGGCTTTTGGGTGTTGTGTTCAGGTTTGGGGGTGTTGGGGTACCCCAGTTGCTTGCCAGGCCAATGGTTGGGGCTATGTGTGGCTGCTGGCTGTGTCTTGTCTGTGGCTTTTTTGGAAGCTGAGGTGGTGGGGTGGGGGATGAGATGTTAACTTGACTCGTGTGTTGTGTCCAGGTGTGTGGGGGTACCCCGGTTGCTTGCCAGGCCTAGCTATGTGTGGCTGCTGGCTGTGCCTTGTCTGTGGCTTTTTCGGAAGCTGAGGTGGTGGGGTGGGGGATGGGATGTTAACTTGGCTCATGTGTTGTGTCCAGTTTTGGGGGTGTTGGAGTACCCCGGTTGCCCAACCCAGTGAATTAATTTTTTTTTCCTTTTTCCTCCTCCAGCCACTGAACTGTGTTGGACTGTGCAGTTGGCAACGTTGGACATCACGTGTGAGTAGCCGGCTGCGGGTAAGCAAGCATTGTCAAGCACTCAAACTTACACTGCAGCACCACACCTACACCTCTACCCCACTTTACTCTCTGTATTCTGTTCTCTACCCCACTCTAGCTCTACCCCACTACCCCAGTCTAGCTCTACCCTTCCTCTACTCCACCCACCCACACACACACACACACACACACACACGTCTGTTGCTGGTGGTTCTTTCTTGGTGACACAGTCAGCAACAACTTAAAGATGAGCGGCCGACGTGGAACTAAGAAACCAGCCATGAGTGGCAGTACCAGAAGAGGCAAGAAGCCTCTTCCTCTTCGACAGCTTACTCTGACTGGCACAGGGACACCGGAGGTAAGGCCACCTGTGGCCTCTTCCTCCAGCACCCCAGCTTCAAGTGCACCCAAGATTACGGTCTCTGGACGTACCTTGAAGCCACCACAGAGGCTGGGAGCATGGGAGGAGGGTGCTTCTTCCTCCTGGTCAATGCCTAGCAAGAAGAAGGGGGCTCCTTCTTCATTTGCTAGTGCAGTTGACATTTCACTGGCTACCTCCCCTGCTTCTGCTCCTGCTCATAGTGCGCCGCTGTCCTCTGCGCAAGCACTCACACACATTCAGTCACCTGCTTCCCCGGCCATATCCACTGACACACACTCTAGCGCGTCTCCAACCCCGTCCTCTGCCCTTGCCGACACATACCGTAGCACGCCTGCGTCTCTTCTGGCCCTGCCCTCTACACCCACACATGCTGTGCCTGCTGCCACCACCCCTTCTGCAAGCGTTGCACCGAGCACTGCCTTGGAGAGGTCTACTCCCAGTCGTGCTGCTCCTGCCCTTCCAGGAACCAACACGAATTGGATCACATCCTGGGTGTGGTCCCATTTTGATATCTGGGAAAAAGACAACTCAAAGGCAGTGTGTGTGCACTGCAATGACAAGGTCAGTCGCGCTGGCTCCGATCCCATGAAATGGGGCACCTCTGGCCTTAGGAGTCACATGGAACGTTGCCACGGGCACCTCTGTGATCCCAAGGGGGCACGTTCCAAGTGACCACGTGGGGAGGTGGCAGTTGTAGAGGTGGTGGGTGATAGTTCCTCGGAGGAGGAGGAGCCCTCTTCCACTCCCACTACAACTGCTACCGCTGGGCTATTTTGTGACGGTGCCGAAACCACCCCCCGTCCCCAGAAGAGGCAGAGGAAGAGCGCTAGCCGCTCATCCCGGCCCAGTAGTTCCCTGTCATCATCATCCCAGCAGACTGTAACTGTGCTCTGGGAAAAGAGGCAGCCTTTTGCACCAAGACACCCCCGGGCTGTGGCCATCACCAAGGCAATTGCGGAAGTGATTGCCCTGGATGAGCGGTCATTCAGCCTTGTTGAGCCTTGTTGGGTTCAAGCGACTGTTGACTTTGCTAGAGCCCAGTTACAGTGTCCCTTGCTGCAAAACCTTCCGCTTGAAGGTTCTCCCATCTCTGTACGGGAGGGTGAAGTCCCAGCTCCTTGCGGAGTTCTCATGCATGGAGGGGGCCGTGGTACATTTTACCACAGACCTGTGGACTAGCCAGAATGTGGTCCATGCCTATCTGGCGTTGACCGCACACTGGTGGCAGATGTCACCAGTAGCTGTCACCAGCGCAGTGAAGAGCAGCAGCTGCAGCACTGGAGGAGCGGTGACCTCTGTCAAGCCACGCTGGGCATTGCTTGCTACCTGTGTGTTTGACAGACAGCACACAGTGAAGGAAATTCTCGGGGCGATAAGATCTGTCCTCGGTAGGTGGACCCACGCTGAGGGATCTAGCTTCGAGGTCGGTTACTTTGTAACCTATAATGCCACAAATATGGTTGTAGCCATGACTCAGGGTGGCTATACCCATATTTGCTGCGGGGCGCACATTCTGAATCTGGTGGTTCAGAATGCCATCTCTGGTACCGAGGCCATCGCAGAGATCCTTGGAGCTGCCAGGAAGATTGCTGGTTTCTTCCACCGGTCAGTTTTAGGCAGCCAGGCGCTGCGAGAGAAGCAGGAGGAGTTGGGCTGATTCAGGATGTGGTGACAAGGTGGAGCTCTACATTTTTTATGCTGCAACGACTCCTGGAGAAGAAGGAGGTCCTGCATGCCCTATGCTTGGTTCAGAGCATTGGGGCACTACCACTGTCCAGGGAGGAGTGGACAGCGGTGGAGCAGCTGACGCAGGTTCTGGAGCCGTTTCACATTGGCACGGTGGAGCTCAGCTCGGAGGCTTCCAGTCTGTGCCAAGTGTTACCGCTTTTAATGATCCTGCAGCGACGAATGCAGACATTTCTTTCTCGCGGTGGCCTTTGTGAGTCTGTGAGGGCGCTGTCAGTGGAATTGGCTGGAAATTTGGTAAGACGTTTCGAGGTCTTGCTGAAAAGTCGGCCACATTTCCTGGCAGCGCTACTCGACCCACGGGTTAAGCGGAAGATGGCTGCGCTCATCATTCCCTTCAAAAGCTTCAGGGGCGACCTCGTCAATGAGGTGCAGCAGTATTGTCAAGCGCAGCGGTCCCCGCAGCATGAGGTAAGTGCTACTGCTCCTACAGGGGTTGCAAGTGGGGACCACTCTGCCATGACTCTTTCATGACTGGAGGAATGGGTGGAGGAGGATGCAGGACCTCCATGTGAGCCGGAGCCAGAGGATATTGCAAACACTTACATTTTGCAATATTTTGCCGAGCCCCCATGCCCTGTATCCACCACACCCATAGACTACTGGTCATTGAAGATCCATGTGTGGCCCCCGCTTGCAAAGATAGCAGTGCGATATATCTCGTGTCCTCCTACGAGTGTACCCTTGGAGTGGGTGTTCAGTGTGGCAGGAGACATTGTGACCCCACATCTCTCGAAATTGGACCCAAGGACAGTGGAAGAGTTGGTCTTTCTCAAGACCAACCTGACCCTTCTTGGGTTCATGGAGGGCAAGAACTTTGACTAGGGGACATGATGTGATTGCCAGGGGATATCCTCTCCGACTACCTTCACTCCCCTGCACCTCTGCACATCCTGACAAGACNTGTTGGTAAAATCTGTCAGAGATGTCTTTATTGATCTCAAAGCGCTGAGAGAGAGAGCAGACCTGAAACCATGCAGGGTTCCAGACCGGTCTGCTGGATTGCAAATTACATAGGTATTTTATAGATACTGGTTCAAGCAGCAAACTACAAACATGTCACTCAAAATAACGTCATACAAAGTAAAAGGTTACAGCAATTGTTTACATAGTCAGCAAGAAGATTCTCAAAACAATATAGCTAAACTTGTTTATATAGCAAGGTGCCCAAACAATCTAATTAATAAAAACAGCTACAAGGTCATTATTTGCTATCTACTGTGGGAAGGAACAGTGTGAAACTGCTTCTCAACCTTGCACTAAAAAACTAAAGTCTAAACTAGCCTAATATCTAACAGGCTAAAGTTCATTACTGGAAAGTTTGGTTCTTCCCCAGCATTCATCTGTCTTCCATTTTACTCTGGCTAGGTGTAACTTAAATTCCATAAGGTACATTATAAAAATTCCTCCACACCTCCAAGGCTATTAAGTATGGATTACTTACTGTAACGGGCCATTACAGATTAATTTGAAACTGTAATTCCCACCCCCTACTAAAGGAGTTACCTTTCCTTTTGATTACTTACCACAGAGACCAACTGGTGTCCAGGCATGAGCACAGGTTCAGGAAGACATGAGAAAGATGTCATTTGAGAATATCTCTTCCTTGGTTGCATGGACCTTTTAAGGCTTAAACTCTGCCTCCTATGAAACACCTTGGAGATGCTGAAGATGCTTACATTTTCCAATCAAAATATAAAATCAACATGTCCTTATAAAAGTGATAATGAACATGGACTAGTGTCGTAGGGGTGGGAATACCGGTTCTACCGGTAACCGGTAATAGGCGTACCGGATTTAAATCTGGTAATCCGGTAACCCATACCAGATCTTTTTAATGGTACAGGTTACTGGATCTTTTACATTGGGGAAGAAGGTGGCAGTTGGCAGACTTTTGTTATGTAAGTTTGTTTTTAAGTACTGAGTCCTTTCCTGCCCCCACCAAGAGGTGTAAATGGATACATTTTGCACCTTTTTTACCTGCCTTGGATTGTTTTAATTTTTTGAAATAAAAAAAGTCATCCAATCCTGGAGGTTTCTGTAGGATATGTGCACTTTAACTGACTGGCAAGCTGGCCAATAATCTTTTTCTTTCTTTCTTTCCTTCTGGGGGCTTCTGGAGCTCGTGCCTGGATAGCCATTTTACAGCAGGCTTGGAGATGTAAGGATCCACAGAGCTGCTGGAGGCGTGCATGCGTGCGACTGTTGGTAAGTTTGGGGTTCCTGATTCCCTCTAGTACAGGATCTCCTTGGTGCCCTTAGCAAGGGGGATGGGGCGGTTGGCACTAGTGGACTGGCCTGGGTAGGGTACCCCTAGAGTTAGGGATAGGATGTGGGGGGGGTGATTTTAGCCAGCAGGACATGTGCTGGGGTGGGTGGGCACAGCATGGGGGAGTAGGCACATAGGACAGGGCACTGGGAAACAATGGGCAAGGGCATGCCATGCTGAGTTTTTTTTCAACTGATACAGGGGGTGGGGAATGGTGGCCTTGCCACCATGGTGTGATGATGATGTGTGTGTTTGTCTCTAGCCCTGTCTTGTTTTGGGGTGTGTGGGGTGCCCACTGCGGTGCACTGCCCAGTGCCCACTGTGTTAACTTGGCTTTTGTTTTTTGTGTTCAGGTTTGGGGGTTTCCCGGTTTTGTTGGCTTTTGTTTTTTGGCTTGGCTTGGCTTTGTTTGTTGGCTTAGCTTTTCTTTTTTGTTTTTTGGGTGCTTGCTTGTGTTAACTTGGCTTGTGTGTTGTCACTGTAGTGTTCAGGTTTGGGGGTGTTGGGGTACCCCGGTTGCTTGTCAGGCCAATGGTGGGGCCTATGTGTGGCTGGCTGCTGGCTGTGTCTTGTCTGTGGCTTTTTTGGAAGCGGAGCCAGTGGGGGATGGGATGTTAACTTGGCTTCAAGCTTGTGTGTTGTGTTCAGGTTTGCTGGCTGTGCCTTGTCTGTGGCTTTTTTGGAAGCTGAGCCATTGGGGGATGGGATGCTAACTTGGATTGTGTGGTGTGTTCAGGTTTGGGGGTGTTGGGGTACCCCGGTTGCTTGCCAGGCCAATGGCCTTGCCACCATGGTGTGTGATGTGTGTGTTTGTCTTTAGCCCTGTCTTGTTTTAGGGTGCACTTTGTGGGGGTGCACTGCCCCCATACTTGGCCACTGCCCTGCTTCGTGGTGCTATCTTTGTTTTGTCTTGGAATGGCTTGTGGTGCACTGTTTTACTGTTTTTGTCTCTAGCCCTGTCTTGTTTTGGGGTGCACTGTGTGTGGGTGTGGGTGCCCCCATGCTTGGCCACTGCCCTGCTTCGTGGTGCTGTCTTTGGCTTGGAATGGCTTGTGGTGTAGTGGCTGCCTGTAGTGTCTGAGGCTTCTTGGAAGGTGAGCCACAGTGGGGGATGGGATGTGGGAA
>QEPC01012358.1:1379394-1396862 GCA_003113815.1 Sphenodon punctatus
AGGAATTTTTATAATAAGACTCTTATGGATATAGAACCATGCAGAACCAGAGTGAGCAAGGTAGCACAAGATGGAAAACAGATGGATGCTGGGTAAAAGAACCATCCTCTGCTGAAATAAACTTTAGCTTGCTTGACAAGATATAATCATTTTGGTAGCTTAGGATGTTTTGCAGGACATAGTTTGAGAAGCAGCTCTCCCTGTACTTTCCCTTGATAGATAAGATATAACGGCCTTGCAGCTGTGTTGGGCTAATTGTTTAGACTCCTTATATAATAAACAGGTTAGCTATATTGTTTTGAGAACATACTTGCTGACTATGTAAACAATTACTGTAACCTTTCACTTTGTATGACGTTATTTTTGATTGACACCCTGTATCTATCTGCTTGAACCGGTATCTATAAAATACCTATGTAATTTCTGCTCCGGCAGACCAGCCTGAAGACTTGCATGGTTCAGGTCTGCTCTCTCTCTTTGCACTTTGAGATCAATAAAAGAACTCTGACAGAATTTACCAACAGCTTTGTGTGAGTATGAGATTTTCTTCTACAAATTTGCGACCCAGTTGGGACAGGTTCTGAGCCCGGCTGGGTCCAGGGGGGCTGTGAGCCATTTCCCTCCCTCCTCCAGGTGCCAGATAAGGGTAGGGAACCTTTTGCATTGAGTTTTTAACGTAATTAGCCCACTGCCATGATTTCACTCACAGGTGATGTCACTCTGTTGGTGAGCTACCCCTGTTGGTGAGCTACTCCTGTTGGTGAGCGTCCCTGGACGGCCCACCCATGGTATTATGGCCCAGGCCCGTTCCAGTACAGCGTCACAGAGCTGGTACACGTGCCTCAGACAATGGCCATTGCCCCCCATCTCGTGTAGTACGTGTGCTCAGAGTGGGTTCTATACTGTGTTCCCTACCAGGCTCTTGCCTTGCGCAGGCCCCCTGCACCCCACACCCCCGGTGTTGTGCCCCACACCCCCAGGGGTCTGGGGTGCTGTGGCCTTACCCACTGGGGCGATCATACCTGGATCTGGTTCCTCCACTTCCTGGGGGCCATCCCGGGTCTCTGCATGCTCTGCGCACACCCCCTGTCCCTGTGGCCGGTAGGCCTGTGGGTGTTGGGGGCGCGCGCGGAGTGTGGTGGTTCAGTGCTCGGATCCCTGGGGCTCCTCCTCCCCCTGTGGGACGGGGCTGTCCCCTCATGCTTCCTGGCTGGCCTCACCAGGGGCACACACCCCTGCTCTGTGGGGTCTGTCAGGGGGAGTTGCATGGTGGCCCTGCGTCTGCCCCTGGCAAAGGCGCTGCCGTGTGTGTGGGAGGCCACGATGTCCCCATCCATGCAGAGGAACTTGTCCAGCTCCTCCTGGAATTCAGCTGTGCACATGGCCCGGCTGGACTTGAGATTGTTGTCCTTGATATGTTTATAAATGGACCTCAAGTCCTTTGCCTGCTGCATTGCACTGGGTGACATCCCTATTGTACCCCTGCCACTGCATCTCCTGGGCGATGGCTTCATAGCCAGGTCGTGCTGGACCCTTTCGGACCCCCACACACGTATGAAGTCCCTTATCTCCTGCCTCGACCAGGGCTCCCCCTTTTGGGACCCACATGTGGGGGGCCAACCGGCTTCGCGGCATGGGGCCTGCCCTGTGGATGTGGTAGCCATGGTGGTGGTCGTGTCCTGTTGGGGGTAGTGCATTAGGGGTAACTCCGGGTCCTGCTGCTCTCCTCTGTGCCCTGAGGGGCCTTTCCCCCTCTCCCCCCTGGGGTTTCCCCCATCTCACCTGGCTGTCCAGGGGGCCCTCCTTGGCTGTCATCCTGGTGGTGCGGTGCGCCGTTGTCTGGGAGCTGTCCTGCGGGGACAGGGGATCGGGTTATGCGGCTGCCGCCTGCCCTGTGTTCCCTGGCCCATGGTGCCAGGCCTGGGGCACGGTCCTCCCATCCCTGGGGGTGGGGGGTGTCCCTCGCACTCACCTCACTGTTGCTGCTGCTCCTCAGGCCATGCCCCTGTGATGTGCTGGGCTGGGGATCCTCAACCGGGGGAGTGGGGTGGCCCCTCTACCCTGTGCCGGGACACGTGCACTGTGTTACATCCTGGTGTGTTTCCCTCCTTCCCCCCCAACCAGGGTGCCCCCCTTGTGCTTCCTGGCCTGGGCACCCCCCCCACTGGGGCAGGGCCCTCCTTGTACCTGCCATCTGGGCCCCCCCATACCGGCGGTCCTGGGCCCCCCCATGCCTTCTGCCTGGGGCACGCCCCCCCCCTGCATCGCCTTGCAAGGGTTCTCCTCCCTGGGCACTCCTGGGTCCCCGTGCTCACCTGGCCCCTTCCCGCATGTGGGAGCCCACGCATGTGTGCGGTGGTCCGCCCTCCTTTACGGGCTGTCGGCCGGACATCCGACATCCCCCCTGTGGATGTGTCTGCATGGTGACGTGGGCGTGCCCCATGGTGCCAGCGCTGTGGGGCTCTGCCAGTCCGGTCCACGTGGGTGTTTTCACTTTTACACGGATGCTCAGGTGTTGAACACCCATCTCTCCACCCACGGAGGGTGCCGGCTCCCTTGCGGCTGCTCCGTGGGTGTTGGCAGGTGGGTTGGGCACGTGCCTCCACCCACTCGTGGACATTTACACGGATGGCCTCCCACCCATCCGATGGGTGTTTATGGGTGGGTGGTGTCTGTGTAAAAGTAGCCTATATTGGGGGAGCAAGAGAGGAACTCTTTATTCCTCATACACTGGGGCATAATTTTCATAGATCCTAAAACTGCTGCTTCAAGAATAAGTGCATTGTACATATTTGGGCCACTTGCACACGAGATTGTGGGGGTGGGGGGAACTGCTGTGAGTGAAAATCACGGCAGGGGGATCACGTGAAGCTCCGCTCATGTGTGTGGGATTTTAAACGTCATTAGTTCTTTTCTGCCATGATTTCATTCAGAGTGACATCACCTGTGAGTGAAATCATGGCAGTGGGCTAATTACGTTAAAAACTCAATGCACACGAGTGGAGCTTCACATGAACCACCACCACCCCGCCCTGCCATGATTTTGGCTCGCAGCAGTTCCCACACACACCGCTATCGTGTGCAAGCAGCCTTTGTTGCTCATGAGAATCCATGTCTGTGCGCATGTGGACAATTAGATGAGTCTTCCCTGCAATAGAGATTTAAAGCAGAGTCAGCCAGTGTAGTTTAATGAAGAAGGTGCTGAATTTGGACCTCAGTGCCCCAGGTTCAAATCATATCTTAGCCATGAACTCATTTCCATTGGATGGAAACATGACATTACATTAGCCAGTGGCTATTTATTTATTACACATGTGAGCAAGCTATTAAAAGATGGGGGAAGGGTGGCTTGGTAGCTGCAGCGCAGAACGAACCAGGTCTGCTCTGAACTGCAGATCTGCTGCTGCCACTTGGGAATGGAATATGGAGAACCAACAGAGACTTCTCCCAAGCCTGGGGTCTGTAGTCCCATCCCCAAGTGGCAGCAGCAGAACACACCTAGTGAGGAGCAGACACTGGGAGGGAGGCCCCTCTGAAGGTATGGAACTTCCCCAGAGATTCCTCACCACCATAGTCTGCTCCACACCAGGAGCTCTCTCCGCTCCTGTTGGGAGAGGCACCAGCAGCAGGACCAGTGCTTTTCTCAACAGCAGAATAGAAGTAGAAGATGTGGTGCAGAACAGGCTTCTGGATCCATTCTGTCGAATTCTGATGCTGCTGCTGGGCTAGACGGGGGAGGAACAGACCTGGAGTCTTCTCCCAAGATTGAGAGACGCCTTGGGTATATTCCCTCTCCCTACTGCTATCCCAATGGCCACAGCAGAAGATGTGCCAGAGATAGGACTCTTGCACTCCCCCCAAAACCCTCCTCTTCAAGTGAGGGAACAGGTTGCTGTAGTTGATGCATGAGTGGCTGATGTGGAGCAGCAAGGTAATGGCTCCACACCGATAAAAACCTGCCCCTGCCCTAACAGACATGACACTACCCACTCAATCCTTATTTAGTTCACCTTCACAGCAGCCCAGCTACCATGACACCACAGGTAGTAGTATCACGTTTGTTTCCACCCATTATCTCCCAACCTCCATTCCCCATCTGTAAAATGGGAACAATAATGACCTACCTCACTGGGTTGTTATGAGGGTGAACTAGAAGCATTTTGAATACTGAAAGAGCTAAAGGAATAATAAAATAATTAATAATTAATAATAATTAATAATAAGCATTAGAAAGGGAGGGGTGAGAACCAATTTGCAAGCCATCAATGGGGCCAATGTGTTGGATTCTCCAGCCTGAAAGTACCAAGCAGGTGTCTCCAGGCAGACTCAAAGCAACCCCTCTCATGCTATAGATAAGGGACACCCTATTGTCCTTTCCTTGATTGCTCTTAATTACTCTTCTCCTTGCAGTCTTTGGAATTCTTTTTAAACGAAAACCACCACACACTGTTTGGGAGGATCAGCATGAAGCTGTAATTTCTAATTGTTTCTCTTGGGAGGGAAATCAGCAGGTGCAGACTTCTGGACCTTGTCAGGGGCTGATGTTGTAATTTCTTTAATTAAGTTTCCTTTTAAAAACAATAGCAAACGTTGAGACCAGCTTCTCCAGTAGCCTCATCTGTCAAAGAGAATCCAAACAGGAGGTTAAATGACTGGAGTGAGGGAAATGCTTTACTGGCAGAAGGAGGGCTGTCTAAACAATAAAACTCACTTGGCATGGGGGTGTGGAGTCCAAGCAGTTAAGGGAAGTGTTGGGATAAAGTTTGCACATAATTATTAATGACTGGCAGGGCAAGGGTTTGGCTTATGAGAGAGGTGATTGTATGGATATGAGACCCCTGAACTTTTTAAGATTTCTTTTTCAGCCCAGCCTCATAGTTAAGCAATGGATGACACCAAATTTACATATATGTATATATGTAAATGTATATGCAAATTATGTCCTGCATTGTCCCACACTTTGAGAGTCACTGTCCCTCATTTCAGAGTTCAAATCAGGAGTTGAGAGGTATGTATTTAAAACACCCTAAGTGTTTTTCAGGTATGTCCGAATTAAGAGGAAGAATAAGGAAATGGTAGGTCTGCTGCTCGGCGAATATGGTGAAATGTTCACAGATGACAGAGAAGATGGAACTGCTTCCTATTTCGCCTCCCTCTTCCTCCACAAGGGAAACTGTTCAACCTGGCAAAAGTAGAATGAATGATGAGAGGAAAGGATTGCAGCTCAGGATAGATAGAGATGGTCAGAGAATACCTAGCTACTTTAAACGAATTCAAGTCTACGGTGCTGGATGAATTACACTCTAGGGTACTGAAGGAACTTGCTGATGTACTCTCAGAACCTCTGTATATAATCTTTGAGAACTCTAGGAGAACAGGTGAGGTGCTGGAAGACTGGAGACAGGGAAATGTTGTCCCTATCTTCAAAAAGTGGGGAAAGGAGGCTCCAGGAAACTAGAGACCAATTAGACTGACATCGATACTTGGAAAAATACTATAACAGATTATAAAGCAGTCAATCTGTAAGCATCTAGAAAACAATGAAGTGATTACTAGAAGCCAGCATGGATTTGTCCAGAGTAACACCCCTTTTAAACGAGGCGCTGAAAAGCGCCTCCTGAGCTCCGTGTTGAGAGAAAAGCTGCACGGGGAGTGTTTACATGCTCCCCGCACTGCCGGAAGTGACGTGCTCCCCGTTGTCGGCAGTGACGGCGGCTGGAGATGCAGTGCTTTGAAGAGGCGCGTTCTAAAAGACTGAAAAGTGAGGCTTTCAGAACGTTCCTCTTCAAAGCACCACATCTCCAGCTGCTGCTGCTGCCGGCAACGGGGAGCGTGTTAACACTCCCCGTGCGGCTTTTCTCTCAATGCGGGGCTCAGGAGGCGCATTTCAGTGCCTCATTTAAAAGCGGTGTAAGTCATGCCAGACTAATCTACTTTTTTGATCAAGTTACTAGTTTAGTGCATCATTAAGAACACTGTAGATGTAATATATCTTGATTTCAGCGAAGCATTTGACATAGCCCCCCATGATATCCTTGTTGACAAGCTGCTAAAATGTGGGCTAAAGGATACTGCCATTAGGTGGATTTACAGCTGGTTGAAGAATGATACGCAAGAGTGCTCATCAGTGGCTCCTCATCAATCTGAAGAGAGGTATTGAGCAGGATGCCGCAGACTCTGTCCTTAGCCCAGTACTTTTCAACCTCTTTATTAATGACTTGGAGGAAGGAGTAGAGGGGATGCTTATCAAATTTTCAGGTGATATGAAACTGTGAGGGATAGCTAACACCTTAAAAGACAGAAATAAAATTCAAGATGATCTTGATAGGTTGGAAAACTGGGCTGAAACTAACAAAATCTAATTCAACAGAGATAAATGTCAAGTTCTACATTTAGGTAAGAAAAATCAAATGCACAAGTATAGGATGGCGGATACCTGGCTTAGAACCAGTACATGTGAAAAGGATCTAGGGAATGTAGTTCACACAAGCAACATGAGTCAGCAATGTGATGCAGCTGCAAAAAAGGCTAATGGAATTTTAGTTTGCCTGAACAAGAGTATAGTTTTCAAATCCTGAGAAGCAATAACTCCACTGTATTGTGTGCTGGTCAGACCTCATCTGGAATACTGTGTCTGGGCCTGCAATTTAAGAAGGACATCAACAAATTAGAACGGGTTCAGAGGAGGGCAACAAAGATAGTCAGGGATCTGGAAACCAAGTCCTATGAGGAATGGTTGAAGGAACTGGGTATGTTTAGCTAAGAGAAGACATGATCATGGTCTTCAAATACTTGAAGGGCTGTCACACAGAATATGGCAAAGACATGTTGTCTGTTGCCCCTGAGGGCAAGACTAGAACAATGGGCTCAAATTACAAGAAAACAGATTTTGGTTAAACATTTTGAAGCCCATTTTTGAGGGCTTCATCTAGGTATCCGCGAAGTTCTACCAGCTCTGGAGCGGAGAGGGCATAAATACTTTCAAAAGGGGGCTCCGTGCCCGGGATCAAGTCTATGGGGCAGTCATATGGACGTTGGGGTGATAATTGGGTGGCCTGGCTCTTGCTAAAGACCTCTGCAAGATCCATGTATTCATGGGGAAGGACCCAGGCCTGGGGCCGGGCGGTGCTGCTAACCACGGCCCGGGAAGGTTGAGGTGGAGCTGATAGTGTACAATGCTGTTTGCAGTAAGGGGATGTAAGGTAAAGTTGTCGCTGAGCCCACTGTATGTGGGGGTCATGGAGCATAAGCCAGCGAAGCCCCAGAACCACAAGGAAAAGTGGGGAGCATACTATGTTGAAAGAAAGTATCTCCTGGTGCGACCCTATGGTACAGGGTAAAGGGGTAGTTTGGTGGGTGACGGGGCCCGAGACAAGAGGGGACCCGTCAATGGTTTGCACAGCTTCCGGGGACTCCAAGGTTGGAAGGTCCGCACCCAGGTCTCATCGATAAAGTTTGTGGAGGTCCCGAAATCTACCAACGCCCAGACAATCAGCGACCGATTGGGCGGGATGCTCAATGTTACCGGCACCCGCAAGTGAAGCTGAACACAGGATGTGAGGGATGGGATGGTTTTCATGGTTGAGACGTCCCCTGCCTGTCTCGACCCTTGGCATTTCCCGCCTGCCGACGGAAAGGGGGCAGGGCTGGGCACTCCTGTATGAAATGTCCTGGGTCCCCACAATAGAAACATGCTCATGTCTGGCGGCGGTGGTCTCGTTCCTCTGATGTAAGGGGTCCCCGAGAAGTGCCCAGCTGCATGGGCTCGGGCTCGGTTGGGGCTGGCACAGCCGTGCTGCACTGGGGGAAGTAACAGGTGTGCATCTTACTGGGGCGCTCCTGCTCTCCTGTCACCTTTCTCTCCACTGCTCTGCCAGTCATGTATCGATCTGGAGCGCCAGGGAAGCTGTGCTGGACCAGGTGTCCGTAAGGGCAACATATGCGAATTGGTCCTTGAGATCCTCTGCTAGCCCCTTCCGAAAGTGCACCCTCAGGGCATCTTCTGACCACTGCAACTCCAGCGCGAGCTGTTGAAACTGCGTGATGTACTCCATGAGGGGCGCCCATCCCTGACGGAGATTCAAGATGGCTGTTTCGGCATCCTGGAGATGGTGGGGGTGATCAAATAAAAAACAAAACTCTCACAGGAATCCTGGGTAGTCTGACAACAGGGGGCTTTTGCTTGTCAGCAAATTGGTTGCCCAGTTCAAGGCTACCCACCCCCCCAAGTTCCCTATCACGAAGGCCACCCTCAGGGCATCCGTAGAGTAGGTGGCTGCTTGGGTTGTAAAGGTAAGATCACAGAGGACCAGGAATGCCCAGCAAGCCCTATGCTCCCCTTGAAATCTTTCAATGCGGGGCCCCCGAGGCTCCCATGAGGCTGGGGGCACCAAGGGCAAGGGATCCTCCACTGCAGGGACAGCCATGGCGGCATCACCCCCTTCCGCTGCCACAGCAGGCGGTCCAGGGGGTGCTAACAATAGAGCAGCTGGGGGAGTGGGGCCCTGCCACTGAGCCACAGTGGCTGCAAGCTCCGTATGCTGCTCCTGTAAGTCCTTTATTTGCATGGCCAAAGTTTGCACTGCATGGACCAACTCTCCTATTTCATGGGCTATATCCATCTTGGCAGGCCAGAAACGTGGGGGTGATGGGCCAGTGAATCTGTCAATGGGGGCAAGGGAGAAGGGGATACTTTTGCCCACACGCACCTGGCTCACTCAGGAGGCTCTGCTTGAACAAGCGGGGGTCCCGGATGCCCGTGAGGATAGTATGTGGGCCGCTTGGCATGCTTTCACATCAAGAGCCTAGGCCCCTATCATCATAGGGCGCAGAGCGAATCTGGGGAAGGGGTTCCACGCAGCAACTCCTTTCAGATGCCACAAGGGAGGTTAACCAGTGAAGGAGGATAGGGGGTCGGGAGCCAGGGGAAGCAGGAACGGGGATGGAGGACTCACACTCTGAGGGGGAAAGGGAAACAAGGAAGCAGCCCCGGGAGGGGGAGGGGAGATGCACCCCAGCCCGCAGGCTCTGACGCCCTGCACTTGCTCACCAGGAAGGAGGGGGGGAGGTTTATTCCACACCAGAATCATGCAGGGCTCCACACTCTACTCTGTCACCAGGGAGGGGGAGAGGATACAAGGGAAGGGGGTATGCACAGGGAAACACCAACGTACACAGCAATCCAAACTCAGTCAAAGACTCAAGGTACTTAGCTGTCAGGCAAGGGGGCCAGTCTCCACAGACACACACGCTCTGTTCACCGGCACAGAGCTCTCCGAACTGCCGGCAGATAAAGGAGCAGCCCCGCCCTCCGCACGTGTCCGAACACACTCAGAACGGCACAGCAGGAGGTGGGGTTTGGCAGCTTCATGGGAGGGTTTCATGTGCTGAGTCTCGTTGGGAGCCGCTGCAGTGCTAGGCGGTGTCAGCGTGTTGCGTGCTGCCTCAAGCTCTGGAATGGAGGAGGCGGGGCCCCCAGCTGTCAAACGCCTCTGCCAGGCTGGGGGGCGACCCTAGTGGCTGACAGGCCCTTTATGACCTATGGCGTTCGTCCATCGTTCAACGCTGCCTGCGCTCCTTGCCCACCCGGCCGGATGCCTATCAGTGCCTGAGCTTTGGTATGCTGTGCTTTGGCTATGTCGCGACCGCTGGCAACTGCCACATGCACTGTGAGGAGCTGGTGCTCGCCCCCTTCCCTGAAGGGCACGTACCGGACACAATGGGGGACCTTGCAGCGTGGAGTACTGCTGAGACGGCCTCCGCTCTGTGTGTGTGTGTGTCTTCCCGGGATGTGTGACCTGCCTGTGTGAGGGTGGCCCTGCCCTGGCTGTGTCCTATTTCATCAGCATGCAGGGTGCCTGTGGGTATCTCCGCTCCTGTGGAGCTGCCTACTACTGTCTGCTGGAGCTGTCCCACCTGCCCTGGCCCCCTGCGGATGATTATGGCTTGCCCCCACCCCCTCTGGGCCGGAGCTGGCGGCCCTGTCGGAGGTGTGCAGCCACTCTCATGTGCCCATCGGAATGGGCTCTATGGATCCCTTCAAGGCCTTCTACCTGATCTGCTGCCACATGGCCGGGCGAGGCTTCTGCCGGGGACTGTATCAATGTCCCCATTATGTGCATCTGCTGTCGTTACCGCCCCCTCCACCCAATGGGAGCCCCTGAAGCTGGGTGTAGGGCGCGCCGGGCCCATCTAATATCTGGCTGCCTCCAGCGCCTTCCTTCTGCCTATGGCCTGGGTGCTCGTGCCAACGCTTGCTGCCTCCTTGGGACTGCTGGACCCCCTGTGACCCACCTCCGCCCGCCTGCCTGTCGCCCTCTCATTTGGAACCTGCAGCCGCTGCCCCTAAACCCTCCATGTGGCCTCCTGTGGACATGTCGCTGACAGCCCTCAGTCTCTGTGAGCTGCCTCCCCCACCCCTGTGCCCCACTCTCCTGCACCTGGCCTGGGGGCCCCTGTTCCATGGAGCTGGGACTGCTTCCCCGCCTTGGTGGCCCTCGACTGTGGCCCAGCCTTCAACCAGCCCCCTGGCTGCCTTGGAGAGTGTGACTGGGGAGCCCTCATGTCCTTCCTCCCCCGTGTGGGCGGGGGGGGCTTTCCGTGCCTGTGAGCGGGGGGGCGGCTTTCTGTGCCTTTGTCCGGTGCCTCCCCTCGCGCACTGGGTGTGCTTCTCCATCAGACGCTGGCTCCGTGGCAGACCGTTGTGTGGGTTCCTCCCCTCCCGGACTGGGCCCCGTGCCCCCCTTGCTGCTGCCCCTTCTCCCGCACCCTGGCTCCGCTCGCTCCAGCACTGTATGCCTCTGTGCCTGGCCGGTGCAGCTTGTGTCCTCAATAAACACCTGTTGTGCTTCACTTGCCTTGTGCTGCCTCCTGTCTCCTTGGGCTGCTGGGTCCCCCTTGCCCTTGCCCGCTGGGCTCCTGCCCCCGCCCCCTCCTGCTGGGCTGGCTGTGCCAGCCCCTCACCACCACCCCTCCTCCCGTGCATCTGACCGGCCGGGGGGTTCCTTGTCCCCCCCTGGTGTGTGCCTCCCTCTGCCCCCGTGCTCTGCTCCCCTTTGTTGTGTGGGTGTGCTGCTTCGTTTGTGTGTGTGCGCTTCCCGTTTTGAAGTCCGCGTGCCTTCCATGCTCCCTCCACCCTGTCCCTTCGTGTTTCCCTTCCCTGGGCGGGGCCCTCCGCTGTCTTTGGCTTCGTTTGCCCTCAGGCGGCCATGCTTGTGTCCGCGTGACCCCGTGGGAGCCTTCTGGGGCTCCCACCGTGGTTCTCGCCACCGCGTCATGTCTGTGGAGTTCCCCCAGCCCATGTTCTCTCTGGTTGGCCCCGGGTGGTGGTGCCGCCCCTGTCACATCTGTTGGCGCCGCACGTCTCACCACGGCCCGCGGTGAAGCCATTCACACCGGGGTGGGATTCACTGTGGTGAATTTAACCGCGTCACATCTGAAATCACCCTTTGTTTCTGGGAAGCCCAGCTCAGAAAGTGAATTGTGCTCATTTTCCAGCACTCGAGGAGGATAATCCAGAATCAACTGAAGCATATGCACATGAAACTTGTTCCCTATGGAATGGTTTTAGCAAGAGATTTGCTGACTTCAGATCATATGAAAAACCTGATATTGTCTCTTCTCCTTTGGATGTTTATGTTGACTCTGCACCTGAGCACCTACAAATGGAGCTGGTTGAGCTGCAACTGTAGCAGTCAACTGAGAAGCAAATATAATGGTTTGCCTCTTGTGGAATTATATTCATACTGTGTAGGTGGAAAGGATTTTCCTACACTGAGAGCACAGGCTCTGAAAACAGCTGCAGTTTTGGGGAGCATTTTCCTATGTGGCTGCTTTTTCAAAAATGAAAATAGCCAAACGTAAAGGCAAGACATGGTAAGAGAGGTAAGGTTTGAAAATGAGCTGAGAGTTGAAACTTCAAATCTGGATCCAGATATCAGCACCTCGTCAAAACATTTTAAGAACGTTTATTTATTTATTTATTTATTTATTTATCTCATATTTTTATGCCGCCATTCCTGCTCATGCATCTCAGGGCAGCTAACATCTTAAAATAACAATAAAACCAGCACACATTAAAATAACCCTGGCAGAAACAAACCAGAAAAGTTCCCAACCCTAAACCCAACCCTCCACCCATAACTCATCAAAGGCCCGGCAGAACAGCCAGGTCTTACACTATCTACGGAAAGAGGGGAGGTCTTACACTGTCTATGGAAAGAAGGGATGTCTAAGGACAGGGCGATCTCCAGTGGGAGGAAGTTCCATAGCCACGGTGTGGCCACCAAGAATGCCTTCCTCATAGTCGACACCTGGGAAGCCCGGGGTACTTCAAGGAGAACACTCCCGGCCAACAGCAGGGACCGATCCAGGACCTGGAGGGTGAGGCAGTCCTGAAGATTAGTGGGGCCCAGGTCATTCAAGGCTTTAAAGGTCAAAACCAGCACCCTGAATTGGGCCCAGACGACTATTGGTAGCCAGTGCAGAGAATGGAGCACTGGTTTAATGTCCTCGCAATGACTCATCTCCCTAAGGAGGCGAGCCACTGCAATCTGCACCAGCTGCAGTCTCTGGACCATCACCAGGGGTAGCCCCATGTAGAACATGTTACAGTAATCCAATCTTGAGATAATAAAAGCATGGATGATAGTGGCAAAGTCTGTGTCTGAGACATATGGCAGAAGCCGTCACACCAGATGTAATTGGCAAAATTCGCCCTTCACCACAGCCACCACCTGGACATGCAGGTGGAGCTGTGGGTCTAGGAGCAACCCCAGACTACAGACCTGTGACACCAGGGGGGAACGGACCCCATCTATGATGAGGTAGTCATTTCCCCGGATTTTCCTACAACCATCATATCTGTCTTGTCGGGATTCAACTTCAGGCGGCTCGCCCTCATCCAGTCCCCCACAGCTGACAAATACTGGGTAAGCACTGAGACTGCTGGGCCTGGGTCTGATGAAAAAGCGAGGTACAGTTGGGTGTCATCAGCATATTGATGACACCTTACGCTGAACCCTCTGACGACTGCCCCCAGAGGCTGTATATACACGCTGTACACACATTGGAGAAAGTTCAGAGATAAGTGACAAAGTTGAGAAATGCAGGATGAGGAATGGAATGCAAGGAAAGGCTGAAGGAACATCGGCCCTTTTCACACGGACTGGGAGGAGCTGTGGTGCAGGGGGGGATGGGTGTGCACCGCAGCGGGGCTGCACAGCATGTGCGGCCGGTTACAGACACAAACCCATCTCCACCCACCTCCATGATCTCCATGCACAGAGGCATCTCTGTTTTGTCCAATGCCTCTGTGCATGGGCAATGCATGGAGGTGGGTGGAGTGCAGGAGTGCACATGTACCCCCATCCACCCGCACTGGCAGTCACATGGGATTCCCACACGCATGCATGCATAGGCACCCACATGTGTGTTGCATGGGGGCATCTCGTGTGAAAAGGGCCTGGGTATGGTCAATCTACAGAAAAGAAGATTGATAACAGTTTTCAAATAAGAACGCAAGTAGTGTCATACTGGGTCAGACAAATGGTCCATCGAGCCCAGCATCTTGTCTCCAACAGTGGCCAATCTTGGTTGCTTGGAAGAAGTACCCAACAGGTCACAATGGGGCGACCTATTCCCTGTTGTTCACTCCCACCAGCTCTCAAGAGGTTACGTTCCCCAAACCTACCTGGCTAAGAGCTGCTAATGGACCTGTCCTCCAGAAACTTAACCAATCCTTTCGGAAACCCAGCTATACTTCTGGCAACAAATTCCACAACTTAATTGCACATTGAGTGTAAAAAAATCTTAATTTTATTGTGGCCCTTTAGTTAATGCAGTAGCAAACTCTCATTGAACAGCTCCTATGCTGTTCAATGGGAGTCAGTAGAGCAAAAACCTCTGGTTGGTGACCATTCTAGCTTTCCTCCAGCAACACATGTGTTCTGTGATTACAAACAATGAAGGGGAGTCCTGGGGCAGGGGCTGAAGGGGGGGGGGGTCCCCATCCCTCACCTGCCCCTGCCTGCTAGTAGTGCTGCAGCCAGTTCCAGCCCTAGCAATCTACGGGTGAAAACAGACATTATTAATTATTAGTATTATTATTAGCATTATATATTATATAAGACATGATGTTAACTCCACTTTAACACCACTTTAACATTTTTTATGCATGTTGCAGGGCTTCATAGGACACCAATACAGCCCTTCAACATGCATAAGAAATGTTGAAGTGAAGTTAGTGTCATGTCTGTTTTCACCCAATTATTCTGTATACAGCCACAGGCAAATAATAGACTATTACAACCCTAACCTTTTGGCTTGCCTCCTTTTTAAATAAAGTTAATTTTATTGAAGAGGAATTGCTAATAAATTTCTGGTGCCAGATCTAAATGCCCATGAATGTCATTCCTCAAACAGCATTGCTTCTTTTACTTTGAGCTGTCCTGCCAATTGCTGTCCAGCTATAAGGCAGAAAAGAGGGAGGAAACAAAGGGACTCTTCCTTTCCTCAGCTGACAATGAATAACCATATTCTGCTGTCTCCTGCCACTTTACACAGCCTGACTTTCAAGGCAGATTCTAGAAGCAAGTACCTTTTGGGGCTGTACAGCATGTAGAGGATCTTAAAGGAAAATTATCTCTATTGAAATTTCCATTAGGCCCTGAGAGAAAGTTTACTGTGGCACAGGGCACCCTGACTTTCCAACAGTAAGATAATTTACGTCATCACTAAGCCAGTCTCCTTAGTAACCGACCTAAATTTCCCATTGCATTTGCATGTTCATAAGCATGGGAAATGAAGAGCAGAATTTTGCAGAGCACACAGTCTGATCATGACTGGAAATCACCTCAAACTGTTTTCTAACCAGCTGGTGCTTTATTTACTCTCCTTGGTTATTTCTCTAGCCCCCTCATTGACGCAGCAGCAGTGGGAAGCTCAGTGTGTGGTGTAAGCCTGGAAAATTACTTGCATCCCTTATGGAAGATTTGGTAACACAGAGTAAAATTGATTATTTATGAACTAATCTCCGTATTGGGAGCACACCTTGCTACCTTAACCTTGGCAGCAATTAGAGATTGCCAGTTGCCAGGGTGAGGAAGGCAAAGGTGACACCAGAAATTTCCACATGACAGAGCTTGATTTGAAAAGGGTTGTGGATTTCTTGCATTTTTCTTCAGAAAAAAACTCAAATGTAGTTCTGTGGAGACAATGAATGTATGTATTTCTACATAAACAGCCAGATATAAACTCCCAAATTCTTATGCAGTGGAAGTAGTCGAGACACACAGCAAATAGGTAATTGTCTCTAGATTTAGGATGTAATCTCCAAAGTGACCTTTGCCCTCAGATCACATTTCTTTGGGCTCAAGGGCAATTTCCAATAAAACCCCATCTTTGCCTGTAGGATTTGACCCATGTGCTTCATGGCCTTGCTTCTCCCTATTTTTCTGTCCTCATTTCCCACTACATCCCCACCAAGGAACTTTGTTCTTCCTCTGCCACCATCCTTACCCACCTCAGAGGTTCCTGCTCCCAAAAATGTTTTGCCCATCTCCCTATGCCTGGAACTCCCTTCCTGAACACATTCACTCTGTTCCTTCCCTCCCAATCTTCAAACCTCTTCCAAAAACCTACCTCTTCTATCAAGCTTCCCCTGGCTCCTCATCCCATAGATTGCTCACTGATGCTTCTCCTTATACTTGCTTATCCTTCAGGATCTCCCTTCTCCTCTTGTAACTAAGCTAAGCACCTGCAATTTCTCATCTTTATATTAATTCCTAGAATGGGTACAATTTTGTTATTTTCGAGACATGGGTGAGTTTGTGGCCATATTGTGATATCTGGCCCCTTGCCCAGTAGGGAGGTGCATCACCTGATGAAAATCGTGTTTGAGCATTATTATAATTTATCACTTCTATAGTACTTTCAGTGTTCAGAGTGCTTTACAATCCTTATTCCTCGCAACAACCCTGTGAGATAGGTCTTTATTATTCCCATTTACAGATAAAGAACTAAGGCTAAGAGAGTGCAACTTGCCAAAGCACAACCCGCGAGTTCATGGCTACAATGTGCTTTGAACCCTTGTCTCCCAGGTCTAAGTCAGTAGGCTTAATAGTAGTCAAGTAGAGACAATACCTCTACTACTGCAGCCCCTCTGCTGTGAAGCTTCTTGGAACACATCCTTCAAGTCTCGCTTTTCCCTCCCAGGTGGCTTAGCAGACCAGTGCAGACATGGAGGCAGGGCAGCAGCTTGCTCTCTTGTCTATGGAAGTTGAGTCCCAGTATGACACCAAAGTCAATGATTGCATTTTTACCTTGGATGACGGTGGGGAAAGATTCCTTTCTTCTGTGCACATATGCAAAGGCCAGAGACAGTCTGTTTCTAAGTGTGGTGTTAACAACACTGGCTAGAAGAAACAGCATGCAGGTTCACACCTTGTAAGTATTCCACGCTTGCCCAACACTGGGGTTGCCATGGTCCCATCTCTACACAACTCCATAGTGTCCCTTAGTGTTGAAATTTTGATCTGCCAACTGTCCATCACTGTCAATGCATATGCACACAGCTCACCTGGCACAGCTCTTACTGCTCTACTTCCAACAGGAAACAGAGTGTGTAGAAACGGGGAAGAGATTTACTCGTGTAGACACCTGTTTGCAAGACAGAAGGCTAAGACCACTGAAATGCATACCAAGAAAATTGGTAAAAGCCATAGAAAAGAGTAGAATTGTTAGGCACATTGTCAAACATGACATGATGGGGAAGAGCCAACATGTTATTTTGTAAAAGAAAGTCATGCCTCACCAATCTATTCAAATTTTTGGAGGATATCAGCAGACATGTGAATAAGGGTAATCGAGTTGATCCCCCTCAATGATTAGCCCTCCTGTATGGTGGAAGATGTATGTTTCAGATGCCTGCTTACTGCTTGGAACCCTACTACAACATCCCTCATGAACCACTTTCAGCAGATCTGTGGTGCCGGAAATTTATAAAGCAGAGAAGGATGAATTAGCATACATGGCGTCCACCAGTGCCACTCATGTTCTCTCTGCCTTTGCTCTTGGTGCCACCTACTTAACATGCTGCTGTCATAGCCGTCACTACCACTAGTCAAAAGACACAACTGGTAGAGATGCTTGTCTTAATTAAATGCAAATACTATACCCTATGCACAGCCATTTCCACCCTCACCCTCCACTCCTTCCTCAGCCACCACTGACTGCTGCACACAATAAACCATTCCCATCTAGGATCTCTGTGCACTGCACAATACAAAAGAGTAGAGGTGGGACCCCGGGCCCATTACCGGCTACCGGATTTACCGGTTACCGGTTCTGTAAAAACCGGATTCCCGGATTAAATCCGTTATACCGGTACCGGATTTATTTCATTGATTTCAATGGGGCGCTGTGTCCCCATTGAAATCAATGAAATAAATGAATTCCTTCCCCCTCCCCCT
>QEPC01012358.1:1399936-1410011 GCA_003113815.1 Sphenodon punctatus
TTTTTACCCCTTTTGAGCACAATTTACCCCAAAATCTTTAAGTGGTAGGTAATAGTTTATTTGTTTTGACCATAGGTCATGACAATATAGAATCACAAATAAAAAATATATAACCAACAATAGCAAAACAATCACATAAAGTTAAATTAAAATCTAGATTAAATTATAAGAGATTAAACAAAATTCCTCTGATAACCAAATTAAAAGAGGTGATAATCAAAAATTTAATAAGAAGGTCATCCTAATGCAGGAAGATTCATCTTGTAATCTGTCTCCTCCCTCTAGTCCGCAGTTGTTGACACGGGGTAGTGCTGCTATCTCCTCCCCTGCTCCCCAGATTCCAGGAAAATATAAGGAGAAAAGAACTCAATTTCCTACTCCCATGCACAATACAAACCCGAAGCCCCTGTTTCGATAATATCTTCCTCTAGAGAGCACACAATTAATCTGCCAAGCCCCCCGGGGGGGAAGGGGGGGCTAAATAGTATCAAACTCAAATAATTTGTTTCCTACTACAGCCCCAAGCATATATCAATTATCAGATCACCAAAAATCTTTCAATTATGCATCAAATAGATAAAAATTAAAGCTTCTCAGGCCCTGGGGCAAAATATCTCAAACAGGGTTTCTTCAATGCAATTTCTCAAGAGAAGTAGTGTTAAGGTGCTTGCTCTGTCTTATACATCTTCTTACAGCTAGCATATGTGCAAGATGTGCAACCTTCTGGATAATGTCATCTATAGGGTTTGTCAGCAAGAAAGACATTTTTAAGCCCATGTCCCAGGGGGGTTTCCACACTAGTGAAGGGATCCATAATTTAGTTCGTATCTCCTATGTAGCCAGAAAAGAAAATAAATAATGGGGTAAGTTTTCTATTTACCCGGACTGACAATAGCAGACTTTTTGGTCAACAGGTATCCCCTTATACCAGCCCTCCAAAATTGTGGATGGCATCTGCTGGAATCTTAATAGTGTGAGCTCTCTATGAAGAGTAAAGTTATTCCAAATTTTCTAGGTAAAGCTGAATCACAGAGATACACCCAGCAGGTAAGGATTGACCAGTGCTGACGAGAATGGATTTACCTTCTCTGGTGACTTAGAGACACACTGGGTGATTTCAGACGTTACGGCCGGGCGCTTTCACCACGGGCCGTGGGGTGGTTCGGACCACGGCTGCGGGTGAAGGGGGGAGCCAACTGGGGACCGCCAAACCACGGCCCGTGGTGAAAGCACCCAGCTGTAACATCTAGAGGGGTATCCCCCCTCCTGGAAGGGGCGGGGCTGCGCAGTGCAGTGCAGTGTGTGGCCGCACTGCCCCGCCCCCTACACTCCCCGGCCGCCCGCCCTCCCCGAGACAGGCAGCCACAGTGGCCTATTTGGCCGCTGCCGCCACCGGGACCCCAGAATGCAATGGAGGTAAGGTAACAGACGTTACTTTTCCTTCACCGCGTACTGGATTCCCTCTAACCACGCTTCGTTCGCCGCCATGGTGCGGGAGAACAAAGCGTGGTTAGATTCACCGCGAGGGGTGGTTGACTGAGGTGAACATCTGGATGCACGCAAACAGACGTTCACCTCTGTTGAACAGATGTTCACGTCTTGACTGAGGTCTGTGGTGATTTCAGACAAACGTAACATCTGAAATCACCCAATGCTTCTGTTTATGCAATCTAAAAATCACATGACATTAATCTTTTTTGCAGACACATCACATTGCTGATTCATGTTGTTTGTGATCAACCACAATCCCACGGTCCCCAGATCCTTTTCACATGTGCTTTTTCCATCATTAGGTGGCCACCAGATGTTTGACCACACCTGCCAGCCATCCTGACCCACAGCCCTCCCTCACGGCATTGTCCCAGAGAATGTAGAGCCTGCAGTGCGGGTGCATGCTGACTAAGGTGGGTGAATGTGCCTGTCACATGTGTCGAGGAACATTTAATACTCTCAAACTGTTGTTGATAAAATCTGTCAGAGTCTTTTATTGATCTCAAAGCGCTGAGAGAGAGAGCAGTAAATGAACCCATGCAAGGATTCAAACTGATCTCCTGGTTACAGAATGCCTATCTATTTTATAGGTTACAGTTCAAGCAAAAAGAGAGACATGTCACTCAAAGACAATGTCATACAATAATGGAAGGTTACAGCAATTGTTTACATAGCAAGAAGTTTCTTAAAACAATATAGCTAGACATGTTTATATATCAAGGTGCCTAAGCAATCTAATTAACTCCACACAGCTGCAAGGCCAACTTCTCCTATCTCTGTAGGGGAGAACAGTGTGAAACTGCTTCTTGAGACCTTGCAAGACAGACAAAGCCTAAACTACCAAATGAGTATATCTTGTCAGCAAGCCAAAGCTCACTTCTGCAAAGATTGGTTCTTACCCGGCATACATCTATCTTCCATTTTACTCTGGCTAATTGCAACTTAAACTCCATAAGGTACATCATAAAAATTCCTCCACGCAGGTACCCCTCACATGGTCACCTTCCATCTGTTAGGGGGGGGTGTAGCCTCAGCACATGTACTGGTCTGCCAGGATCATAGACAGGCAGGGTCCCAGAGCATGCATAGCCCACTGTATGGGTGAATGCAGATTAATGTACACCCACGTGTCTGTGTCCCATCAATTAGGTTGTGTGCAGCATCACGTGCATACTGGTTCGCCAGCACCATCATGTTGTGGGTGAAAAAGTCTGGACTACACCGCAGAACAGCCAGGCAACAACCAGCACTACTACAACCACTGACCAGTCTGCCACAACTGGATCCTAGGCACACCCCCACCCAAATTGTTCCCACACACCTTCCACAAACACTCAACAACAGCCAGATGTGCAGGAGGAGGATTGGAAAAATGTTAGCAGAGGCTGCATGGACTGAACCCTGACTCCAGTGGGCTATTGCTTCATTCATTAACACCCCCTAGCTTGCATGGTGGGTGGGCAGGGGGGAGATCCCTACTCTACTATGGAAGAACATACGAACTCTGAGCTTTCAGTCTTCTGCATAGGAAAACTCCACCCATAGGGATGAGTTGGTTTAGCATAATTAAAACAGTGGTGACTACACAGCATACAAAGCATCTCTGGAAACAGCACAACACTCAGTTTTAATTTGCTTTTTTAATTGTCACCAGAGTTTAGTTTAATGTTTAAAGCCTTTCTGTTAGTTATTAATGTTGATTATCAGTGTGGATGAGTGTTCTAAAGGTGTGTGTGGGAAGACTAGAGAAAGATCCCCCTTCCCTTTAGAATACATGAGCCAAAGCAATGATGATTTAGATGGAAAGCACAGGGAGAGAACTGCCTGTACCTCCATCCTCAGTAGCATTTTGAGTCATTCATGCAGTGCCAGAGCTGGAGAGTCAGGGTGAGTCATGCATTACTAACTATGGAAGAGAAATGTATTTTCTGAAACACTCCAATATTACTCATTTCCACTAGGTATCAGCTGATGTTAGTATTGCTGTGCCTCCTAGCCAAAGCTATGACTTCACGTAGAGGGTTACATAAAAGATGGATTGGACACAAGTCCCCCTTTACAGTGATGCACCCTGTCTGGCACTGGGCACTTTGCATTGTTTGTGAGATACAGTGAGCAGGTAAGAGCTATTCTTTTGCAACAAAAATGGATGTAAAATTATTGTCAAATTCTCTGGAAGCTGAGCCTGTCTAGATAGCTCCAGATAACAAGCTTCAGTGTATGTCTAGGCTGCATCTCAAAGTAAAGTCTGCCCACCCAGTGATAACACCATCCACCACCAGGGGTGCACATGGGATTTTGTGAATGGAGGACCCAAGCTGCTGTCATTGCCCCAAATTCCAAAAGCTCTGTCTCCTGTTGCTGCCTACCCCTCTGTCATTCCCTCCCCTCCAAGTGAGGACAGGGGCAGGTATTGCTCCAGGGCATAACTAGGTTGGACCTTGGTGCAGAAGATGAACTGGGCCCTTTGCCCCCAGCAGCTCACTGGGGTAGGAGGGCAGTGGGTTACAAGGGTGGGGTGGAGAGGTTAGAGTTTCTGGGGATGAGGGGGTAGGGTGGGGGTTTGTCGTGGCATGGGAGAGCAGAAAAGATGGGGTCACTGGTTCAGGGAGTCACTGGTGGGTCACCAGAGCAACAGAGACCAGAATCACTGGGACAGGAAGGTGAGTGCAGGTTGTTGGGACCGGGGGGGCGGGGGGGAGAGTCGCTGGAGGCAGGGAGCAAGGCTTACCTGAACTGGGTGATGAGGCATAACGGGGCAAGCCACACGCCCACTCAGCACTCATTTGAACTGCCACCCCCACCCCCCTCATTAGGCAGGTCTTGCCCCCTGCAAACTGTGGTCACTTTGGGGGGTGGGGAGGTAGGAGCAGAGATGCTGCACTAGCCTTGTGCACTGTGTGCATGCTAGAGGTGGGACCCCAGGGCAATTACCGGCTACCGGATTTACCGGATTCCGGTTTCCAAAAAACCGGATTCCTGGATTAAATTTGGTATACCGGTACCAGATTTATTCCATTGATTTCAATGGGGCACTGTCCCCATTAAAATCAATGGAATAAAAAAATTCCTCCCCCCTCCCCCTCCCAGGCTGCACGGGTGGAAGGGGGGACACCCCCCACCCACCCTGCCCAGCCTGGATTTTTAAAAAAAAATTCCCCTAAGTGACTCTCCGCCGACAACCCAGAGCCCCCCAGCACCAGCGGCCATCCCAGCAGCAGCCGGTAAGTATTAGACCTGATCCCTGGGGGGGGGTTTAACACCCCCCCCAGGGATCACCCTACTTCCAACAAGTTCCCAGGATCCTACCTTCCAGTTTAGCTCTGGGTGGCGCCGGCGGTCCCGCGGCCTCAGCGCCGGCTGTGGCTGCCGGCTTCAGACGCTGTAGGCCTTCCAGGGAACTTCCAGGTTTCCCCGGAAGGCCTACTAGCGTCTGAAGCTGCAGCCACAGCCGGCGCTGAGGCCTCCGGACCACTGCCGCCACCCGGAGCTGAACTGGAAGCTAGGATCCTGGGAACTTGTTGGAAGTAGGGTGATCCCTGGGGGGGGTTAACCCCCCCCAGGGATCAGGTCTAATACTTACCGGCTGCTGCTGGGATGGCCACTGGTGCTGGGGGGCTCTGGGTTACCGGTGGAGAGTCACTTAGGGGAATTTTTTAAAAAAAATCCAGGCTGGGCAGGGTGGGTGGGGGGTGTCCCCCCTTCCACCCGTGCAGCCTGGACTCGGGGAGGGAAACGCAGGTTTTTGGTGCAGTTTTTTTTACATTGCGGCCATTCATTTAAATGGCCGCAATGTAAAAAAAAAAATCCGGTACCCAGAATCCGGTAACTGGGCCAGATTACCGGGTTGAATCCGATAATGCTGGTACGCCCAGTACCGGCATTATCAGATACCAGAAAAACCAGTAGTCCCGTCCCTAGTGCATGCACTCCACATGCATACTCCAATCCTACTGGCTCATGGGCCCCAGTGCACCTGCACTTGAGTTATGACCTTGGACTGTTCTCCTCTCCTGGCTGTTTTTACATGTGCACAATTATTCCAAAGTAGCTTCAAGTCTGGATTTATCATTCAGGGATAACTATTTACAGCTACAGTGGGTGAGCTGCTGTTAGGGGTCTTGCTGGGACTGGGACTATTGCCTGCTGATTACCACCACCATTTGCTGCATCTGGGCTGCCCACCCCAGTTCCCATAAAAAAGGAGCTCCCTGCCCTGCAGGCAGCTGCCTCCAGGCAGATGCCAAAGGCCAACACCAAAGGCATCAGCCATTAGCAGGCCATTTGTGGGCCTGTTTGGGGGCAGGACAGAGAGTGTTGTTTTATACTGTTGCTAGGGTTGTTCAGTTGAGGCAGGTGGAAGGAATGGGAGGGGTTTGCAGGAGAGAAAGGGGTTTAATTGTGGAGGGTTGGGGTGGGGTATGGTGCCATTAACTCCTGTGATGGAGGGGTGTATGGGCAGTAATATAGGGTGGTGGTGCCATGGCCTCCCAATGAGAGGAGGATGTGCACAGGGAGAGGGAGAGGGACTGCCATGGCTACCCTGTGAAAGGGGGGGGCGGGCATGGGAGAAGAGGGGGTAGAGGTGTATGTGTTTGGTGGGGGGGAAATCATAGAATCAGAGTTGGAAGGGACCTCAGCAGTCATCTAGTCCAACCTTCCTGCTCAGTGCAGGAAATCCTAAGTTATAGAATCCCCAACAGATGGTGTCCAGCCTCTGTTTGAAAACCTCCAGCAAAGGATAGCCCATCACTTCCCTAGGTAATTTGTTCCACAGTCGAACACCTCTTACTGTTAGGAAGTTCTTCCTAGTGTTTAACCAAAATCTGCTTTATTGTAATTTGAGCCCATTATTTCTAGTCTTGCCTTCAGGGGCAAGAGAGAACAAGACTTTGCCATCCTCTCTGCAACAGCCCTTCAGGTAGTGAAAGATTGCTATCATGTTTCCCTTTAGTCTTCTCTTCTCAAGGCTAAACATACCCAGCTCCTGCAACCTTTCCTCATAGGACTTGGTTTCCAGACCACTGACCATCTTTGTCACCCTCCTCGAAACCCGTTGCAATTTGTTGATGTCCTTCTTAAAGTGTGGTGTCCAGAACTGGACACTACTCCAGATGAGGTCTAACCAGTGCAGAATAGAGTGGAACTATTACTTCTCGTGACTTGGAAACAAGGTTTCAGTTAATACTGCATAAAACTGCATTAGCCTTTTTTGCAGCTGCATCACACTGCTGACTCATGTTCAGTTTGTGATCAACTACAATCCCCAGATCCTTTCCACATGTATTGTTGCCAAGCCAGGCATCCCTCATCCTGTATTTGTACATTTGATTTTTCTTACCTAAATGTAGAACTTTACATTTATCTCCGTTGAACTTCATTTTGTTAGTTTCAGACCAGTTTTCCAACTCATCAAGATCATTTTGAATTTTATTTCTGTCTACTAAGGTATTAGCTATCCCTTCCAGTTTTATGTCATCTGCAAATTTAATAAACATCCCCTCTCCTCCCTCATGCAAGTCATTAATAAAGATGTTGAACAGTACCGGGCCCAGGACAGAGCCCTGTGGCACCACACTCAAAACATCCCTCCAGATTGATGAGGTGCCATTGATGAGCACTCTTTGAGTACGATTCTTTAACCAACTGTAAATCCACCTAATGGTGTTATCATCTAGCTCACATTTTACCAGCTTGTCAACAAGAAAATCATGAGGCACTTTGTCAAATGCTTTGCTGAAATCAAGATATATTACATCTATGGCACTCTCGTGATTCACTAAACTAGTAACTCAATCAAAAAAGTAGATAAGTCTAGCATGACTTATTCTTGACAAATCCATGCTGGCTTCTAGTAATCACAGCATTGTTTTCTAGATGCTTACTGCTTTATAATCTGTCCTAGTATCTTTCCAGGTATTGATGTCAAGCTGATCAGTCTATAGTTTCCTGGAGCCTCCTTTTTTTTCCTTTTTGAAGACAGGGACAACATTTGCCTGTCTCCATGCATTCTACAAAAGTTCTCAAAGGTGATAGACAGAGGTTCTGAGAGTACATCAGAAAGTTCCTTCAGTACCCTAGGATGTAACTCATCCGACCTCAAAGACTTGAACTCTTTTAAAGTAGCTAGTTATTCTCTGACCAACTCTATTTATGCTGAGCTGTAATCTTTTCCCCTCATCATTTGTATTCATATATGAATACATCTCTGTCTTCATTGATCATTTCAACAAAATGTTTGGCAATAAAATATTTGTATAGTGGCAGCAAGGTGCCTGGTGCTGAACAGTCACAATTAGAGACCAGTCCCTGCTCCAGGGGCACCTAGGATGTGAGAGAGGAGATAAAAGAAAGGGGCACATAGAGCAAGACAGGGATACATTCATGAAGTTACAGGTGTATATGCTTAAATAGTTACAAGGGGAGGGGGGTCAAAGGTCAAAAATCAAAGGTTGACCATCGAAGGTCAAAGCAGATGCTTTGACCTTTTCAAGATGCTGACAGATTGGGTTGAATAAGCTATTTAAAATAGCTTCAAATTTAATCCTAAACACATAGCTGAATTCTTAACAAATTGAGTGACTCCATATTAGCTAAGGCGAATTCCTTTATGACAGATGAGCTGATGAGCCACGAGGGGGTGCCCCTTTTGGGAGGGGACTTCCATCTGTCAGTTATTAACCAATTCTCTGAAGTGACTGAGAATTTGGGTCAATTACTGCTGTCTTGTTACCTTAAGCATGTAGGCTTCGTCCCCCCAATCAGCACTCTAAAATCTGGTTTGATCAGGAGTGCAGGGATCTTAGGAGGCAGCTTGTGTCTATTTATAATGATTATAGGAGGGGTGGTGTGGAGGTTCTTCCTCCCCAATACTTTAAAATCAAGAAATTATATAAGGCAGCACTCAAGACCAAAAAATTCCAGTATTGGGAAAATTACTGGGACACGTTGATAGATGCTGCAGGACAAAGAGATGGAAGGAAGTTTTGGCAGCTCGCAAATGCCCTGGGTAAAACACAGGCTGGCTTCTCCCATATAACGATCCCTGATGGTCTCTGGGTTTCTCATTTTCTAAACCCTTTCAGCGATGACCAGGTTCCTGTAGACCCTCAAGGCTTGCGCGATGAGGCGACCTTTCTACCACCCTGGCCCCCGGTGACTTCTGCTGAAGTGGCTGAAATTATTAGTTCCTTTAAGAATGGTAAAGCCCCTGGCCCAGACTTGATCTCCATTGATTTGATAAAGCAATCATTGGATTGGTGGGCCCCGAGGTTGGCCCTCCTATTTACTGCAGTAAATAACACAGGCAAAATCCCCCCTAAGTGGGGGTTGGCTGTAGTAGTCCCCATCTATAAGAAGGGAAACCGAAAGTCACCGGCCAATTATAGGCCCATCAGCCTTCTGTGTACAACCAGTAAAATATACAGTAAATGGCTGTTGCAAAAGTTAATGGATTGGATAATCAAGGATCAGGTCCTTTCACCGGAGCAGGCCGGCTTCCGGAGCGGGCGTTTGACTGTCGAGCACTGCCTTATCTTGCAACATTTAGAGGGAAAATATATTGCTAAAAATGGAAAACTGTATGTGGCCTTTTTAGACCTTTGAGCGGCCTTTGACCTTGTCAATAGGGCCATTTTATGGGAGAAACTAGCCTCAATGGGCATGGATAAGTGATTGCTTTTCCTTTTACAGCAACTCCATACAAATACATCTCTTTCAGTTAAGACGGGCCGGTCTGGCTCCCTGACGGAGGAAATTCCAACACAGTTGGTAGTCAGACAGGACTGTGTGTTAGCACCCGCCCTCTTTAACCTTTTTATTAATGGAGTTGTTTCTTTGTTGGCTTCGCCTGCCTTCTTTCCTCCCAAGTTGGCCAATCGTGCGGTAGGGAGTCTCTTATATGCAGACGATATTGTGATTCTATCGCAAACCCGGGTGGGACTAAATAGGCAGTTAGCTTGTTTTGCTAACTTTTGCCAACAAATCAAGTTACAGATAAACTATGGAAAATCTAAAATAGTGATTTTCTCCAGAGCCTGTAAGTTCCATCAATGGTCCATTGATGGTCATAGTATCTCTCAGGTCAAATCCTTCCAATACCTGGGTCTATCTTTTCATGCGGATGGATCTTGGAAGGGGCACTTGGAGAAGGCATTGTCTGCGGTGAGGGGTGTCTCCTTTTCTTTATTCAGACTCCACAGTAGCACCAGGGGGAGGGCTATACTCCCAGCAACTAAGGTGTTAAATGCTAGAGTATGGGCCCAGTTGCTATATGGGGCCGAGATCTGGGCACCCCATCTTGTGTCAAAGCTGGGGAAATTGGATAGTGTCCAGGCACGTTTTCTCCAGAGGCTGTTGAGGGTTCCCAGCACTACTCCATTTGTGGCCATCAGACAAGAGACAGGGCAGCTTAGATGGTCTACCATGGCCTGGGTCAGTGTCCTTAAATTCTGGGCAAAATTACACAACTCCTAAACTAGGGGGCTTGTGAACTACTGGATAAATGATCCATTTAAGAACTCGTGGTGGCTGGCAGTGGAGTTATTTTTGTGCCAGCTGGGGTTTAGCCCGGATTACTGGATGG